>VUYV01000008.1:2332999-2440217 GCA_008711295.1 Anarhynchus alexandrinus | reverse complement strand
GGAGGAGGAGGAGGAGGAGAACGAGGAGGAGGAGGGCTGGGTGTGCGTGTGGGCCGGCCGGAGGAGGGGATGGGATGGGACGGGACGGGATGGGATAGCCAAGCCCAGCCCGCCACATGTGCGCTGAGCTGGTCGGGGCTCTGCCCGCCCCGCTCGGAGAGGGGACCTTCGGTACAGGGTAATCCCCACCCCCCCTCTCCCCGTTACGGGGAGCCCCTGTTATGGGAGGGTCCCCGTTGCAGCAAGTCCCCCGTGATGGAGGAGTAGCCGTATGGGGAGGCTGAGCTGGGGGGAAGACACATTTAGGGGAGTCCCCATTGTACGGAGAACCTATCAGGGACGACCCCCATGGCAGGCAGTCCCTATAAGGGAGGACCCCCCATTAAGGGGAACCCCCATTATACGGAGACCCTATCAGGGAGGATCCCCTGTTGCAGGCAGTCCCCTTTAGGGAGGACGCCCCATTAAGGGGGAGCCCCCATTGCAGGCAGTCCCTATAAGGGAGGACTCCCCCCGTTGCAGGCAGTCCCCATTAGGGAGGACCCCTCATTAAGGGGAGACCCCATTGTACGGAGGCACTTATCAGGGAGGAGACCCCATTGCAGGCAGTCTGCTTTAGGGAGGACCCCCCATACTGGGGAGCCCCCATTGCAGCCAGTCCCCATTCGGGAGAATCCCCCATTAAAGGGAAACCTCATCACAGGCAGTCCCCTTTAGGGAGGATCCCCCATTAAGGGGAACCCCCATTGCAGACAGTCCCTATCAGGGAGGAGCCCCCATTGCAGGGAGTCCCCATTAGGGAGGACCCCCCCATATTGGGGAGCCCCCATTGCAGGCAGTCTCTGACGGTCTGGGGTGGGGATGGTTTTTAGCCGCCCCGCCCCAAAGAAAAGACTCTCCTCCTGGATTTAACCCCCCACACACACACACACAGGGGACCCCCACAGAGCACAAAGGGTCGAGCCCCAAGTCTATTTGCCGGCACAAACGTTTAGCGTTTATCCGAGGAGTCGTGTCTGAAAAGGTCCGTGCAAACATTCCCCAACTAATAATTAACCCTCATAAAAAGGCCCATAAATACGATTAACCCAGTGACACAGATGCTGCCGGATTAAGTGAGTTGCCCAAGGACATGGAGCGAAGTGGTGGCAGAGGCTGAGCACCCACCAGCCACGAGAAGTCAAGATTTCTGAGTGAGACATAAAGATTTCTACTTTTTAAATAGCCTTTTCTTCCCAAATAGCCCAAGCTGCTCCTGCAGTGCAGAGGTGCCTCAAAATGCCGTCGGCTGGCAGGTAGGATGGGGAGGAAAGTGGTTCCTGTGGAGCTTTCCCCAGAGAATGAGCTTTACGTTAATGTAAAGGTGACGCGATGATTATTGATAGGGAATGGGCTGCACGGATCATTTTAAGAACGGATTTACCTCTCCGAGAGGTACGAACCCGCTCACGCTCTTTTTGGCCCCAATTCAGCACAGGGCTCAGGAATGCACCTAATTATAAATACAGGTGATTAAAGACCTTATTGAACAAAGACCGAGAAGCCAGCGCTTGAATTCTCCTCTCCTTGGCCTCACCAACCATTCTTTCTTCCCTTACGGCTTATATTTAATTTATAGCAGTTTTGTGGCAGCACCAGTTGATTCCTGCAAAGAAAATAAGTAGCTGGGAGGAGCCGGCTCTGCGTTTCCAGTCCCTCAGCTCTGGTGTTGACACGCGATTGCTCCGTCGGGAGTTCATCGATCATGAGCCGCTGCGTTGTTTCCTTTGGTCAAATTGTAACGCAATTCTGGAATAATTATTATATATTTAATTATTGGATGTTCTGTATTAGTATGTAATAAATGGTGGTTATTATAAAGCGAGCGAATGGGAGGGTAGTAAGGTTTATTATTTGGAGTTATGGTCATAAGAACGTATCAGCGTTGATTTTCACCTGGCTGGACAGGAGTGCAACTCGCTCAGCGTGGCAGATAATCCCTTTAAGCTCGAGCCGGTTAATGCACTCGCTTAACCTGACGCCAGAAACACCTGTAGGTGGACACGTCTCTGCTGCCCGTCATTCAGCTGAACTCCTCAAACCAAACCTCACCCAAATCTTCTCCCTGGTTTCCGCTTTGATGGGGCTTTTTTTTTTTTTTTTTTTAAAAATCTGTAATTTCTGCAATATCCTTTTCCTCCTAAAAAGACTTAAACGCCGTGATGTACGGTATGAGGTTTTTCACAGCAGCCTCCTCTCATTTCTGGAGGACGTTTCGTTTTTATGACGACTTACTCCAAAACACACATTATTTTCCCTCTTGAAATAACTCAGGGTCACACATTTCTGTAGAGTGGCGGGGGGGGGGGGGGTGTCTCTGCCTGCCCCCTGAGCAGCTACCTGCTCTGTTTTCTTCTTTTCGCTGAGAATTTCCTTCTCTCTCCACTTCCTGCGTGATTCATCTCTTCATTAGCAACCGAAATTGGCCGAGCGGCGACAAAACCTGCTCCTTACCGAGCACCATGAGCACAGTAGACACCAGACTCAAAAGAAACCACTTTTTAATTTCTTTTAAAATATTTTAAAATTTTAAAAATTTCTTTATTTTCTTATTTTAATTTCTTTTTAAAGTTTCTTTTTAATTTCTTTTTTAACTTCTTTTTAATTTCTTTTTTCATTTCTTTTTCATTTCTTTTTCTCATTTCTTTTTTTAATTTCTTTTTAAAATTTCTTTTTAATTTCTTTTTTAAATTTCTTTTTAAATTTCTTTTTTAAATTTCTTTTCTTTTAAATTTCTTTTTAACTTCTTTTTAATTTCTTTTTTAATTTCTTTTTTCATTTCTTTTTTTAAATCTCTTTTTAAATTTCTTTTCTTTTTAATTTCTTTTTTATTATTATTATTTTTTTTAAGACATAAGCACTTGGGAAAACAGCCTTTGGGGAAAGACGGGTGGTGATTCCCGGCTCTGACGCTGCCGGGACACGGCGGAAACTCTTCGCCCCTCCAGCATCCTCCATGGTGGGCGAGCACCCCAGGGATGGGGGGGGCTTGGGGACCCGGCTGATGGGGACCAGCATGGGCAGCCCTGAGGCCACGGGGCGGGGCTTTGATGCATCACCCAAGCCTGGAAAAGGTGAGAGTTCAACTGAATTACTCAAATTTTGGCCGTGTGGTTTCCAATTTTCTTTTTGAGGCTTCTCAGCCCCGGCAGCCATGGCGCCTATCTCCGGGTTCATCGCTTGGGGCGATTTGATCTGTGGTTTTGCCGTGTTCGGGCTCCCTCCCGGCGCGCAGGAAACCTGCTGCCTTCAGATTGCCCGCCGCCGCCTTCCCGCCACGGCTCCCCCGAAACGCCGGGCCCCGAGGTGGGACACCCGCTCGTGGGGTCCACCCCTTGCAGGGATGGGGATGGGGATGGGGATGGAGGTCCGGCTCCCTCCCCAACCACACCACCTCTCCCCCACCCCAAAAAGGTGGGTTCTTGTCCCAGCTTGCACTCCCCAATTTGCCCTGGAGCTAATTAAAACCCCCAAGGGGGAGTTAACCCCCTTTTGGAGGGCAGTACCCGGAGGGATGCGGGACCAGTGGTCCGAGTGATGGGGGAGGCTCTGTGGTACCCAGCGCCCGGACACGGCAAAGACACGTCCCAGTGCTCCAGCTACCAAGTTTTTAAACACCGCATCCTTCCAAAAAGGCCTTGGGTTTGCTCCTAGTGCCTGGGTGGGCTTTGGAGCGGGACCGGCTGCTTATGCGGTGGCAAGAAAAATCCCTCTTGCCTCCTCAAACCACCTAGCAACCCTCAAATCAGCCAAATGAAGGCCAAGCGGATAACCAGAGATGCCCGCTGGACCAGCATCCCTGCGGATGCTCTCCCGGGGAGACGCTGAGAGGTGGCAGTGGGGTCTTGTAGAGGAGGTCCCATGGTTTCAGGGTCTCAGCAGCAAGCTGCCCCTGGTTTCCTCAAGACCCCAAGAAGGTTTTCGTGGAAATGTGTTTGATTTCTGCTCGGCCACACCAGAAGCGAGCGTGGGAAGGCGGTGAGCGGGTCGGCCCCGGGAGCGGGGCTGCAGCAGGGGGAGGTTGGGGTTTCTGCAGCTGCGTGGTCCCCGATGCCGCAGGACGCCGTGGCTTTGTTTTTTTGGCTGGGGAACCGTTTGAGGGCAGCGGGTGATGGGTCTTCTTCTGCATCTGGAGCACGTCCCGTGCGGGATGAAGGCAGATCCCCCCCCGGGGTACCGCAGGGAATTTGGGACACCAGCACCCATCACTCTGACCAAGCAGACAAGAGGTGGCTTCAACCCCATCCCACAGCTCCTGCAGGGGACCTCCCGGCCTCGTTAGCAGCTCTCGCCTCCGAGGCATCCTTGGAGGCAGCCACGTCCTTGATGAGGCACTAATTATCGAGCTAATTGGAGTAAGAGAGCTACACAGACGGTCTTAATTTACACTTTGCCTGTTCCCCACGCTCAGCCGGGATGGAGGAGAGGGGCCGAGTCTCACGAGGTGCCGGCGAGCGATGGAAAACGGGGAGCAGTGCCGGGGGAGCCGGAGGGAGGAGGGTGGAGGGTTGTCTGGTGGCAGGGGGCAGCTTTTACACCTTCTCCNCCCCCCCCCCCACCCTTGCTCTGAACCTCCCTCCACCCAGGGAAAGGTGACCTTTTGGGATGATTTAAGGAGAAAATAAGGCACAGGCAGGGCCGGTTGCTTGCCCAGCGTTGTGCCAGCTTCGCCTCCTTCGAAACTTTGATTTACATCACATGGGGGCCTCCAGTTATTCGTAACCAAAATAAAACAACCTGCACCACTCACTGCCCCGGGAAAGCAATAAAGATGAGACCTGGTAAACCATAGATGTAGGTATCTCATTATCTCTAGATAATTATCCGTAGATAATGAGATATCCGAACCCCAGCAACAGTGGAGTGGGTATAAATTCCCAAGGGACGTAAAACATCTCCTTCCCACCCAGAAGATGGGCACCAGCGACGTGCTGGGGGTGGAATTGCCATCACTTCTCTGCCCCAGACAGGGTGGGAGCAAACCCCCCAAGAGGGTTTTTTTTTCTGTGCTAAACCACATCCTCAGCGAGCTGCTCTCCGAGGGACTTTGAAAACAAAACTATTCCTGTTCTCCCTGGGAGGGGGGAGAGGAAAACAAAAATAACCCCATGGATGGATGAATGAGCAGCACAAAGCGAACTGCTGAGGCTCGGGTACAGTTTGGGAGCTGAAAGCTCTCCAGCTCCGTGTCGCCGGCTTGAATTATTGCTTCTGCATTCACACGCTGTTCCTCCACTTTTTTTCTTTAAAAAAAAAAAAAAGAAAAAAAAGAAGCCCTGGTGTTTCTTTTCCCTTTTGTTTCCCCCACTACCGGAGCTCCCGCGGGAAGTTTTGCCTTGCGAAACCCGTGGGGAGGGAGAGGGCGAGCAGCCCCCCGTCCCGGGGTGCCTGGTCCCCAGGTGATGGAGCTTGCGGTGGGATTATTGTATGGTCCTGCAAAACACAGCCTCTCCCCTTTCTTTTCTTTCTCCCGGCGCAAACACAAAGCCACCGTTTGGCGGTTGGGGAAGGTGATGAATTAGGGCTCTTGACAGCTCCCTGCGCCCTCGGCGGAGGGGAGGCTTCCCGGAGCGGGGCTGGCGGGAGCCCGGCCGCATCCGTGGCGGGGTGAGGTTGCCAAGTGCCCTGCTTCCAGGCCGTGCCTGAAATCCTCCCGCTGGGATGTTTCCAGGCTGTTCCCGCCCTTCAGAATGGCTCGTGGGCTGGCGAAACCCATCCCAAGACTCGTCAGGAGCCGAGGAACATCACCCTTGCATCACGCCGAGGGCTTGAAAGCCCGTGGCTCCGGCGGCGAAGCCCTCGGCATGTTTGGATGCTCTGACCACGGGAAGTTCCGAGGCTGGGGTAGCCTCGGGGATGCTCCGAGACACACTCCCTTCTCTCTCAGAGGGCAGGAGGTGGGCACTGGAGTGACTCAGTGCTTCGTGGTGAGGAATAGATCTGCAATCTTGAAAAAGTCTTGGATGTGGCAACAAGCGAGGCCGGGGGAAGCCTGGCTAGCAGTGGCCATGCAGATCCCGGCCATGGGGCCACCAGGATGAGCACCCGCATGTAGAAGCCAGACCCGTGCCCGAGCACCCCACACCTGCCTGGGCTCCAAAATCAAGCCAGGTCCCTCTGGGGGAACCTGGTCCCGCCGCTCTCCCGTGTGCCAGCACGGTGTCCCTCTGGGGATGGCTTGTCTCCCAAAGTCCCCAGAGAGCAGGAGACCCCTCTCCTCCTCCCGTAGCGGGGCCAGCACAGCCTCCCAAAGCCCTGAGCCCCCAGCCGGCGGGGATAAACCCCCACAGAGCCCAGTCCATCGCCCTGCCCTTCCTCTGCTGCACCCCACCAGTCAATGGAACCACCTCCTCATCCTCTCCCAGTACTGCTCTGGTCTTTTATCCTTCCCGTTTGGCCCCAGTTCCTAACATCACACAGGTGGGACAGAGCAGGGCACCTCAGCAACCCTCCATCAGCTGGCATGGCCTTGGGCTGCTCCCGCACCCAGGCCGGGCTGACTTTGGGCTACCTGGGGTGGGCAACCAGGGGCTGGGCAGGGACAACGGCTTGCAGGCTTTCTGGCTTTTGGGGAAGCTGGTGTTGGCTTGCTGGGATTGGGGTGCCATCCGCTCCTGACCCCGCTGCTGGTCGGGGGTCCCCACATCTCTGGGGACGGTGCTGCCCAGCCCCTTCCCTCTACACCCCAGAGGGCTCTGGAGCCGTAGGTGCCAGGGATGCTGTGAAGATGTGCAGACCTTCAAATGCTCTTCCAGCCACTGTCCCTTACCCCTCAGCACTCTCGGCATTGGCGGTTTAGGGTCACGGCGATGCTCGGGAGCTGCCCCGGTGCCGGGCTCTCCAGCAGAGAGAGTGGTGCGGAGACCTGCGCATCCTCCCACAGCAACACCCATCCCCAGGGACCTGCTCTCCCGAAGGGGGAAGGGGCTCTGTTACCAGTATACACCAGTGTCCAGGCTGTGCGGGGGCCATGGGGTGCTGGGGAGGGTCTATGGGATGCTGTACTGTGGCTATGGGGTGCTGTGAATGCCTCCCTGGGGCAAAGGAGCTGGGGGGTTCTCTCTGTAGCATCCCCAAGGGATCAGGGAAGGACCGATACCCTGCGCACGTTGGCTGCCCGCTCGGGCAGGGGAAGGAGGAGGGGCAGGAGGGAGGGAGAGCACCCCGGGAGGCTGGAGGGGGTCCCGGGAGGGCACTGCCGGCGCCGGCTGGGCCGGGGCTGTGGGCTCCTGCTGCCGGCGCCTAATGAGCACCATGATGTAACTCAGGGTAAACCTTGCAAGAGATCAGCCTGAGGACGTTGCCGAGGCTTTGTCAGGTTTGTTTACCCCCCCTTTTTCTTTCTTTTTTTTTTTTTTTTGTCTTCTTATTTTTTTTTCCGCTCTGGTTGAGGTCACCTGGTTTGAACCTCAGCGACACGTGGACCTTCCTCCCCTTCTCCTCCCACCCGTGGCCGCAGCGTGCCTGCCCGGCTCGCTCCTAAAGAGAAACCCTCGACCGACCTCGCTGACGCTTTCCGCACTCTCAAGAGCAACTGGGGGTTGCATTTCTTGCTAAACTTGTGGTTTGGCTGCCTCAGAAATGCCACCTATAGCCACAAATGAACTTGATGCGATGAGTAAGGCAAGCTCTGGCTTGCACTGCCCCTGGGCTTTTTTTGCTGTCCAAGGAGCTGGGAGAGGACGGGTGGACTGAGGAACCGGCCTCTCCGTAGAGCTGGTGGAGCTGAACATCCTGCCTTTACCTGGACCAGACCCCAAAACATGGCACAAAATGTCCTCACTGAGAATGGAGGCTCCTTTGTCCCAGGCAGGACTGCTGCCCAGGGCAAGGAGAAACAGGTTTGCAAGGGTCCAGAGCAAGCAGTCTGTTGCTTTCTCCATGGAGAATGGAGGATGGATGATGGAGGTGGCCCCTGCCAGCCGGGCTGGAGGTTTTTCAGCTCCTCGCTGCCTTCAGGGCACTGGGGATGGTGATACCACCTCTGGGAAGGTGGGCAGAAGGGCACAGAGGAGGTGGGAGCATCTCTGGCACTCCTCAACCAGCAGTAGGATCACGGACACCTTCTGCACCCCAGCAGCCCGGGGCAGACAGGGGATGGCACCTCGCGTGGAGCCACGGGACATGGGGATGAAGGCAGAAGTCAATCGGGCAGAATACGGCCCCTGGGGGCTGACCAACAGCCTGGGCACTCCGCTCCCCAGCCCAGGAGCTGCTCCCCAGTAGCTCCAGACCATTCCAGACCCATCTGCCCTGTTCCCATCTCCAACCTGCCTGTGCCCATCTGCTTCTTTCCCTTCCACCGACAATAATCATTGAGTTTAGGGGGTGAAGATGACCAGGAACTGATCTGGCTGAAAGGTTGGTTGGTAAGAGATATAAAAAAATAAAAATGGGGCTTATTTCCAGCTTCACCCAGTTCCCACCCGGTGCAGTCTGCAGCCAGCAGACCCCCGAGGTGGGACTCAATGCGTCTGGTTTGGATTGAGGATGGCTGAGGACACCAAGTTGTGTCTGCCACGGTGGTGGCACATCTGCTGCTGCACATACCTAAAGGCCAAGAGGGGTTTGGTGATTTATTTCGGAGTGGTTCCCAGTGTGGGAATGGCTACAAGACTCCATTCTCCATGAATTATCTCTGATATCTGTGTGTTTGGGTGCTCGCTGGGGCCAGCCCACATCTATCTATCAACCCACGCACAGCTCACACCTCTACCCGTGAGCTGCCTCCCACCCTCGGACACACCGAGATGCTCCCAAAGTCTTTAAACCATTTTTGGCTCCCTTCTGGCTGGGGTCAGAGGTGGCTTCACCTCTCCAGGGTGTTCACCTGGCACTGCTGTGGTGTCTCTGACCTTCCTTTGCCTGGTGTGGGAGGACAGGCAGCCGCACGGCTTTGTGGTGAGTTTGGTCATTTTAATTCTCCCCTTTTGCCTGTAGAAACTGCTGTCTCAGGAGGGCTGGAAAACCTTCAAAGTCTTCTGCAAGGCTTTCCAGCTCTGGGCTGGCTCCGGTCCCACTCTGGAGGTTGCTCTCTTCCCTCTAGGATGGAGCAGGGTGGTTTTTTCTCTTCCACTGGGAATCCTCAGCACGTGGCACTGATGGGGAAGAGGACACCAAGAGGGATGAAGGTTTTCTAGAGAAGAGCCAAGCTCGGCTACTACCAACAGCACTGATCTACAGGTCTGGAGACCTCTGAGAGCTCCTGCAGGAACTCCAAGAGCCAGGGTGGAAGGTGTCAGGGTGCAGCATCTGATGGGACTCATGGCTGTGGTGGTGGCCACCAAGTCCCCAGAGCTCAGAGGCTTTCTCTGTGCTAGCAGGGAGGTCCCTCTCTTGTGGAGATCATCTTTCTTCTTCCTCCTGGCCTGGCTGGGTCTCTCAGCTGGGCTTTTATCAGTTTGGTCCACTTTGCCCACCACAGAGCAAGTCACGAGCGTCATTGCTCCTGAGCCACCAAAACTGAGTGCGATACAGGCAATAAAACCATCAGAGCTGGTGGGAAAAGAGCTGCCTTCCTCCTGGTGGGACGTCTTCAAGGAGTTCCACGCAGGAGGGGATGTCGCAGGAGACTAACTGGAGCTACACGTTTTTCCTCTCCTGGGTGGTTTGTCTCAAGGTCTCACCAGAGGAGAGAGCAAGACCATCCCCTTTATCTGCCGGGGTGGATTCGGGCTCGTCTCCTCCAGCCTGCAGAAATGCAGCTTAATTGCCAAGGTGGGACCAGGAAGAGGAGACTTCTCTGTTTACTCACATAGTTTCAAGGTGAATAACACACACATAGCCCGGCTCTGCCTCGACTTCGGTGGGGCCATCAGAGAGCGAGACCTTCCTCTCCCGGCTCACTCAGCCCTTGGGTTGTCAGGATGGGCAGGAGGAGCTCTTAAGTGGAAGGACATGGGGCTTTCAACCCCCTTCTGCACCATCCCAGCTGGGGGCTGGTGGCCACAAAACCCTGCTAGCCCAGCACAGCAGCTCTTTGTCCTCTTTTCCTCCTCCTCCCCCTTCGTTTTGGCACACAAGGAGCTGCTTTGATGCCCTCACAAGACAGATTTTCCACCGATAACTGATCCTTGTGGTTGCTCCTGTGACTGGCTCCTACTGAGTCATTCCTCCCGTGGGGCAAAATCCCGGCGGCCCCAGCTCCCTCCGGCCACCTTGGGAATGGGGATATCTTCTTTCCCTCATCTCCACCAGCAGCAAATAACCCTCCTCTGCTCCTGACCCCGCTCAGGGCTGTAAGCCCTGACCCAGGGCTGAGCCCACCCTTGCCCAATGTGTCCCCAGGGACTAACTGCTGCTCTGAGTCTTGGACCATGGGGTCAGTACGGGTGAGCAGATGTGTCACCCACCTCACTGGTGGGTTTTGTTGCTCCCCAACCTGGCACAGATGACCAAAGGCAAACATAAGACCTCAGTGAACAGAAGTGACTTCTAGACCCCTCTTGGCACCCAGCAGAGCGAGCGGGCAACAGCCTTTGTGTCCTGGGTGGCTTTTTCTTCCAGGAACTGCTTTCTGAAGCCACCCTCAGCCTTCTGCATCACGCTGCCCTACGGCAAAGGGCTTAATCGTATGGAGAAGCATCTCCTTTGGGTTGCTTTGAACCCTCTGGCTGCTGGATGGGTTTGATGGCCCTAGTTTTTACACAACAAAAGGCAGTGAGTAATCACCCCCTCCTTTATCTTCTCTGGACTCCTGGTGATACGACAGACCTCGGTCATGTCTGCCTCTGCCCCTGGTATCTCTTTCCCAGCCCGTTTCATCACCTTTTGCCCACAGTTTTCACGCAGGCGGGCAGGGGACAGCGGCTCTCCAAGGGCGTTTGCCACGGGGAAAGCTGCCAGGGGAAGGATGCTCGTGGGATTTGGGATGCCTCCCTTGTTTGCCAGGGAACGGGCAGGGTGTGGGGGAAGGCTTGTCTGGGAACATCTCGTGCTCTCCAGCTGCTGGCGATGGGAGGTGGGGATGGCTCCCGACGGTGGTTGCCGTACGGGGTGAGGTAAGCCGGATTAGTGCAGGGCGGTTGGGAAACGGTCTGGACCCTCTTGCCCGGGTTGGGGCTGTATTGCAGCAGGAGAACGAGCAGCTCCTCGCACAGCCCCGGGCACTCAATTACCGCCCCGGTGCGCTGAAACGCCTTATTGCCCTCATAAAAACTTCGTCTCACTCATCGGGCTAATGTGGGTTTTTTTAGCTGGGGCCATTAGGGTCCCATAAAGGGACCACTCACCACCTCCTCATACCCGCTGCCCCCAAGTCTTTGGCACGCTCTGCCCTCGCCATGGCCTCTGGTGGGGTTTGGCTGCCAGAAGAAGAGCAGCCAAGTTTTTTTTCTTCTCCTACCCAAGGCAGCCTTCAAACCTATTTGTTCTGCAGTGAGAATGAAGAAAAAAAAACAAAACAAAAAAAAAACAACCCAAAACCCAAAAGGCCATTTTGCCCCCCTCTTTTCGTCTTGCACCGAACCCGCGGGTGCAGGGAGCTGTCGGAGCAGGAGCGCTGAGGGATTTTGGCACGGCGGCTGCCTGGCCCGTCCCATATATAGCACGGGGAGGGGAGGGGGGGTGCTGCAGGATGCGGCCCCGGGGAGCCCGCAGCCCACGCAGAGCCGTGGCAGCCGAGCCTGCCAAGCCGCCGGCAAGCTGGAGATGAACCTGAAGCCGTTCCTCGGCTTGGGAGCTGGCCAAGCTGTGTTGGCCAAGTGTCTTCTTTATTCCCTTCCAGGCATTTTCCGGGCTGGGGTTTATTTCCACAGCGCGGAGTCGGGTGGAAAATTACTGGCGCTGCTCCGGCGCCAGGTCCCTGCCCCGACAGAGGTGAGCTAAGGCTGCGCGTTCAGCTGGGGAACTCCTCGCCACGGGATGCTGCTGGGGCTGGGACGCCTGGAAGCAGCAGCTAGATCATTTAAGAAGAGAAAAAGAAAGATATTAAAACCAAATATATCCGTGTTTCCTTAGAAATGCTTCTCTGGAGACATCTGTACATCGCAACCCATGGGAGAGGGGTTTTGGCAGCCCAACAGCCGCCTGGGGTTTGCGCCGCAGAAGCCTCACGAGGAACAACAAACACATCCCAAACGGCACAAAGCAGCAGATAAACCCAGATAAGCGACGGGCACCAACTTCAACAGCCCAAAAACCCAACCCAAGGGGCCTTGCAAACAGCCACGGTAAAGAAACGCCGCGAAGCCGAGGAGCAAACGAGCCGTCAAGCTTCAACTTGCGAGGGCAGGTTTTGCAAGAGGCTTTCCATGCGAGCACGTGGCTGCTGCTGCCGCAGGGAAGGGGGCAGAATAATGTGAAGTAAAAGTCAATACCCCACCCAGAGGGAGGAAGGCAGCATCGGCAGAGAGCTTGGGGTGACGGGGACCACCCTGGGTTTGGTGCAACGACTCGTGGATGGATGAATGGATGGATGGATGGATGGATGGATGGTGACGGGAGCAGGGAGCAAGCCCTGAAGATCTCCTTTCTGCTAACCGGGGTGTGATTCACAGACCACAAGGCCAGCCAGCTGAGACGCTGCTCCTCCAAGGACACAGAGGGGAACATCACAATCCTCCTGTTACGGGAAACCCCCCCCAGTTTCAACATGCAAACCAAGAAGCCGAGACTTGGGCGTTGCTCTCAGCTCGGGTGCAGCATCCCTGCGACCTGGGAGCATCCATCCCAGTGCGGCTCCCCAGGGGACTCGCACCTGCATCCTTTGATGCCTCCCAACGCCTCTCTGTGGGCATTTTTCTCATTAGAAGGTGCAGCAAGGGAAGGTGTGGGGCACCCCCTTGGGCTGAGCGGATGCCTCCGGGCTCAGGGATGCTCGTCCGACCCAGTTCCCGCGCCGCAGGGCTGCGGGGCGGCAGAGGCAGGACCGGCGGGAGGGATGGAGTGTGCCCTGCTTGTATCCAGGTCACTGGAAAATGCCCTTGGCTGGGAGAGAAGCGGCACATGGACATCACATATGTCAGAGGGCTGGTCCTGGTCTCTCGCCTCCGCTCCCATGGCTCTGCACCTCCAGCCTTCCTAGTTTTCTGTTGAAACTACCAATTTTTGTGAGTATTTGTGAACAGTTTTGGGGGGTGTTTGGTGTTTGGTGGGGCCCCACCTGGTTGGGCCCAGGTGTTTGGTGCCCATAAAAAGCAAACATCTGTTTGGCAAACGTGGCAAAGCCACTCATCACCTCCAAATCCCCTCCTTCCCACACAGCAATTTGCAGTGCCTGGAAAGGAGGAAAAAAAAAAAAAGAATAACAATAATAAAAATGAGTGAAGCTCTTGGCCGTTGCCTGCCACAGCAGTTCTGGATGCAGGTCCAAAGCTGGGGCTGTGGGACCTTCTCCAGCCCGCTACAGGAGAGGAAGTTCCACTAGCCAACTGCTTTGAAGTTCAAGCTCTCCTTCTCCAGGCCTCTGTTACTGGGATGGGGGACTTTAGGGCTCACCTGCTGGTCCCCAGGTTGCCTCAGCAGAGCTTTTATTGTGAAAACCCTCGGTGAAGATGGCTAGACATGAGGTGGTGGTGGGACAAACCATGCTCCTGGTGCCAGGACGGCTTTACCACCCCGAGTAGTGGAGAGGGATGGCTGCTCAGGGCTGAAATGACCCTCTGCCCTGCGCTGCCTCCTCCTCCCGGTACCCACATCCTCATCATCTTACAGGTCATGGAAACCTGTTACAAGGAGGTTTACCCCTGTCTGAGCTCTCCCTTGGGGATACCTGCTGCTGTCTGATCTCCAGCAGGTGGATCACCCCTTCCCACCCAATGCCTTCAGGGAACCACAACTTGGCCCCAGCTCAGCATCTCTTCCTGGGGCGGGTGACTCCCCAGCCGGCCTCGATGCCACCAAAGTCCCTGGGGACTTCCCAGGGCTGTCCCGGCTGCGTCCAACCCCTCCAGGGCCGGAGCTGAGCAAGAGCTGCTACATGAGGCTGGGCAGCCTTTGAAAGGGCTCATGTTGAGTCGACCAGGCTTGGAGAAGGTGCCCCGATGACACCCAGGCATCTCCTCCTCCTTCTCTTGCTTCCTTGTGAGCTTTTCCTGCTCTCCTTTAGCCCCGTTCAGCAGCCAGAAAGGTGGGGACCATCCCAAACCCCGTGTCCTCCAAGGCACAGCTAAGCCAGCCCTGCAGCAGGGCAAGCGACGGGATCGCACCTGTAAAAGCTGGAACCTGCCCGGGATGTTCCCACCACCAAGGTGAGATCCACAAGTTAAAAGCATTCAAGAGCACCCAATCTCTAATTAACTCCCCTATTTATTTATTATCTCTCTTTGCCATTGCTCATCACCCGCCGTTGCGTGTTTCCTTTGATTTTCGCTGCAATACAAACCCACTTACCAGGTATTTTCTTGGTCAAGGACTTTGATTGCACCATCCTGATGACTATCACTACTGAGAAGCCGCTGGAGAGACGTACTGGAGAGGGCAAGTTTTGACCAGCCCTGGCTTCACTCTTCATTTCTGCCATTGTATTCTCTGACACGCTGCTGGTGTGCTCAGTGTCCCCATGGATGCACCTCGCATGCTGGTTGTCCCCATGTCCCCATCACTGCGTGTGGGCAGGAGGTCTGTGCTGGAATTAATTGAGAAGGCGCTGTGTGGAGGTCCCGGCAAGGTGTCACCTAGGGCCAAACAACGTGGGACCATGGCTGGCTGGAAGGGCTGCTGTTTTGATGCCCCACGAGGGTGTCAGGGCACATAGTGGGCACCTCAGCAAGCACCAAGGCAAAGCTGTGGGAGATGCATCAAGCTCTGGCAGTGGAGCAGCAGCCACCTCTGCTCTCACCCACGGCTGATGGCCAGCAGCTACCAACAACAGGAGCTTCATCCCTATCACCCTTGGGGACTTGGTCAGCCTGGCTGATGGTTTGAAAGCTGTTTGGGCACATTAATATGGCTACAGAGGTGCCTTTGACTTAAGAAATCAGGTGAAGAACCCTGGAGAGATGGTGTACACCCAGCCCCTGGTCTCTGAAACACAAAGCAGAACCCTTCCCTGCCACCAGGACACCAGGTTCCCCAGGGCACTCTTGGGTACCATGATGCCACCCGGGATGGGGACCTCCACGGACCAGATGCTACCAAAACCTAAACACACAAGCTTTGTCCCTGGACAGGCAATTAGTGGGCTGGGCTTTGCTTATGCTTCTTGGAGAAGCCCGGCAGCTCTGCAAGGCCTGGCAGGTCCTGGGTTTTCCAGACCTTTCATCACTTGGCTGGTGGCGTATGTAAATCCCAGCTCAGGGAAATTCTGGCTGAGCTCTCCCTGTTCTCCACAGTCACAAAACCCAGCACTTTCCCATCAAAGCCCAGCATGGGAAGAAGAACTACACTCAGTGCATGGTCCCATCTGCTCTCCAGAAGGTGACTCCCACCTCAGGAGCCCACCTTGGTCTCTACAGGATCTTTTAGCCGCAATGAGACCTTTCAACCCTGAGCAATGATGTTGTTTTTTGGAGAAGGCTTCATGCCCAACATAGCAGTGGCCGTCCCACCACCACTTCATGATATATCTCCCTCCCCACCCCAACCACCCTGCAGCAAGACTGCAAAATTCCCCATAGCCTTTGGTCCTCCAATCATACCTCAGGGCAGCACTAACTCAGAGGCTTCCTGGATGGCCGGTCTGACCTCCTTGCTGCTCCAAACATCTCCTCCACACATGCCAAGCCAAGTGGGTCAGTGGGTCGCCGTGCCCTGCTGGCTTTGCCCCCGGGGGATTGGACATGGGTTGGATGCCCTGTAGCCAGCTCCACGGCCATACAGACCAAAGCTTGGAGACACCATCACAGCCTCCATGTTAAGCGTGGAATGGTCATAAGATGGTGCCGTTCCCCAAATCCCCATCATCTTCCTCCCTCCTTCCCCAGAATTTTGGGCAGCACCTGTGGAGCTCCTCCTCCAAGTCACCTGGACACGCATCTTGGTACCACCTGTGAGAAGCAGTTAGAAGTCCATGAGCGAAAAGAAATCCCAGAGGATAAATTGATAAATTGCTCCCAAACCTGGTTTTAATTATCATTATTAATGCAGACTTTGATGGGAAGAAGGAGAGGAGAGCCGGCCATGAGTGGCTGGTGAGGCCGGGGGAGCAGAGGTAGCTCTGATTTACCTGGTTAAGCAACAGACGTTCATCTCCAGTTGTTTGCAGGGAGCAAAGATTGAGAAACGCAGTAATTGCGCAAAACAGACGTTAACACATCTGTAACCCAAAAACCATGGAAAAAAAAAATACCCCAAACCCCCACATTCCTGCAGTGACACCCATCGGCTCCTCCCAAACACACATGGCCACCGTTGACACGGTTCCGCAAGCGCAGCCAGGAGCTGGCAGGGGAGCGGGCGAGCTGCCCCGCCGGGACGGTGGCCATCAGCCACAGAAGCAGGGAGGAAATCTTCCCGCCTTGGAAACACTGGGTTTTGCTTTCCTAGTTTCAGGGGGCTCCTACAGATGCCAGCTCACCCTGGGTGTGATCACCACCACCACCACCACCACCTCCTTTATCTGCGGCTTCCCTGTCACCCCCGAGGCGGCTCCTTCCAAGCTCACCCCACTGATCCCGTTGGGTGGCTGCTCCTTATCAGCACGGACCAGGGAGCATCGCTTCCCTTCTCCCCTCCGGGAAGGCACGCCGAGCGAGATAAGGATCTGCTGGCTCCGAAGCTGGGGTGGAGAGGGAAGGAGGACTCCCCCTGAACCATGCAAGTGCCCTCCCCTCAAGGATGAGGTGGAGGAAACCATCTGCCATCAGACACCCGCTCTGCCAGAGAGCCCGAGGGCACCGCGTGCCGCAGCCGTCCGCCTACGTGGCCGCCTGCCGGGTTGCCCATGGCCCGGGCATGCCGGCGAAGGCAGCCCCACGGCTCGTGGAAAGGTGAAAATTAACACCAAATGAGATCAAACCAAGTGAAGAGGTACGAGAGAAGCGTTGCGCTTCGCCAGTTGGTTCCAACGCCCTTTTCTTTAGAGCTGCTGTGGAAGGACACGGATTTTCCTCCAAAGCTTTGTGCAGATTGAGACCGGCGGAGAAGCGAGACCTTACCACAGGCTTGGGAAAAACGAAACCCATAACCATGCTGGTTTGCATCTCATTTTCTGCTGGGCCTGGCTGGATGCTTGGGCAAGGAGGGTCCATCTCCACCACCTCCGCAGCCAGGAGAGACCTTCCTCCACTTCTCCACCAGCCTGCCCAATGGAAGGGGAGATGCTGGGCTGGTGGACCTCCATCTGGACCTTCCCACCTGCACACCCACAAGGCCGTGACGGGAGAGATGCTGGCTTCGGGAGGATTTGGTGACACCTGCAGAACAGGGTTGGGAAGGGCTCCCGGGGAAGCACCGGGGCTCACCGGGAAAAGCCGAGGAGCCGGAGCCGAAGGGCAGCCAGCCCCGGCACACCGGCCGGGCTGGGACGCGGCCGGCCGGGATTTTCAGCAGCTGAGTGAGCCAGCAAAGCAAACATTAGCAAAGAGCTCCCGAGTCATGTAAACAAACAACCAATTAAAAGATGAAATAAATCTCCCCGGGTACATAACCTTTCTATTTAAACACCGGCCAGCTCTGGAAGAGCTCCAGAGCATCTGACCCAGCGACGCCTGTGATCTACCTGCCGAGCTCCCGCGGGATAAAAGCGGTTGGATTTCAAGGAGTGGCTTTAACTTTTCTACCATTCCCCCCCTCCCAACCCTCCCCCTTAATTATATTATTCTTTCTTTCTTGTGTTGGGTTAATTCCGAGGGAAACCCCCCAGCCCCCTTTCCTTCTGCATCCTCTTCCCCGTGCGGAGCAGGACCTGGCGAGTCATTGCCGCCTCCCTCCCCATCTCGGTTCCTCCACCTCTGGACTGTGCCAACCTGTTAATTATGGGATTTAGGGTTGGCGTATAGGAAACATGGGGGGGCCAAATTAACCCAGCAGCATTAATGGAGGAGCGGGAAGAGAAAAGCCAGGCTTTAAACGGAGGGCAGACAGCCCTGGGGAGAGTTGAGCATGAGGTTTTGCAGGGATGAGGATGCTCCATGTCCTCAGCAGGACAGGCCCTGGGTGTTTCAAAGCCAGAAATCCTGAAGTAGGCTAAAAATGATGGGTGTGTGTGGGAGGGATGTTGATATTTATTTTTTCCCCCCTGCAAACCCTGTGTTTGGGGAATACTTATCTTTGCCTTAAAGATTTGGGGTGGTTTGGCCCCTTTTTGCGCTAAGCGGGACAGAGCGAGCAAGGAGCCGCTGTCTAAAATGGGAGGTGGGAAAAACACCAAGGAAAAGTGGCATATTTTGCAAGACTCACCTTTAGGCAGGGCAAGGTGGGAGCTTGGCTTGCTCCATGCTGGAGCATCCTCACCAGAGCCGCTCGCCCCTGCAAACAGCTCCCATGGCAGCAGGGCCAAATAAGCATCGTTCACGTGGTGGCCAAAGGTGATGCTCAGTAGCCACGTGCTGGGAAGTGAGGGGTAGGGTCCAGTCTCGGGGCACCTGGCCCCCTCCGAGGTGCTTGTCGTGATGTTTGCAGGGGTATTTAATAATAAATATGTAATAATATCCCAGCACCCAGGAGGGAAAACAAACCTGACCGCCTGGAGGGCTGCGTCCTCCTCACCAAGGACTTGCTCCGGCCTCCTATGAACAGTGACACCACCCTAAAGATTTTTACCATGGTTTCTGTCCCCTTACAGCCCAGCAGACAGATGCAGGACACCAGCTCACGGCTGGTCATCCAGCCCCACGGCCACGGCTCCCTCCTCCCGGCACCCCACACCGTGCTCCACACCAGACCCCTCATCCGCTCTCGGTCTCCCCCCCCAAAGCTGCTCTGCTGATTCAGGGCAGCGGGGACTCACCCCCGGGCGGTTTCAGCACAGTGGTTTAGACGGTTTCTAATCCCAGGCTTAACTTTTAAGCCATGGGGGTTCTGGGTCCCGCAGAGGACAGAAAGCACTCAAACACCCCCACCCCCCAGCCAAGGTCATGGCCGAGTCACACTGACCCTTTCCAGGAGGGTCATGATGATTGGGGAACATGCTGTTTTAATCAGGGGCGTTAATTGGGCTTAAACCCATGCACCTGCAGGCTGTCGTTGCCCAAAACTAAGCGTGGAGGCTGCGGCGATAAGGATGGCTGAGGGGGAGCATCGCTGCTTTTCATGGCTGAACACTTATTTTCCACATCAGCCCAACACCAGAGCCTCTCCGCAGCGCCGGCACGTCAGGTCTTGGCCATCCCTCGCCTCTTTTTATTTCTGTAGAAAGAAAAAGCTTGCTCGACACCAGACTGGAAGGTCTTTCAACCCTTAGTGACAGTGTTTCACCTTGAATAAAAATATCTTTTATTGAGGTGCTTGGTGTGAACTGCCAAAGCACCCTGCTCTGCCCCGCTTCCAGGTCTCTGGTCCTGTGTGAAATATTTTGGAGGCAGGGACTGATGGGAGGTGCAGTTTGCTTAAAATATTAAAATAACCCCTTATTTAGAGGCCAAACATGCGGATTCACCTGTGCACCAGGGACTGGCAGCTGTCCCCCTCCGGAGAGGGGATGGAGCGGGGGTGATGCAGCTTGGACATGTCCATACCTCTGGCAGGGAGCGGGTACCTCCCAAAACCCACCGCAGCAGGGATGCTCGGTGGTACCCCCAAACCCCACCGTGGCAGGGATGCTCAGCAGTACCCCCTAAACCCCACTGCGGCAGGGATGCTTGATGGAATCCCCCAAACCCCACCACAGCAGGGATGCTTGGCAGTACTCTCAAATCCCAGCCACATCAGGGATGCTCAGTGGTACCCCCAAACCCCACCACAGCAAGGATGCTCAGTGGTACTCCCAAAACCCACTGCTGCAGGGATGTTCAGTGGTAGCCCCCCAAACCCCACCACCACAGTGATGCTTGGTAGTACCCCAAAACCCCACCATGGCGGGGGATGCTCGGCAGTACTCTCAAATCCCACCGCAGCAGGGATGCTTGGTGGTACCACCAAACCCCACCACAACAGGGATGCTCGGTGGTACCCCCAAACCCCACCACGGCAGGGATGCTCAGCAGCCCCCAGCTTCAATCCTCTCCGAGCCCCTGTGGCAGATGGGGCACCCGCCTCTGGTGGCACCAACCCCACCCTCCCCAGGGAGGAATTTATGAGCAGAGAGCAGGGGAGGGGGAAAAATAGACCGAAGCCCAGAAAACCTGCCCAGACAGGGAAGTGAAAGCCCCAAAGATAGCGCTCCCACTCTTTCACATTGGGGCTTTCAGTGATCACAGCTGCTTTCACTTCTCCTTCGCCCCTCTGCCTGTTCCTCCACCGGTGGGTTTTGGTTCCTCTCCGCTCCCCCACCACCTTCCCCCTTTCGAGGCCGAGCTTTCAAACCGCTTCAGCTTTTATTTCCAGTTTTTAAACCGCAGGGGTGCCGCCGGTTCCCATGTCCCGCGTGGGTCTCTGCCCGGGTCCCGAGATGTGGTCCCCTCGGAGGAGCTGGGGACACGGTGGGGATGGGGGATGATGCAGAAGGATCTCTCCCCCTGCTTGAATGGATGCTCTGAGGAGGGGATGGCTGCTCGGTAAGGGGAGGAAGAGAGGGGTGAGAAACAAGAAGCAGAGCAGAAGGCGGAGCTCTGGCTTCTCCATGGCTTCTCCCACGTCTTCAACTTCCAATAAACCCCCAATAAACACAATTATTGTTTTTCCAAAGAAGCAGTGAAGAAAGCGGGCGCTGCAGGGAAGCACGGGGCTTTGTTCTGCTTGGGGTGATTTCAGTGCCGACGCATGCAAACGCTGGCGAAGGGTCAATATTGACTTTCGGCTGAAGCAACCGGTGGGGTTCATTGACTGGAGGTGCGCGGGTGCTCCAGCCGCGCCAAAACCCCGGGCTGCGGCGCCGCACCCTGCCCGCTTTTGCCCTTGCCGTGAAAACCCCTTCCATTTAAAATCAATTCCGTACCAAGGCGTAAAAGCTGCCGTGGATAACGTGTCGCCTTTTCCCCTCACCGAGGCATCCGAGCGGCAAACCTGCCGCCGGGGGGTGTGCGGGATGCAGGGGTTCCCCCCCGAGGGATGCTGCGAGGGCAGGATGCAGGCAGGACAGGATCACCGCGGTGGTGAGCAGCCAAATTTTCCTGCCTTTATAAAGGGGCCACGTTGGCCGGGCGGAGGAGAGGTGTTTGCCGAGGGGGTTCGATGTTCGCGAGGGCAGGGGGAACCTGCCCGCGGGCAGCCGCCGGGTCAGGGCTTTCCCCGCTGCCGCCACCACCACCGTGGTGGAAGAAAGCCTCGGCACTTCCCCGTCCATGCGTCCAGCAGGCACATGGCATCGCCCGGCAGCGCGCGGGGACCGAGGGACCACGCTTCCCTCCTTGCCGCTCATCCAAGGTTGCTCCCAGAACTGCCCCACGGCCTCAGAGCTGCAGCAGATTTTGGGGGACGAGAGCCCCGGCAAAGCGAGTTGTGCGTTCCCGCAGTGGGGATGGGCAGTTTCCAGCTGTTTTTTTGGGGGGGATGTGTTGCTATTTTGCCCCATTTTGTGCCTGATCCACAGCCCCCCCCGCATCCTGGGGCTTCTGCCAGCCGCAGGCTGGGCTCCCTACCGGCCGCATTCCTTCGAGCTGACGTGGCTTTTCTTTCTTCCCCCATCCTTATCACGCTCGAGTTCATGAATCATATTTCTCCAAAGCTATAAACCACCCAAGCGACCCATGTAAATCAGGCAAGACAGAAAGCAGAGCCAGGCATGGGGGTTCGGGCCGCTCCAGGGGGCACAACTACCCTGGGAAAGGCTGTTTGAGCCCTGCAAAAAAAAAAAAAAAAAAAACCTTTTATAAAGCTTTTCTCACTGCGCTTGGTCCCCCCAAGGCCACAAATTCTGCTTTCCCTCGTTTTGGTGGCTGTGCGTGACTTGCCGGAGGCTGTGAGCCATCGGTCCGGGGGATAAGAGCACGCCGGGGTGGGGTGTCGGGGGAGACCCCGATTTTCTGGCTCTCCACGGCAGAGCCCATCTCTCTGTACTGCCTCCAGAGTGCCCGGGAGCCTGTGGTTGGGAGCAGACTGATTTTTATCATCAGCAACCGCGATGACTACATGCCTAAAAGTCACCTTTATTCTTCATCTCCCTGGCTGGCACGAAGGTTTGATGCCGCTCCTCACCCCTTTATCCTCTGTTTTCTCCCCAGAATAATCAGAAGTGAGGTACAACGACAAAGCCAGGATTCGCAGAGAAATGAATCCCAGCCACCACCTGAAGGCCAACACGACATCCCACAGTCAAAAAAAAAATCCCAAGCAGGGAACGGCTGCCCCCGTGGGATTATTTCTCTCCCCCGTGGGATTATTCCTCTCCCCACCTCGCGCATCTCCGAGCACCGTCCGCCCCTGCCCAACTCCTGGACAAGCCCAGAAACCCTGAGCGGCACAGCCCTGGGGCAACCCAAGCTTCAAATTAAGTTCAATTACTCCTGGAAATAGTTTTTAAACCGCTCGGCCAGGGCGAGAACGCCGCACCTGCAAGTTTCAATGGCGAGGTTGTCCCCGCCGAAGCCGAGCTATCAGTGGGAGCTGGTGCCAAGGAGTCTGTGCCGAGCGCTGCCGGCTCCTTCGGCACCGTCCTTATCGCGGGCCGAGGCGGCTCAGCTGCTTTCGAATGTCTCCTGGCTCGGGAAGAAAAAAAATGACGTGGATGGAGAGCAAAACCAAGAGGGCACGAGGCCGGGAGCGCCGCCATCCCTTGGGATGCCTTCCTCTGGCTCCGCTTGCAGCAGGAACACCCGGCGCCCAAGGAGGAGCGGAGCGGGAGCCTGGAGGAGCCAGCAGAGAGGAGAGGGAAGCCGCGAACCTCAAACCATCTCTCTGGTAGAGATGGAGCGCCCACCCCTCAGAGAGCCTGGGAGGTCCTGGTGGCACCCGTGGGGCTACAGGACCTGCTGGAGGTGACCGGCGGCTCGTAGGGAGAGGGATTTGTGGCTGCCCCGGGTTTAGTCGCAGAGGAGAGACATGGAGGAGATGGGAGCATCGTCCCCCCCAGTTTGACGCAAGCAGCCGTCCGTGCGATACCAACCCAGCGCCATCATAACCCCTGAATCGAGGGAGGGTTAAGGGGGAAGAAGCACGACAGTGGGTGACGCTGCGGAAGGCTCTGCAAAAGCCCCGAAACACTGACGGACAAGTGAAAATCAAATATAGACGACTTTATAGCGACTTCTCTCCCACGCCTGGTGCTCACCCCGCATCTTTCTCAGCCCCCCCCGGTCCCGCCACAGTGGCTTTGAATGGGAGACGGCCACGGGCTCAGGGTGGGCAGGATATACCCCAAAGCCGGCTGTCTATAAAGCAGCGGGTTACGAATAGGTGGCTCAGCAGTTCCTTTGCTAACGGCAGCAGTTTGGGGCCGGAGACCCAGGAACCACCTCCCTTTTTTTTTCACTAAAAAAATAAAAGGACTTGCCCACGGCTCAAAGGGAGGACGGGGAGCATGGTGGGGTTGGGGTAAGCAGCACCGGTGAACCCCGCATCTCGCCAAGCTCCTGCGGGGTCCGGCTTTGCAAGAGCATCACAGCCATCCCGCACTCCCATGTGGTCTCTATATAACCTATAACCACTTTTACAATCGCCACGCAAACTTTTCAGAAGGAAGATTCGCTTCTCAGGGATCTATTTGGGTATTTTTCTTTTTTTTTTTCCAATTCTCGCTTGCTGCCAGCAATTCATCACCCTCCGGCGGCCACCGCCCTCTCCCAGCAGCCGGCCCCGCTGCGGTCGGCGGTGGGGGGGGAAGAATAAAACCTCTTCCTGCCAACCCTCCCCGAATAACCCCCCCGCGCTTTCGAAGACACGAAGCAGGCGGCGTTCCCCACTCGCCGGGCAGGCAGCCGAGGTGCGAACCCCGCCGGCCGGTGCGCTGCAGGCAGGTGTCAAATCCGGAGCCCCCCGGGGTGCAAAGCCGCTGCGTGCAGGCTCTCGAAACCAGAGGCACCGCAGAGACGTGACTGCTCCAAAAGCTCTAAAAAGTCGAAAAGCGGGGAGGTTTTGTCATGTTTTTTTTAATTATTTTTATTTGACTTTTTCTGCAATGTGTTCGTGTGCCTTTACTCTGGCTGCAGGCTGCCAGGACAAAGGCATGGGGTGGGATGGGATGGGATTGGGATGGAATGGGATGGGATGGGATGCTTCCCCTCTACTCTACTCTGGTGAGACCCCACGCGGGAGCGCTGCCTCCAGCTCTGGAGCCCCCAACATCAGAAGGATGTGGACCTGTTGGAGAAGGTCCAGAGGAGGGCCATGAAGATGATCAGGGGGATGGAGCCCCTCTGCTGGGAGAGTTGGGGGTGTTCAGCCTGGAGAAGAGAAGGCTCTGGGGAGACCTTGTAGCGGTCTTCCAGTACCTAAAGGGGCTACAGGAAAGCCCGGGAAGTACTTTTTACGAGGGCATGTAGTGATAGGATGAGGTAGAATGGCTTTAAACTGGAAGAAGGGAGATTTAAAGTAGATATTAGGAAGAAATTTTTCACTTTGAGGGTGGTGAGGCACTGGCCCAGGTTGCCCAGAGAAGCCGTGGCTGCCCCATCCCTGGAGGTGTTCAAGGCCAGCTTGGATGGGGCTTGGAGCAATCTGGGCTGGTGGGAGGTGTCCCTGCCCATGGCAGAGGGGTTGGAACTAGATGATCTTCAAGGTCCCTTCCAACCTAAACCATTCTATGATCCTATGATTCTGTGCTGCACCTCCCATCCCAAGTGACAGCAGAAGGACTCGACATCTGGGGAGCCGACTCCTGCCCAAAGCACCATGCTCGGAGCCAGACCATCTGGATGCAAAACAGCACCATGGCATCTCCTTCCTCCTCCTCCTCAACCTCAGGAAGCCAAGAAGCAAAGGGATCACACATCAAGTTTGGGATGGGGGGGAAGCAGCTGGAGAAATGGATGCTCACTGGGTCATGTCCGAGGCCAGGCGAGGCCGGGTGGGAGTGCAGGAAAGGAGGAGGGCTGCTGCCTTAGCGGAGCTTTTGTCCCAGCTGTTTATCGCTCCCAAGCCAGTGCTGAGAGAAACAGTTTTAAGCAGCGTGAATGAAACTGCAACGCAGCGGGTTTCACGGGGATGCTGCCTCGGTCATCAGAGAGTTTCATGGGAAAGCGAAACCAAAAATCAGCATGCGGCTTAAAAAGAATCATAGAATGGTTTGGGTGGGAAGGGACCGTTAAAGGCCATCTGGTCCAACCCCCCTGCCATGAGCAGGGACATCTTCAACTGGACTAGGTTGCTCCGAGCCCCATCCAAACTGACCTGGAATGTTTCCACGCATGGGGCATCTCCCACCTCTCTGGGCAACCTGGGCCAGTGTCTCGCCACCCTCATGGTAAAGAATTTCTTCCTGATATCTCATCTAAATCTCCCCTCTTTCAGTTTAAAGCCATCAACCCTTGTTCCATCGCTCCCCTCCCTGATCAAGAGTCCCCCCCCCAGCTCTCCTGGAGCCCCTTTAGGTACTGGAAGGCCACAATAAGGTCTCCCCGGAGCCGCCTTCTCCAGGCTGAACACCCCCAACCCTCCCAGCCTGTCCTCCCAGCAGAGGGGCTCCAGCCCTCACAGCATCTCCAGGGCCTCCTCTGGCCCCACTCCAACAGCTCTGTGTCCTTCTGCTGTTGGGGACCCCAGAACTGGAAGCAGCACCACAGGTGGGTCTCCGAAGAGCAGAGCAGAGGGGCAGAACCACCTCCCTGGCCCTGCTGGCCACGCTGCTTTTGAGGCAGCATCCCTATACTCCGGAGAGCTGAAGGAAAAGAAAAAGCCTGCAGGGAACACCTCAGGTCTCCTCCATGAACCTGAAACACACACAAAACTGTGCGGGATGGAGACGTCAGTCTGTCTGCCTCGAGGAAGTCATCACTCCACACCTCTTTTGACCTCGGTGGCTAGCTAGGGCCCGGCCGTCCTGGTTTGGTGGCTAGGATGCCAGAGTCCCCTCCTAAAGCCGAACAACTGGTGCGATGGCGGAGAGGGCTTTCCCCCCCGGTTTCTCTTTCTGCTGCTTTTTCACAGCGAGCAGGCAGCGGAGCGTTCCTGCCCGCGGGCTGCCTGCAGCTACCTCGCCGTGGGTGGGGACACGTGCCTGCATCGGGGTGGAAGCTGCTCTTGCTTCAGCCTCCGAAAAGGAACTTAACTGTTTCTTCTATTTGCCCTGAAGGAAAGGCGGTTTGGGCACAGGTTTATCCCAACCTGCAACGCTATCACGACCTGCCTCCCATTAGAAATCACAGCAGTTACGCAGAGGACTATTTAGCAGCACAATTTGTACCTTTTTCTGCAGCAGAGATGAGACAGACCGGGAGAGGTGTCCTCTACGGAGGAGTTTTCTTTGTGGGTTTTTCGGCCACTGTGCAGTGCTCCCCTCATTCCCTCGGGCTCTGCTCAGCCATACATTCCTACTGCTGCCTTATATATCTGCAGGACAAAGAATTAACTCCCTTTTTTCAGGGATCTGTGGGTTCCTCATGAGCTTTAATTTAAGCCTCTCGACAAGGCTGAGAAGCAAATCTGTCTTCTTTCTGCCTTTATAGATCAGCCCACTGGTGCTACAATCACAAACACCAGATGTGTGTGGTACCAGGTGACCCAGTATAAATTCCGATCTTGAAAGGCCACGTTACCCTTTTCCGTGGAATTCTCAGAGCTTGCGCTCTGCAGCATCTGCTGGACACTTTCTTGCCCGCTCTGTGGTGCCAGGAGAAGCCAGACGATACCCGCCAATGTTTCTGGAGCAAGCTTAAGCCAGCAAACCAGATTTGTAACAACGGATGAACACTTATCAAGGACACGGTGTTTTGACCTGGTATGAGGAACCTCACTGTCAGATATTCTGCCCTGCCAAGTCACGGCCTAGGAGGAAGGGTAAGCAACTGCAACCACACAAGATATCCACAGCAGAGCCAAGAGGAGAGCCCCAAGGTCGAGTTACAGTTGCAACCGTCAGAACATGTATTTCTCCGTAAGTGGGAGAAGCAACGTTCACTACAAAACTCATGGAAACCAAGAGACATCTCTTCAAACGCCTTCAATAAGCTTAAAGTGAGGTCCCCCGATAGGTGGACAGCCACACAAGCAAACTATGGAGGTCACACCACAAAGGCTTCATGGCAAAACGCAAAGTTCACGACCACGGTACCACTAATGGCCCTTCACGGGAGCCACAAGCTCTGCTCACACGAGGCTCTTTCTGACTTGATCCCCAGAAGCTCTGGATCCCCAGCTCCCTGTCATTGGAAGAGCCAAAAATGGGAAAGTTCAGAGGTTTTTATTTGTGTGGAATAGATAAGGAAAGCAAACATACCCTGATAACCTCTTCCCTCATGCGCAGCAGTCTGAAGGTTGCCCCCATAGGCAGGATGCACATTCTGTACCGAAGGCCTTAAATTTGACTGGGTCTAGTTAAAAATAAACTCTCTGGGTCAGCAGTGCTCTGCTACAGCGATGTGTTCCACAGCCCCAGTTTGCTCCCATTCCCCTCAGGAGTGGGAGCACGTTTCCAAAGAAAAGCTGAACTGGGGGAGCCCTGACTGGTCTGGCCCACGGGGTCAGAGGATTTCCCAATTTTTTCGTGCCAGTCGGTTAATTTTCAAGCTGAAAAAGACTGTCATAGGCAAAGTTTGACTTCACTCCCTTGGGAAACACCCACCCCAGCTTTCCACAAGGGCCCAGGCTCTTCATTTCCCGGCTGGAGCACCCAGATGGGTAGGTGTCATTTTGGTTCACAGTTGACGTCTGCATCCCTATCCAGTCAACAGATACAAAAGGGCAAAGGCTAAGCTTCTTTCAGTCAATTTTTTTCCCATCTCTGATAAAAAGAGCATGCAAACGCACTGATTCAACAATGATGTTAGGCGCACACCCCCTCCCCCAGGAGCAGCTACGAGAGGCAGTTCTTCAGGGGCGGAATTAAAAGCTCTTTTTTATTAAGTACCCAGAGGGGAAACGGTTTTTGGACAGTGACTCCTGCTGGAAAGGTGAAGCCAGCACGGCTACAGCCCAGGCTTTAGAGAGCAGGGATGTCCTCACACCAACAGGTTGGAAGGGGCTGGCATTATCCCCATCACCAGGACTTGCTCTCCTCTCTAGCAGCCTTTGGAGGAACCGCTGGGCCTGAACCACACTGGCAATTCCTTCTGCGGCCTCCTCAGAAAGGAGGGCACGGGAAATACTGGGGGCCGAGTGGCCCAGTGGAACGTTACTCCCTCTCTGCAAGATACCACAGAGTTTTCCCACACTAAAGCAGCATGTTCTTGGCTTTGGTTTCTGAAAGTCTGCAGTGATGCACCACATTTCAGTGTGGCACCAGCTGGAAGCCAACCGTTTCGCTCCTTCGGTTGAAGAGCGCGCTGTAGGTAGGCATGCCATCTCGACTCAGCTTCCTGTCAGTTTTATCTTCAAATCATTAGGGAGGCAAACAAATACAATTTACGCGCCAAAGCATCAGCTCTGCGTTGGGAAGTCCCGTTCTTCAAGGATCCTTTTCACGCTCTCCACAATGGTCCACACTTCTGCCATGGCACCTCTACCTGCAGGGTAAGAGCAAAGCCACACGGTGAAATCCAGGTCCCACAGGGATGGCACAAAGTATGCGCTTCCCCTGTCCCACCTCCTCGCTTCTCCACACGCCGCAACGCTGCGGAAAATTAGATGTACAATGGCGCCAAGGCACAGCAAAGCTCACCAAGTATCCCCACGTGTTTCTGTATGACTCGCCCAACAGAAAGCAACAGTGGAGGCCGGAGGATCTGCTCAGTCCGCCTGGTTCTGCAGGGGTTGTGTGTTGAATGCCATCAGGGGAGGAGAACGAGAAGAGTATTCATGCTGACTTAGTTTGGCTCGTAACTCAGACGTCTAAGCAGGAGCACAAGCTCCTCAGTCAATGGAGAGAGGCAGGAAACCTCAAAAGGCAACTCACATGACCTTAATAAGTACCTCATGTTCTGAATCTTCTCCAGAGGTGTCTGCACCTAACCCTTGACCACACAGAGAGTTACTACCTTAGCTCAACGCTGTCCTGGGGGCAAGTGTGCAAAAGTGCCCCAAAAAAGTGCATGGGTAGCAAAATACCCTATTTCACCTCCTTTCTCCAGTGTAAACATTGTGCGCGTTCAGTATCTTTTTTTTTAAATGGCCTTGCCTATAAAAAAAGACTTGCCGAATTCATACCATTCCCATGACACTGCAGTTAGAGCCACATTAGAGAAAGCTGTCCTGGATTCGCACCAGCTTGAATCTCAGGAGTAATTCTTGGAGAAGACTGAGTACTGGACAGAACAAAATGTAAAAGCTTGTCCTTTTGGACCAGTTAGATGAACATTTAATGAACATTGCCAGATGAACATGTAATCTGCACTGTGCTGTTGCTTCCCTCTGAAATACTTTTTAAACTTAGGTTCAGAATTTTAAGAATTAAATCATCTTGTCCAACCTCGTGTACTGAACCCAGTCCATTCACTCCTGCAATTCGCTTGGGGCTGAGGAAAGATACTTCTCTCACCATTTGTCTCCAGTGGAAGACTGAAAAAAATGGAGTCTCTATTGATCTTTTGTCCTGCTGGCTAATTGCTCTAATAAATTAAAATACGTGCCTTATTTGTTATCAGAAATTAGTTCTGAAGGGCTTTGTTTTCCTCTTTTTCTGGTCTGCTTCCACAGCTGGGTTAGCGAGCGCACAGATGGAACGCTTAAACCAGCAGGCTCCAAAGGACAGTGAGGACTTGAGGGCAGGCAAGAGATGGAAGGGAAGGGGACAGGCCATCCTGACCAGCAGGGAGAGGTGCTCTCTTGTGGGCAGATCACAGCCCTGAATCTGTGTGGACCCCCAGTTTTCCAGGACGGATGAGTCACCTGAACCTTGTCTGGGACAGAAGGTGCAATTGGATATAATGGAGGATTTGTGATGAGGAATGACGCTTGTGAAAGGTCAAGAAAATTGGGTTTCCCTGCAAAGTAAGACCCATTCTCCACAATGCCTTTTTCAGACCTGTAAATCCCAGGAGGTCTGAAGCCTCCTGTGGACAAGCTGCAGGCATATTTGGGCCCTTCTGGTCTCCTAACCTCAAGAAGAAGAGCTGCAGCTGACAGGTCCTGCTAAACAAGAGAAATTCCCTGACTGCCTCTGCACGGTTTGGCAGAGCTACACCCCTCAAGAACATTTCCAAGGCCTGCCTTTGCCCTCCACCACCCACTTCCTCAACCTCTTTGGCAATTCACAGCTGGATTTTTAGGTTTAGCAGAGCCAAGTCTTGCTAAGGAGCCTGTCTTACAGCACAGCTCATGCCTACAGGTAGAAATCTTCCAGTGTGCCAGGCTCTAGAAATGCAGCCAAAGATGGTGAAGCTACTAGGAGTTTGGAAACGTTTTTGCAAAGGCAAATTGCTGCAGGCCCATGTGCGGTACAGCACCTCTCAAAGCTCTCTTTATATTGTGGCACATGGATATCATCAAGGCCAACAGCCAGTAGCTTAGCTTTAACTACCCAATCAAGGAAACATTTTAATTGTCAACTCTATTTAATTTTTTATTTTAACTCTCTTCTAGCTGGACTCTACATCTAAAACCTCCGATCTATTAAGGAAGAAAAATTAATCAGGTAAAGCTTGTAATGCAGAAACCCCGTGGCAGTCAGGATCTGGCCCATTTCAGGTGAGACCAGCCACATGAGTGGAAGAAGATAAACCTCTTTTACAGCAAGACAAACCACAATGTCAACAGACAAAACTGGTGCAAACTGAATCTCTTTTCTTCTGCACCAGATGTGTGAGCTTTGCTACCTACTGCTTGGGTGGAAGCTGGGCAAAACCCCTTTGTGGATGAAACCCACAAAACCGAAGTTAGGGTGAAAGAAGAGGCCTTGGGGTGAAAGGCCTGAAAAGATGGGAAGAGAGGAAAAAGTCAGTGGTGAAGACTGTCTTGGGTCTTCAGAGACCTGCAGTCCATTACTGCTGCACTGGTTTTGGCTGGGATACAGTTAATTTTCTCCACAGTAGCTTGCATGGGGCTACATTTTGGATTTGTGCTGGAAACCATGTTGATAACACAGGGATGGTTTAGTTACTGCTGAGCAGGGCTTACACAGAGTCAAGGACTATTCTGCTCCTCACACTGCCCACAGGCGAGTAGGCTGGGGGTGCACAAGGAGTTGGGAGGAGACACAGCCGGGACAGCTGACCCCAACTGACCAAAGGGATATCCCATACCATATTTCAGCAATAGAACTAGGGGGGAGGTTGGCCGGGGGGGGCTGCTGCTCAGGGACTGTCTGAGCATCCCTTGGTTGGTGGTGGAAAATTGTTTTCATTTGCATCACTTGGCTTTCTTGGGTTTTATTTCTCTCTCTTTGTTATTTTCCTTTTCATTACAATTTATTGTTATTATTTATTTCAATTATTAAACGGTGTTTATCTCAACTCACGAGTTTTCTCACATTTACCCTTCCAATTCTCTCCCCCACACCCCACTGGAGCAGAGCGAGCGAGCAGCTGTGTGGTGCTTAGTTGCTGGCTGGGGTTAAACCACGACAACTGCTTTGCCATAATTTTTCTACATACTGCCAGGAAAATCCTGGCATTTGCCAACAGGAAAATCTTGTTGTGAATTGACTCACAAACACAAGCGGAGTCGAGTCAGATGTGGCTACAACTGCCCCAGCTGTCTGTACCATCGCTCTCCTACAAGCTCCTTCAGGAGTTTGCTCTCACATCAGAGACAGCTGAACTGAACACGAAGCAGCTCCCAAATGACTGCTGGTGTAACGAGGTAACTCCTGATCAACGCTGGGCTACTTTGTCATTCTGAGCTACAAACCACAGCACTTCATATGCTGCTTCTCATGTGGCTCATGCATCCCTGTCGCAAAGGGCGGCAACCCCCAGGAAAGGGGCAGGGCAGAGCAGCGGAAGGTGGAAATCATGTTCACCGCCCAACTCTAATCCATCTGTGCTAGTGAGTCAACTCACATGGCCCTTTTGCATCTCAGATCCCCATCTGGGAAACAGGGATGACAACAACATAGCTCTGCCTCAGGTGCAGGAACCTGCAAGGATAAGCACATGACCCATTAGGAGGCACTCAGCTGCTTGCTACAGGAACAGAGACCCTACATACATACAAAAAAAGACGAAGGGTAAAAATAAAGGACAAAGAAGCTATGCCAGATGGCCTTTCCACTTCTGCCAAAATGTCTGCGCAGAATGACCTCTTTTGGGCGTTTTCCCTTAACGTTATTACAAGTACGTAAGAAGTTTGATGTAATCAGGTCTAAAATCCCAGCGGAAGAATAATTGTCCAGGATATTTCAACTGATGCCTGAATTACTTGACTACACTTACCTAACTGTAAATATTTCTTAGTCTTCAGGTCCAAAAAAACACTCTCTAGAAGCATTGCATCTACCTAAGAATTCAGAAATTAAGCCAGCCCTAGAACTTAATCATGAAGAACATTTTAACATCCTGTCTTTGCTACACACTGTTTATTGAACTATCTGACAGAGCGGTTAAAATGCTGCTAGAGCTGGGGATGTTAAATAAAAGTGTGAGTACACTACTGTGCAGGTTATAACACATTTGCTATTATGGCTGGAACTGGGTGATATTTTACAGACAATTTGTCCAAGAAAATTTTGATAAAAATGCGAAGCCATTCATCCAAATTGCTTGTATAAAAACCCTTCTCAAAACCTCCCAAAAGCCAAAATACCTGCAGTATATAAAAGCCACTCCTAAAATACAAATGAGACCATTTTAGTAGTATTTCTTAGCACTGCAAGTTAAGTCTTCGGAAACCGAGCGTGACAACTTTTCCTATCCCCCTCCTTCACTTCACAGACTAGTCTGATGTCAAAACCCCAAATCAAAACTCGATTGGGAAGCTGAAAAGTAACCCAGGCAACAAACAACAACAAATGTTAAATGCACATCCAGCTACACCCTCAGCCACGTCTGCAAAGCGCTTATTCTCACTGCCTGCTCTCGGGGATAAGATATTATCCCTATGTTAGAGATGAGGAACTGAGGCATGATAAAAACAGCCCACAGCCACAGTAGAGGGCACGGTCAGGACACCCAAATCCCAGGCTGATAACATTCACTGCAAAGCCTTCCTTCTCTTTGATCTACTCTCTTCTTGAATGAGTATTTCTTTTAAATATCAGGCCTATCTAACGGCTCATTTGAAAGCCTGACTTGTATAGTCTCTTAAGACTACTTAAAAATTAATGAACAAGAATAATGGATATCAGCTAGCACAGGGCAAAGCTTCAGTTTGTTTGTATAAACACTGGCAGTGAGCACCTTCTCCCTGCAGTTCAACATCTTGAAGGCCACACGGCAAAAGAATGCACATCCCTTCGGGATAAGAGCAGCACTCCTGCAGGAAACCGGTCAGAAGACATGCAAAAGGACTGACCTTCATCTCCACACACTAGTTTCTTCACCACACAGGGGATCTCTGTGTAGCCAAAGCCTTTCAGCTGCTCCACCTGCTGAGCTGTGATGGGATGTTCCCACATGGCCGTGTTCATAGCTGGGCAGAAGAGCAGAGGTTTGCTCAGATCCCAAGCACGGATGACACAAGTCTGTAAGAGAAGCCAAGAGGTTCAGCTCTGAGATGGGTTGTCTTTCCTTATTCCTTCTTATCCCTTTGCTGCACAGAAGCGCTTTGCCAGCCTGGGTGTCATTAGGGGGGCCAAAGCCTCAATCTGTCAGTGCAGCGGGACTAACCCACAGGCAGATCCACGGGGCTGCTACTAATTTGTACTACATTCCAGCAAAGCTCATCTCTGACAGGCAAGAAAGATGAGGGAGGCTACAGAGAGGGTAGATCCCGTCCTACTCCGGCTTGGGGCCAAGCAAGCAGCCCAATCGCTGGAGCAAACCAAGCTGGAACATCACACGTGCAGACTGCCAGCCCATGTGGGAGACCGAGAGAAGCTGAGGGGTGGCCACAGATCATATCAGCGAAAGAGAAATCCCCAGGCAACACTTCAGATAAGGCAGCTGTAGAACTAAACACAGAAAGTTGGCGAGTGAGTCCTTTTTAAACAATATGCCAACTGGATCTGTAACTCCTCACAAGGGAAGTGCTGCCGCTTCCAGGATACAAACAGAGGATAACACAAACACATCTGGGCTGTTGCAGAAGATGCTGGCAGACTACAAACCATCTAGCAGCTCCTGCGTGCTACAGGGAATCATATCTGACTCCTCAGTAATACAGAGGTTCCAGATAACCCAGTATCACCTCATCTCCTTAAAAAGATAAATGCTGGTTGCTCTTAATGCAATGTCCATCACTGTCCCTAGGCCCAGCAGCATTTCAATCATGCAAAGAGAGCGTCCCAGGTAGCAACAGTCCCCAGTGCAGGGTCTCTGCTCAGATCACAAAGTACTTACAAGAATCCTGCCCATCCTTTTTTATGCCCTGTGATTTGAACCCTTCCCAGCACGGGAACGTCTGCTAGAATCTGTTGTAACTTGCCAACTGGCACTGCCAGCACTTGCTTTTCCCTTGCTGGAGGTACCTCTTCCTCTCCGAAAAGACTGGCAGGATCTTTGTGAAACCACGTGTCCCTAACATCTTTCCCGAGATCTTCCCTCTGCTACCACCATCACATCTATAGTACCATGGGGACCCAGAAGGACAAGACATTGCTTGTACCTCCCACAGCTCCTCATGGCTTCTCTCTGATCTCCAGTGATCTGCTCATACAAACGAGGGTTGTTGTTCTGGGCGTATTTTGTTCATTTATATGCCCTCCCTCTTACTTGAACAGCTAAGTTGGTTATGCAGGGCTCCCCCAGAGCTGACACGCTGCCCTCCATTTCTAGTTCTAGCCTCCTCGCATTACTGAAAGGTGATGCACCACAGCAACACTCGCAGATCTGCAGCTTCCTGGCAGATCTTTTGGGTGGTTAATGCTTATGACTTCTCCTAATAAAGACCTAACGCCTGGACACAAAGCATTCAGCCATGCTGAAGTTCCCCATCGCCCAAGAGAAAAGCACACGCTCTTTTAATACACTTTCTGATCAGCCTTCAAGCCAGAGCATCTTTAATACCAGAAAAACAAGCCTGAACAAGTAAATCCCCCACAGCTGAAATTGGAAGGTAAGTAAGTGTGAGCATGTTTGAATTTCTGTGCTATGCAGTTAGGTGAGGGAGGAGGTGAGGTAGCAGGAAGTAAACAATTTTATCTGATCTCACAGGTGTCTTTCCAGATTGCATCTAAAAAAATGCAGAGAGGAACTCAAAAGTGAGTGCAAGTGTGTATGCACACACGGGTGTGTGTACATGCATGACTGAGAGACGGTGGAGGTAGAAAGAGAGAAATACCACCCCTCAGAAAAAGCAGGAAAGGCACAAAGCAGGGACTGGGACATAATGGAAGAGACTGACAGAGCTGCGGAGTGGTAAGGGATGTAGGTCAGGGAAGGAAAGAACAACTGTTTGAGAAGGAATAGGGGAACCATGCTGGAGGAAGAGAGAGACAACATATGAAGTGGGAGCAGAACATGCAAATCTCGCTGTTCTCGATGCTGCAGAAGCACAAGAGTTTCCATGAAAGAAAGGTCAGACAGTTTAATGCTGGGAGGCGAGAGAACTCTCAGGCAGAGCTCCAGTTACTCACCAGCAGGTTGTCACAGATGCCGTTCGCGAGCTTTGCCAGCGTGTTTGCATCAAGAGGTGCCACTAACATAAGGTCTGCCCACCGTCTGAGCTCGATGTGCAGGACTGGGTCCGAACGACCTCTCCACATCTGTGGATGAGACAAGATGCAGGTTACCAAATGCTCACAATGAATGCTATGAATAATTGGCACTTTATCTTATCGATCCCACATTAGTAACCACCATGTAAACTTAATGGGAAAGAATTCCTCTCACATTGAGCAAGGTCTGATTGTGTGGGGAACCAGAGACTGCAGCCAGCGCTCACTTTTCTGATTTCCTCCCTCCTCCAGCAAAGGCCATGTCGCAGCTACGTTTAGGAAGCACAGTTAACAGACAGCACCAGTGTGCCTGGTGCTTTACAAATGGGTATCCTTTCCCCACAAAGACAATTCACATGTCCAACCACCACAGATTCCGACCCCCAGGAAAGAGCTTTCCCCATCCACTTCCCATTCAAATCATCGCTCAGTTTCAGAACTGTTCATGAGAGCTCCCTCAACACTCAGCATGTCTGAGGGGAGAGGAGAGCTCCACTCTACCAGCCAACTGAAGCCAGACAGGACCAAACCAGGGGTCTCATTTCCTGAGGAACCCGTGTCATGTATAACCTTCACGTCTCTTTGAAGTGAAGCTGTCCACTGGCTTTTAATGAGGTATAGACCCCTAACTGCACAAGTCACTTTTCAATTAGGATGCACGCCCCTAAGCACATCCACAGCAGCAAAGTAAACCCTCGTAATTACAGTAGGGAACAGTCCTGTTGGCTTTCTCTAGGATGGATGAGGTTTACCCAACTGGGCATTTCCCTCCTCTCTTGGCTCTAAATGAATATTTCTATTTTCAGTAAAGCTCTGAGTTGCTCGAGAGTCCTACTCTTTTCTTAAGAGCACAGTTAACTGGGAAAGCGTCAAGAGAAGCAGCAAACAGCATCAGGTGCTTAATCCCCAGAGGACACACGCAACCACAGGCCAGCAAGAGGTGTATCGGGGCCACAAACTGTTCCTTCTCTGAGTCACTGGAAACCACAACAAAAAGGCAGCATCCGGAAAGCTGGTGCTCCCTGACAGCTTTCCCAGCTCCTCCACTCACTTCTACTTTTCCTAGAAGCACTGAAATTTGTAGTTTTATTTTCAGAGTAAAATATCTCACAAACAAATGCTGAGCAGGCTTATTTCCCACCCTTCTGTCAGAATGGCATGTTATAAGGGCTCCACGCCTGCCTTCCGGTGTGCCAGCAGACTTCAAAGCCTGACCCGCTCCTATTCTATCAGCCCACTGAGGGCTCCTCAGAAATAACTGCCTGGAGCTGTAGCACCCTGGGATGCAGCAGATCTCCACCGATCTCCTAACGGCTAATTGCCATTAGCATGCCTCTCCCCACAGAAAAGCAATGCTCGTGTGTAAGTGCATTGGCAAGAGTACTAGTAAAGAGTAGATCACGTCGTACTCAGATTGGTACTGCAAAGTAGAGATAAAATGTATAGAAAAGCAAATGCTGATGTTTATACAATGATCCTCTTTGTACTCAGGGACTCTCAAAGCATGTCAGCAAAACTGTAGTCAAGAGAAAACGTCATTTTACAGGGTCTAGAGATGTTCACAGCCCTGACAACTGAGTTATCCCTTACTGCAATGGCTCTTCTATGTATGCGCACGAGCACAGATGCAGACACCTCTGAGATAAACACTACTTCCACCAGGAGAACCTCTCTAAGTTCCAGCCACCTATCACACTGGTGCACGACACCCCCAGATACTGGCCTCATCTGCACTGCTACACCAGGGTGGCCTTACCAGCACAAGGTTACCCAGTCAGACATCAGACTGAGTTTTAAAGCAGTGTAGGAAGTTTTGTGAATGTCAGCGATGTCTGCAGATTCAGAATACGTAGCATTAAGGAAAATTAAGCTGTTGCCTTCGTGACAAGCATGACTCATGACAAGTACCAAACACCCTCACCGCGACTCTGCAGTGGCTTTCTTGACATTTCCTGATACTCCTCTCAGAGCTGCAGATAGCGGCTGAGTCCAGAGTGGTGAGAGATCACTTCTACCCTCATTGCTGCTGCAAGTGTGCTAGGGAGGTACAAAATCCTCTGGTACAGTCAGGACAGTCTTTCTTTTCATCCTCACTTACAGCACGGTTGGAACCGCATTCTTTGAAAGCCATATTCCAAAGCATACATTACTAGAACAAAGAAGGGAGTCTTGGCCCAGGATTAAAAAAAGAAATTATTGTGGTCTCTTGCAAAGAAACTTAGAGGAACACTTCTATTTGCTGTTCAGCACTTGAACAACTAAATGAATCTCCCAGGGAATCTGCTTTTTTTCTGAAGCATGACCCATTGGCCTTCTGGAAGTAGAAGGCACGACTGCATGACAGAACTACTTGAATTACAAAACATGTGGCTAGTGGGGACAGGACAGAAGCCCTTGCGGTCTCCAAAGGAAGAACAACTCACCTGCCACTCATCTTCATCGCTGTAGAGGGTGACGGGAATCTCCTGGGCATTGTAGAAATGCTTTGCTCTCTCAGTAGTGACCACCTTCACTTCAAGCTAATCAGAAAAGAAAGACAGACCGATGGTTAGACTTGAGGGCAATCCTGCAAAGCTTGGTAGAGGAGGAGGGCTCGAGCAACAAAGATTTTGAAAGTTGCATGGATTGTCAGAGGACCTTCCCCTATTCACAGTTGAAAGGCCAGGCCACTGCAGGTGTTCACGGGAGCCAAAGACTCATTTCATGCCACCCTAAAACGGGCAGGTGATTAGTCACCGCCTGCCAAACATGTTCACATGGCTGGTTCACAGCGGGGACAGCGGAGAAGACAGCAAGTCAGAATGAGATGCAGTTCTGCACAGAACTTCAAAGAGACTGTAAGAAGCAGCAAACCGAAGCTGTGTGAAATGTGCCCTTTAATCTCAAAATACGCCTGCCAAAGGGAGTAGGAGAGCATCTTGCCTCAGTGGATTCCCTTAACCACAGCACAGAGGACTGCCGAGGGCTGGCATGCCTACACGGCACTTGCAGGATCACTCTTCCCACACTCGGAGCCAAGAGGAAGCTCTCTGCCAAGAGAAAGTGCAGCGCTGAGCGATCAAGAGTCCTGCACAGGGACAAGTTGGCTAGCTGCAGCTCAGCACCACCAGCGCAAAGCAAGCCCACCTCTGCTGCACAAGGCTTCACAAGAAAGAGTGGCTTTGGAAGACAGAGTATGATTTCTTGGTCAAATGGACCGCATTGCACACCTCTCTGTCTCTTTCTGCCCCTGTCTCCCTCTCTCTCAATGATCTCCTGGTGCCAAAGGTGGAAAGGTAGTTACAGACTGCTGGATACTACTTTTTAAAACCATGTTAGTCAGACTTGCTCCAGCCAGGGGTAAAAATAGAAGAAGCAAGTCGGGGTTACGTCTTCCAGCTATCCTTCCTATCAAGGTAAGACGTTGGAAAGAGGAAAACCTCTGCGTAAGTCTGTTCATAGCACAGGGTTTCTGTGCAGCCAAACCAGTAAACCAGTAGCCCCTACAAAGGAAAGAGAGACAGGGTGAAAATATACAAAGGCTCTCTCCGAAATCTTAGATAAACCTGCCTGCCTTGTTGAAAGCCAGTGGAACCTTCAGTTTTATGGTATATACTGGGGAAACCCTACCGTTCCCTTGGCTGTTTATTTGACATGGACAGTTAGGAGGTGTTAAGATGCCCTACAACACAAGATCCTTTTATTTCCTCCTGCAGAAATCTTAACAAGTGGAAAAGGGGGGTTCTCCCTGGGTTCTACATGTCGCGTGACCTTCTCAAAGCTGTAGCTCTGACAAATGTCGCAAACAGCTGCCTGCCACATGCAGTGAAGCAGAGGTGCTCTGCACACATCAGGATCAGCCGCAAAGCAGAGCCACTGTTGGACCCATGCGGCACATGCAACCGTATTTCCATCTCCAATTCCTCCCAAGGATGCACCTTAAAACCAGCCAATAGACAGGCCAATGCATGGAGGGAGTGCTCCAAAAAGACTTAATGTGGCAGATGCATCTCAGGCCACTGATTACAGTGAAATATAACACTTTTCCTTGTTATTGGCCATTTTCAACCACAGTCTGCTCCTTCAAGCAGTTCACAGAGCAACTCACCACATCATTCTATGAGCCCAACAGAGAGATGGGGAGAAACCAGCCTCACCAACAACTCCTTCCCGCTAGAAAACTGCGAGCTGATGTGCAAAACTGATGAAGCACTCAGTCTGCGCATTCTTGCTAAAACAGTCTGCCAAAAACCTCCAACCTCCAAGAAGCTATCTTCAACAGTAGCGGTTGAAGTGACAAAACATGTTAACCTATCTCCCCAGCACTATCTATTCAACTGGGAATGGAGCAGTGTCGATTATCTGCACCCTACGTGACTAGAAGAACAGCTGGGAGCAGTGGAAAATCCCAACCTGAGCATATAATTGTCTTTGCTATTTTTTCCCATTTCCTGAAGAAAAAGTAAGGGAAAATATAGCTGCATATAACACCAGTGTTTGGTACCATACGTTTGGTTCTTTGACTCTTCTAAATGTCTGCTCTTTTTCAAGCAACCCTAGCTTGGAATCACAGCTGCATTTCTAGTGCTTTCGAGTGTGAAGATCACATTCACAGCAATCAACTGTATTGTTTCCATATTAACCTCACCTCACAGGAAGCTTTTCCGAGCCAAGCAACAACACCTGCAAAGGTGCTAACACTGCTCTCTGCTACGCCATGGGCTTCAGTGAGGTGTTAACCTCACAGTCTGCAAGATTCTATGTATTTGGTGATTTTAAAGAGCAAGGTGCAGTTTAAACGTCTGCTCCCTGAAATGGTACCAGTAGGTCAGGTCTGCACTAAAAGTTTTCAGCAGTAATGTTTGTTAGTGCTATTCTTATTTTACAGTTAGTCATAACAGTATAAAGATTTTCAGGTGATACAACTCCATCTACCACATGACATATTTTGTCGCTTGCTACTTCAATTGTGTCGTTATCCAAATTTTTCTAATTTAGACCAGAAATACCCCTCTAAGGCTAAAGGATATACAAAAATGCCACTCTGCGTTTTTTTATTTTTTTAAGATAGTTTCATAATGATCTCTGGGCTCAAAAAATACTTATTTCTTCAAAGCATAAACCAAGGAACAGGGAATAGCTGGCTATCGAGTACTGCATCCAACCCACTACAAGCTAGAGCACACCAGAGGGATATGTTCAAGGACTCCAGCACTCCCCAAGAAACTCTATTAGTTAGAACTACCTTAGTTAAATATTCTCCCTAATTAAGGTTTTCTGCTGGGGTGGGCTCCTGGATCCCTTGTTCTGAGGAAGTCCTTCACGTCCCTCAAGCTACATTGGAAAGAGATCAGTGTTCTCAAGATCACTTTAGCCTACATAGTTTTTTCTTTCTATTTACCTGGCACACCCTCTGTTTGCCTGTGGTTATATCTCTGCTTGAACAGTAAAGTCAGTCTAGCCACACTCAAACTCCTTTACTGGAAACAGTTTAGACTAGTTCGAGTTCTTTCATTTGGACCACATCAGCCAATTCTCCTGAATAAACTTTACTGCAAAACTATTCTCCTGTGTTTACGCAATATCATGAATATCATCCCTGGAAGAGGATCCTCCTATCATAACCATTTCTGCTTGGGGTAAGGGGTTGTGTATGATTTTTTTTTTCCCCCATACTTTCCCAGATTTGACAGCAAAATCTTTACACACAGACCTAGCTTTGATAACAACTGCTGCAGAAAAGAATGAGTGGCTCCTTTGTTAAATGGGACCTACAAGCTGACGTAGAGGGTACCTGGCTGCAGCGCAATGAAATGACATGACGTGATTTAAACTGAGAAGTCCAGATGACATCCTGTAGCTTCAAGAGCTATACATTTCACCCACAGAAAAGTTTGCCATTTCCTATCTTTATGACAAACCAATATTCTGCCAACATGATTTTTGTCATCATATTCCCGGCAGGGCACTCAAAAACTACCAGGAATTGGACTAAGACAACGCGTGTGAGTGTAGCACAACCACGAGAGTTACCCACAGTGTCCTGACGAGACACTATGGGCTGTCTCCCCACAACACCAGGTGCAAGGGTAATAACCTGAAAGGCATAAGCAGATGCCGTATAAATTTCCTAGATCTTCAAAGAGGTTAAACAAAAGGCAGCAAGATGTAGTCACATACATTATCACCCTCAAGGGGATGTTTAATGAGTGCAAAATCACACTGCCAAGTTGTTCACCGAGCATCACTTTAGCCAAAACATCAATTTAAACTAACCGCTCCGGTTTCAAGACTCTGACCACATCTCCTTTAGTATCAAAGACTTCCTCCACTTCTGCCCTGCTTCCACCGATGGCTTTTTAAAGTTCTGTTCTATCAGTAAAAGAATTGATGCAACAGGCTTGTGCAGGACTTAACAAACTCGATGGAAAAGTTATACTGACTCAGCAGGCTTTAGATCAGGCCTTGAAATCACATTAGACATGAGTAAATAAATAATTTTAATTAACAAAGTAAGTACCAGAAGCTCCTGGACTGGATACTTCACTTTCACTTTTTGTGCAACAAAAGCCTAAAACCAGTGGGCGCAAAGCCTGCAACAGATGTCACAGAACCTATGGGCCTTCACAGAGAATTCAGGTCCAGCCATCTGCAGTTTTTAATTATGAATAAAATGCTCAGGGACAAGGAATGCGTTTGACCTAGATTCCTCCAGTGGGCCATTTGCATTCTTCCTCTCACCTGCAAAGAAGGATGTTCCACGCACCAAGAGTAAAGGAAAAAAAGAGACAACAGCGAAGCCAATCCGAGAGATGGAGGATTAGAAGATGCATATCCTACAACCGTCACTAACAAGACAACTACTGCTGGAGGTGGCTCTGGTCTGGTCACCCAGAGACCGTGGCATTATTTATCTCTGGCCCTCTCACTCCAGGTTAGGACCTTTGGCCTCATTAATCATTTCAGGTCAACTCATAAATCAACTGAGGCCCTTCTTTGCAACCCACAATGCCAGCCCAGCTGGCAGAACTGGTGCCCAACAGCTCGCCACATCTTCGGTACCCTTTCCAGCTGGGATATCAACATCAACCAGATACTTTAGAGTTACTCCGGGACTGCGCCTCTTCTGACTCTGTGTTAATGTATCTACAGGTAAAGCCTCCTAAATCATCCAAAAGGATATTCATTAAGCAATCTGGCAAATATATCTGGATATGTAAATGCACTCTCTTCCTCCTGCCACTCTTTCATTTCACTGCTCCAAAACATTTGCTTCATTTCTTAAAAGCTAAAGGTTTTCTATGTTTTCCTTTAACTTTATTCTACAGCAAAAGTTAGCACATTTCCCTCCTTGACTCTAGTCACTAGTGGCCTCTGCTGGACACCTCTGTTACTCCAGACAATAAACTGTAGTAAAAAAAAAAAATTACACACAGACACATATAGCAGCTTGTATTTTCTATTTCTGTTTTTACAAGACATGTTTTCCCTTTGTTGGTCAGATAGCAGTGTCCATCTTTGCAAACTCCACATCTCACCTATGGAAAACTGCAAGGTCCTAATTAGAGATTTCAAGTTCCACAAAGCATCCACCTGTGTCTGTAGCCAGATCTGAATAATTTTACTGCCAAGGACATATTCCAGAAAAAAAAATGAAACACAAGATAAGGACCCATTCAATCATTTTTGAGAGAATGAAGCAAGCTGAGCTGAACAATGCTACTTTCATATTCCAGAATCTAAATGTCTGCCTATGGAAATAACCAGGAACAGTTACTGCCCTTACAACCTGATTTAAATCTAACTCTTATGTATAAAAAAGTGTGAAATGATAGGAAAAAGTATTAATCGATTTTTAAAAATGAGAGAACCACTTCTTCCCAACAAATTTTTAAACTAAAGGACTCAAAGCCAGAAGGAACTTTTCAACAGAAGCCGTTGAATCTCTCCTCCAAATGAAAAACAGGATAACACCAACTTCACGAGACTTCTACCAATAGATTTACTCACCCCTGGGATTTTCAGCAATTCAGCTACGAGGAGAGGCAGCTTCAGGGCAGCCACACTCCCAGTCACACCCACCAGGACACAGAAATTTTTCTGCGGCACAGATGAGCTCTTTGCTGCAGGAAACCCTGGTTCTGGAGGTGAGAACAGCTCCATGCTCCAATCAAACTCTAAAAGCACAGAAAAACAAAGACACTTGACTAACAGTGCCTCCGAGTGAGGCTAGCACAGCAGGGCTCCAACGCCAAGGTATTCCCAAGGGCACAGATTTAAGCCCGGACTACGCAGGACCTGGAGTAATTCAGTCTGAGGACGAACACTCAGACCTCAATCCACAAAGCTTTTGAGCATTGGCAGACCTTCAAGCATAGCAGCAGTCTACTCCTCCTGTTCAATTGCAATTTTCTCTCTGATACTGGTAAACAGAATGCTAAAAGCTGTGCAGGCAGGCCACAAAAGTATTCTGGTAAAGCCCATGACCCCCAAAACAAAGACACACTCTCCCACATTGAACAGAGTTTATAATAAATGTACCTTTCACACTGACTGCTGGGAAAACACGTGACCCCCAGCTGGGTCAGACTCCCTTCACACTCTCTGGTGAGTAATAAATGCAGGGAGACACTTTAATAATTACAAATTTTGGGGCCCTTAGGTAAGCATTATCACCTTACTTCCTATCATATCACTACATATTTACAGCTGCACTAGGAATGACTCCCCAGCAGGCAGGGAAAAAAAAAAAAAACAAAACAGTGAAGAAGTAGAACACAACAGCCACCAAGCGAAAACACCTTCTTAGGGACGTTCAAGTCAGAACTGCTCGCTCCACCAGCATCACCGAGCGAAGCGATCTGCCGACCGATGTGGCCGCTTCAAAAGGCAGGCTGAGCCAGCAGCTGTATCACAGGTCTCCTGCCTCCTCCCAGCTTCCCTGCGCCCCTGCCCCACCAATAAATCACAAATGGCTGTTCTGGTGAGGAAAAGCATTCCCCCCCAGAGTCGACGCGAACATCTCTGCTTCATGAGTGATTAGCAAAGAGTAAATTCACTTCTTAAAAAAATCTGAAAAACGTGTTTCTAATGAAGACATTACACCAGGATTCAGTAAGGCTTGTTCAATGTTAGCAACATCCTTGTTATTCAGAGGAAGTGACTTGGAAGTGTTGTGGGTAGAACAGAAAGGAAGAAAGAGACATTTACCAGCTCAGCTTTTGGAATGAGGGGGCTGGATTCCTGAGAGAGAAGAATTTACCCCTTCAGTCCTTCTCTGGGATGACTCAGCAGCGGGTTCAATTTAGGATCCTTTGCAGGGTGATTCAGATCACGCCTGTGCAGCAGTTGTGCAGCAGTTGTGCATCAGTCTGACCTCCGCTCCCAGCCTCCGAGACACACGAGCTCCCACCAGCTGCAGCACAACAGCAAGAACATGTTCTTTCTCCACGCTCTGCTTGGAATGAATATGTTTAACTCAGGCCCCTGAGGTTTCTCAGTGTGTTTCTAAAAAATTGCTAGGATAGGAGCACATTATCATTTTGAGCTTCGAGGCACTGATTAGGAAGAGTAATTAGAGGCAAGGAAATCCAGCATGTACATTGGCTAGGCAATTTCAACGCTACTGCAACGCTTTACATGTTTATCTGTATCTAATTAAAATTAAGTTAATGCCATCTCAGCATGGAAAACATCTACTTCCCTTATGATTGCTAAATGACAATTAACTCACCGAAGCATCCAGATCTTAAAGCCTGGGGAATAAGACACAATTTTTTAATAGGCAGTTTTCAAAAAGGGCTATTAGTGATAAAACAAGAGCGCGACATTCTGGGCAGCGCTTTCCTCTTACCCAAACACAGCTCTGGGGAATCAGCTACCAAGCCATTAAAAAGCAAGCAGCTTACAGGCCTACTTAGTTATTTTACACAGATTTTTAAACAGCTGAAAACAGCTACAGAAGGCCGCTGAGGCAGAAAACAGAACCGAGACACCCCAGGCATTTCCAAAACGTAAAGAAGCAACGCTTATGTACCGGCAGAGGCACGACGGGGCCCGGTGAGGAGAGTGACAAGCTCCTGAGCTCAAGCCCCGCCGCCCGCCGGGACCAGGCCACGGCCTGCTCTTGAGGGCAGGCCTCCGCCCGCCTGCGCCGTCGCCAGGCAACGGGGGCGCGACCCCTGCGTTGACCCGGAAGCCGAAGGGCAGGCTGGGAAACGCTGATTGGCTGGCGGGGCGCACGCGCGGGGCGGCTCTGAGGCGGCAGCATGGAGGAGGCGGCGGCCGTCTGCGCTTCAATCCGTCCCAGGCCCGGCCACCTCCTGCCCGCCCCCGGGGTCCTGCCCGCCACCCCGCCGTGTCCCTCAGGCACCGGCAGTCCCCGGAGCGCTGGGCTGGGGCGGCTGCGGCTCCGCTGCCGGCGCCTGAAGCACTGCCAGGCAGCCCCAGAGGGGCTGGCAGGCGCTGCGGCCCTTGGCACCCCAGGAACAGCCGCTCCGCAGCGCCGGGGAGCAAAAGCCTAAGCGCAGGATCGCTGCAGGGGCGGGCAGGCTTTTTAAAGCACCTCGGAAAGCTGTTTAAGGGAGGATCCTGGCTCACGGCAAGGTTGTAGAGGTGTCAGAGGGCAACAGAAAACTCACTGCTGGGGGGAGAAATGTGTGTGTAGGGGAAGAGGNTATTTTATTATTAATATTTCATTAAAGTAGTTTAGTTCCTTCTAAACTCATAAGTCTCTTTTTCCTCCTCTACCTCTCTCTCTGAAGAGGGGTAGAGGGGAGCATCTGTCGGTCCCATCTGGGGTCCCCTAGGTCCCCAGTAGCCAATTTGGCCTAAACCATGACAGGGGAGAAATGTGTGTGTAGGGGAAGAGGGTCGAGAACAGGGCTGTCAGACAGGTGTAGGGCCATCAGCTACTCCGGCATCCCCACAAGAGGCGGTGGGCAGCTCCCAGTGATGGATGAGCCCAGGAAGAAGTTACAGACCAGGAGTGACACCTTTCCTACAGGATTCAGGGCAGCCACAGGGAGCTGGCAGGGAAAAAGTGGGTTAGAGGACTGCTTGTTTATTGTCTTGACGCAGAAGCGCAGCAGATCTGGGGCAGCACGTGGTGTGTGCTCCCCAAGCCTTCCCAGATACGGCTCAAAAGCAGCAGCTCTCTGGGCATCCCTCTAATGTTGTCAGCTACGAATAAGCAGCAAGAGAGGCAAGAGGCAGAGGGCTGTGCCTCACCGATGGCAGGATGTGGAAAGCAATGGGGAGACATCAGTAACACCCCAAACGTTCTCTAGTCCGGAGCTGTCTCCTCACCCAGATACAGAAACACCCAAGCATCGTATCTCCCACCCCATGGGCTTCAGTGGTACCCCGCTTCAATCACAACCATGGCAGTCCCCACCGAAAGTGGTCACAGATTAAAAATAAGCGTGGTGAGAGCAGGGGGTATGGTATATCCTGCCAGGCTTGCACTGGCAGAGTAGGAAGGTGGGAGCCAGAGGGGCAGGTTTCAGCAGTCAGCACTCACACTCGCCCGTTCAGGAGACACACCGGAGAGGAGGGTTAGATGCTGAAGCAATGTCTGTTAGTTATAGCTTGTTACAGTTATTATTTATGCATCTTACTGTAAATGCAAAAGGTGAAGTCACTTAATTCATCATTTCTCAGACATGGATGACAGAGCACGTGATTTGGCATAGTAAGTTTTAGGCTAGCTATAAATGAATTGCACAATATTTAAACCTGATTAAGTACATAATAGGCTCAGCAAAGGATTACTTTTCTCCTTACATTTTATACATATATATACACACACACACACAGACAGGCATTTTATCATTAGCTGCATTTTAGTCTTGTCAAGAGATGACTGCCTATTGCAGAATGACTGAAGTGATACCCTTAAAAAGGAAACTATTCTTGGTGGGCTTTGCTGGAAAAGAGAGGTTCCTCTTTGGGGTGATTCTCGTGGGTAGGAGTCACAGACAAGTATCACCGGAGAGTGAAAGGGGACAGGGGGGTGAGGAGTTGGGGACGCGCACAGCTCTGGCTAGCTGTGGGCACGAGCGGTGGCACGCTGAGCTCATGTCCTGCAACGGGCAGGAGATATTTGAGCCAAGGGTCCAGATCGGATTCTGTTTGTGCTGCTTTTCTAGGCCTTGGAGAAAAATTTGGCTTATTTAAAGTGCATTTAGAGTCTGAAAAGCATCTCTGGGAAGGAGCTTTCCCTACTCTCGCCCTGCAGCATCCATCAGCTCCCATTTATGAACCGCTCTTTTCCAGGCTCTGCCAGGCACCTTCCCTGGCTGCCATAGCCCAAGATGTGTTAGTCTGAGCTCAGCTGCCTCCTGCTAAGGTGCAAGATCATTATTTAAAGCCTGACCCCCCCTAACCGGGCAGGGATTCGGGGCTGACAGGAGCAGGGATCTCTGCACCAGGAAAATACACAGCGACGTTTCTCTGTGCTGCTGAGAAGCGCAAGTGAGCGGGAATCCTTCCCACCAGCCTGGACGTTTCCTGAAGAGCCTTAAATCAGCACACACCTCAAAAGCTAACAGGGACAAATCTTGGCCTCGCTGTTTATGTGGTCAGTGAGACTGGTTGTATGTGCTTGCATACGGGGTGACAAGATTTGACCCGGAGCCTTACCCAAGAATAGGTCCTCTGAGAAACACTCTGCCAATTTTATAGCCCCTTTTCAAAACAGAAGCCTTTAATAAAAGCAGACTCGGGAGGCAGAATGTGGAACGGGACGGTTGTATCCCGCAGGGAAAAAAACCCTGTCCTCGCTCCCCAACGCACTCGCACGCGCACACACACACACACAGTGCACCGGGGCTCCTGCCCACAGTCACGCACGAATACTGATCTTCCACGTCAAAATGTGAACTACTCATTTACAACACCACACACTGAGAGAAGTTGTAGATCCTGAGCCAGGGTGTAGATTAGGAATCTCTTGGCTTCCAGCATATCAACAGCAGGATTTAGGGTTTCTTTTTTTTGTTTCTTTTCCTCTTTTTTTTTTCTTTTTTTTTTCTTTTTAATGCTAAATCAGCCAGCCACCTGCTCGTTAAAAAGCAAAAAGAAAAGGGAGAATTCCCAGGATTGCTTGCCCTTGCTGAGACAGCGGCAAGTGGCTGGACACTACCAACTGAAAGAGAAAATTCACACACATCGGAAACCTGTGGTTCAGCGCTTATTCCAAGAGGGGAGATGGGTGCTGGTTGCTATTTTTATCTTTCCCTTTGGAGGTGGGGAGGGGGGAGGCTTTTGGCTGATGTGGTTCTAACGTACACCTATCACCACAGTAATTAAAAAACCACCACCATACACTATTTCACAGGGAAAAAGAAGACACGTGAACGTACACGTACTACCACGCACAACAAGAGCCCTGCAGGTCAACTCACGGCCTCTTCAAAATGAAAAATAAAAGAGAAAGGAAGAGCTCAAGACAATAACGGGAGAGAAAAAAATAAAAAAGACAAAAAGAAAAAATCCAAAACAATCTCATTACAAAGACCGGGAAAAGAAGAACCCTTATGGTACACTTTGACTTTCTGAAACAGCTGCAGAAACTCGGCTCAGCCTTCCTCCTCCTCCTCTTCCCTTCCCCCCCCCAGCTCTTTCGCCCGAGGACAGAGTCCTGCTGCTCACATCTCGTTGGAGTAGGTGTAGTTCGGGGTGGCCGAGTACTGTGTCTCGTGCTGCATCATGGCCCCCTGCGCCGCCCCCATGGCCGCATTCTGTGCTGCCTGCTGCACGTGGGGGTTCTTCCACGCTCCCGTGGTCCACTCCTCCTGGGCTTTGCTGAAGCTCCCCCCGCTCCCCCGGTAAAACTTATGCACCTGTAACAGGTTGGAAAGAGAAAATCCAGAGGTGCTGAGCGACTGCAGCTTGTGCTGACCCTCCAGGGTCAGCAAATCTGAAGCAACGCAGCGCCCCATGTCTCCTCCTCCTCCCGTACCATAGTGAGAGCGATGAAGGAGAAGACTGCCATCCCCGTGAACAGGACGGTGGGGATCAGCATCACCACGGCCGACCCCACGTTGGTCCCGAAGAAGGAAATTGCTGCAATCCAGCCGCTGCAAGGAGACAACAAAATAAAACGGGCCGTTCAGCAGCCTGGGGCTTTCCCGGCTGGCTCCGCACACCCCGGCCTGTCAGCATCCCTCCCCTACAACCCTCCCGGCTCCTCACAAACCATCTGCCCCAAAGAGAGAAGCTACTGAAGCACTGAGGATGTTAAAACACCAAGAGGCCACAGCAGCACCTCAGTGGTGACTGTCCTTGCACTCAAGATGAGAGCAGCATCTTCCTTACCAGACACCCCAGCCAGGGATTCCCACCGCCTGGATAATGCTGATCACCAGCTGGGCCATGAAGGTGAAGAAGAAGGCCATGAAGCTGAAGGAACTGTCTGTCCTGCAAGAGAAGGCTCGGTCACATCCCTGCCGCGCTGCAAGGGAAAGGAGGTGCTGCCACATCTCAGACCCTTTCGGGGCAGAAGCAGCTGCGGATTAGCGAGAGGGTGGTGAGAAGCGGAGCTGCCCGCAGGCAGCAGGCACCGGAGCAAAACTATAGGCAAGGGAAAAACTGCGAGAGGCTGAAGGTGGTGAAGGGGCACCTTGGGAAAGCCACAGGGCAATCACACCCTTCCCCATGGCTCGGCCAGCTCTGCGCGTCAGGCGAGAGGGCATCCGTGTTCGGACACGGCTCTCTGCTCACACTGCCCTACCATCAGACTCAGCCTTCCCGCACGGGGAAGAAATACACCCCCACTTTTCTAGATTTGGGGATACTGCGCTGGGGATTGACCTCAGCAGCAGGGATAATCAATATAAGCACCTCGAGGGCTTGTGGAAAAATGGAAAAGAAGCCTCAAGGATGGACAGGAGGGGAGGGAAAGCTAGCACCCCAACTGCATCCTCACCGCTCCCCCTGACGCTGCGCAGAGGCACGCGTAGGGTGTCTTTATATTGCATGGTTGGGGGTTTGACCCTCGGGAAATCCCAAACACCCTTGCTTCGAAGGTTAGAAAGTAAAGCTAAAGGGCTTGGACAGAAAGAGCAGAAATTCCCCCAAATATTCAGGCAATGTCCCAAGCTAAGCGCTGTTTAGGACAGAAAACAACAACAAAAAAAAGACCATGAGAAGCTGGGCTCAGGTGTGACCACTTACTTGAAAGCTTTGTAAATAGGTCTAAACCAGCAGACATAGGAGCAGGGCGTAAAGAGAATGAGCCAGAGAATTGCCAGTCCAAAATTAACAGCTCCACCGCCTCCAATCAGCCATGCGAGGCAGCCAACGAGATTCACCGCCAAGGTGATGCTGTTCACTGCAAACACACACACACACACAGAGGGAGCAGAGTAGCGTGTACGCGAGGACGTCGGTGCGATACGAGAGACCCCGACCCCAGGGATGCCCCATGCAGGGCTGGCCTCCAGCGAGTTTGGCCAGCGGCGTGTTACCCCAGCCGGATTTCCCTTCACTTAACTTAAATTCAGCTGGCTGAGTCTGGGGAGCATGCCCGGGTCTAACCTCAACTAAGCAGGAGGAAAAAAATTTAAAAAAATAAATATATCACTCGGAGTTGTGATGTCTTCAGCAGGTCCAGGGCTCGTGGGGCTCTGAGGATGGGGAATAGCTGTACCCTCCCGCTGCCAGCGATCCTGGGCACGTTTCCATCAACAGAAGGAGACCGGAGGAATCGAAGTGAAGCTTTTTCCCTTGCCTCGCTGGAGGAGCTTGCGCAAGAGTTCCCTGAGCTAACACCCCCCTGAGCTGAGAAAGCCCTGAACTCCCCTCCCCACCTCACCAGTTCACTGGGGTGGCGTGTTTGCTTCTCCCACCCCTGCCCGGGGTCACGCGATACAAGGGCTACTACTGTGAAACCCGGCTCAGCAGACGCGGGACAAAGCTGAGAAGGCTCATCTGCATTCTGACGCCTCCGATTTTTGAGAATGATTCATTATTCCCAACGAGAATTAAAACCCTCCCACTGCCGCCCGCACGAGAGCTGCAGCTGGCAAGAAAGGGAGCTCAGTTGGCCGGGCTGACCGGGCGCTGACTGCTCCCGAAAGCTCCCAAGGACACCAAGGGGACCTTTCAGCCTCTCTGTGCTTGCGTCTGGCTGGGTGTTTGCGGGGGAGTTTGGGCAGAAAATGATCCAGAGAGGAGCTCCAGAGACAGAAACCAACAGATAGGCGACTGCGCTCATGCTGCGGGAGAGGCTGGAGCAAGAACTGAGCTCTATTAAATTAAGCAGAGCAAGAACAGCCAGATTGAGATGGGGAACGGGATTTAACACCCCTAAAACAGCTTCCCCAGGGAAGCACAACTTTTCCCCCACCCTCCTCCTTCGTAGAAAAGCTACGCTAACCCTCCTGACTTGATGGGGGAAGTTATCCCGGGGTCACCTTCCCGATGGGACGCGGTCCCCACTGCCCCGGCGGTGCCAGCCTGGCACCATGCCACAAGCCGAAACGGCCGCCCTCGCCGGTGCCAGCTCAGCTCCTCGCAACCCGCCTACGAAGCCCAGGGCACTCCCCGGGCACTGACACGCTTCCAAAGTTCAGGGGAAACACCTGCTTAAGGAACTAAGCTCTCCTAAAAAGAAAGAAAAACGATGGTGCCAGCCGGCCCTGAGCTGCGCGTGGTACATTCCCAGGGTGCGATCTGTCCCTCCGGCTCTTCTCCCCGCCCGGGGTTGGTACGGAAGAGAGATGCAGGATAATTTTAAGAGTTAGAAGACGGTGACAGCTCTGTTAGCACAGCACGGCACACAGAGGCATGCAAAAGGAACCCGGCTTTGGGGGAAGCCCCCGGCTCCCCTGTTTTGGGGAGCAGGCACTCTGGCCCTCCAGTCCAAGCGGCATTCTCAGCCTCAGGCTGCTGCCAAAGGGCTCACGAGGAGTTTGGGGTGGCAGAGGAAAGCCCTTCCCCAGCCCGGCTGCCAAAGAAAGCCGGTGGAGGCTCGGCAGCTCTCCGGTGGGGTGAGGCTGGCAGCTGAGCGAGACGGAAAGGGGAAAAAATCCTTCAGCAGGAGGACATGTGGGTGCTGAGCCATCTCCTCCTCCTCGCAGTGGGCTCAAGCAGGACATCAAGGTCACCACCGATGGCCCTCAGATACTGAGCCAGCTCTGCACCTCCATCCTGGAGGCTGGAAGGGCTGAAGCCCATGAGATCCTCCAGCCCCCATCCCCAGCGGGTTTTAACAGGAGACACCATAGGCCTGGAGGGGCAGAAGGACTTCCCCTGCCCTGTGCTCTTTCAAGCCGGTGACTTCTAGAGGAGAAGCCTTCAGAGAGGCACACGCAAACCCACCCGAGCCCTTCCCCACCCAGGGACTCACGCATCCAGAGGTAGTAAAGCCGCTTGGCCATGGTACGGTGCTGCGGTGGGATCTCCGCATCGAAGTCCTGGTAGAAACATGGCTTCAAGGGGATGAACTTGGGCAGGGGAGGGAAGTTGTTCGCTTTTTCTGCAATAAAAAGTTTCGCCAGCATTGGGAACTGCATGGAGCTGAGTGTAAATCAAGTCTTCCTAATTAGTCTCGTTCAGCCGCAAGAATTGGGAATTTTCACACAGGAATTAAGGATTTCCCCTCGCAGCCACCAACAGCCCACCCATACGCATCGAGACAAATTTAGCCCTCGCTGGCCACGTGGATCCTGCAAGCGTGGACACCCGCAACACCACCGGGGACTAACAGGGTGACACTATGGCCGGTAAAGCCCCAGATGGGCTTCAGAGACAAGGGGCAGCCCAGCCAGAGACCCCCCACCCGTACCTGCCATGCCGGCACGTGCTCAGCTGCTCCGTTCCACAGGAAAAGTAGGGGAAAAAAAAATGCAGGAGCTTTACCAAAGCTGCAAGAAAACGAGAGAAAGAGTGATGTGAAGCGGTGAGGCACCTCCCCGAAGAGCCTTCACCTTCCCACCGCTCCAAAGCGGCTCAAGGACAGCACTTTATTTCCACAGACACTTTCCTCTACAGGATTCGCACACCCAGGCTTGCGGCCCGCACCTGGCCAGCGGCAGGATAAATCCCAGCTCCTCCGCCCTGAGGCTTACGTACCCGTTAAGGCGGAAGATTAAGAGAAGATCCAGCGATGTGGGGCAGGGCGCAGGCTTTAACCTCCCACTCCCGCCTGACCTACATGCAGCGCCGGGAGAGGGGCCGGGCTGGATGCTGCGGGCAGGCTGAAATCCTCAAGTTCATTACCTGGCCCCAAAACCAATTTTATTTTTTTTTAATTTTTTTCTTTCTGCAAAGAGCCTCTGTTCCAGCACAGGGAACTACCTAACGGCGTCGCAGCTCCCAGCGCATCCTCTGCAAGCGCAAGCCAGAAACCAGGCCAAAAGGGAGCAGGGAAATCAGCTGAAAAATATCAGCTGGGGGGAAATAAATAAATAAATTAAAAAAAATCAGTGGCGATTGTTACTAATGAGTCACTCGAATGCTGGGCTTAACGATTACTCATGTCGTTTGGCACCTTGTTGCCGTATCTTGCAGGTGGGGAGAGGTGAGAGCTGGGCACGGTGAGCCGTGCTCAGCCCTGTCCCAGCGATGAAAATGAAGCAAAATTAAAGCAGGGAAAAAAAGAATTAAGTGGTGAAGACGGCGGCTCTGCGTATCCCCACCCGCCTGCAGGTTTTGCCCTCTCCCCGGGCTGTCTCGGGCAGAGAAATGGCAGCAGCCAACGCATTTCTCACGACATGGGGGTCCCGGCGGTCGGCACTTTGGAGGAGAGGGGAAGGTTTGGGGGTGGGGGGTATCCCTGCAGCCCCCCCATCCCGCCCCACAACCATCACCCAGCGCCAAAGACACCGGCCAGGCAAAGCAAACCCCCGCGGCTCGCCGACGTGCCGTCTCCAGACACCCAACGGCAGCCCACGGCCGACTCGACCGCCCCGGCGCTATAAATACGAGCTGACGTCTCCCCGCCATGACGGAAGGCAGCGGCGATGCAAATGGGGTGTCATGTTGTGTGTGTGTGTGTGTGCGTCCCCCTCCTGCAGCACATGTGCCGGCAGTGGGGACACGCGGCCAGGCGTGCCCTCTGCCCCGACGCCTGCCCTGGTGTTGCCAAAAAAAAGAAGGACTTTGGCAAAATTTGGGTTTGTTTTTTTTAAAACTCGGGGGGGAGGGAAGTTTTTGGAATGCAACACCCCGCTGATCACACCAACATCCCCTGCAGGTGCCGGGGGGGTGTCAGCCGGAGGGAGGGGTTTTGGGGAGGGCGCAGATTGCCTCCCGTGGGTTTCCACGGGTGAAGGGCTGCGTACCCCACGCACCCTCACTCCTACCCGGGCCTCCCACCAGCGGCCTGGCTAGCGGAGGNCTTTTTCCCAAAAACAGGGGGGCGTTGGCGAAATGTGGGTGTTTTTTTTTTTTTAAACTCGGGGGGGGAAGGGAAGTTTTTGGAATGCAACACCCCGCTGATCACACCAACATCCCCTGCAGGTGCCGGGGGGGTGTCAGCCGGAGGGAGGGGTTTTGGGGAGGGCGCAGATTGCCTCCCGTGGGTTTCCACGGGTGAAGGGCTGCGTACCCCACGCACCCTCACTCCTACCCGGGCCTCCCACCAGCGGCCTGGCTAGCGGAGGACAGCGACTTACCCCCACGCTCGGTCTCCGGCGGCAGGGGACTGCGCCCACGCGGGTTCGGGCGACCCCGTGGGCGCCCCCACGCCGCGTCCCCCCCGCCCCGAGCGGGGTGCAGGAGGGTGAGTGGGGGCATCCGACTTCTCCCCCCTCTCCCAATGCAGCCCCCCACTCCGGCCCCCAGGACTCACCCGCGTGGCGTGGCGTGACCCGAGGGGTCCCCTCCCGCGGCGGGTGGCGGCGGCCGCCCGCCCGGCTCCGGCTCCTGCCCCTGCCGCAGCGCCCGAGTTCTCGCGAGACTACGGCGCCGCCCGCCCGCCCGCCTATGGGGCGGCCCCGAGATCTCGCGAGAGCAGCAGCAGCAGCGCCAGCCGCCGCCGCTGTCCAGGGTCCTGCTGCCGCCGGCNGGGGGGGGGGGGGGGGCTCTATGGGGCAGGGGTGGAGTTATCCCTAGCTGGGGCAGGGCAGACCCTTCACTGGGCATGGGTGTCATAAGCTCGACATGGATAGGAGGAGACCCTCTATGGGGCAGGGGAGACCCTCCATTGGGCATGGGTACCATAAGCTTGACATTCACAGGAGAAGACCCTCTGTGGGGCAGTGGAGATCCTCCATTGGGTACGGGTATCATAAGCTTGACATGCATAGAAGACCCTCTACAGAGCAGTGGAGACCCTCTGTGGGGCAGGGGAGATGCTCTATGGAGCAGGAGAGACCCTCTATGGGGCAGACCCCAGCAGGGTGGGCAGGCCCAGGTCAGCACAGGCTGCCTGTGCCCAGGAGGCCAAGGAGAGCCCACAGGTCCCACCAGAGGGAACAAATTTAGGGGACCCCACACCCCCAACCTGCTGTGCTCCAGGCCAGGGTCCCGCAGGGCCAGTGTCTGCCCACCCTGCCCTCAGCTCTGTGCCATCCCCCCATCTCTCAGCTCAGCCGTGCAGCTGCAGGGACATCAAAAAAAAGTCCCACATCGCTTTTCCTGAAGGTAGGAAGCTTCCCGTTGTCCCAGGCAGGTCTGAAGCCCCTGTCCCCGTCACCCTGCCTAGGTTCCCATTGTGGGCTACTTCACCCCCAGTGCTGCTTCGTGCAGTAATTAAGGGTTTGCACAGAAGCCTGATTGCATTTGCCAGCAATGCTCAGGTGGGGAGGCAGGGGAAGGGACTGGATTGACTCACAGGTGGGCTGGGACAGGGACAAAAAGCTCCTGAACAGGACATAAATCCCAAATCAGCTTGAGGACTCCAAGCAACATGAGGACGACTCTGTAGTTAGCATCACTTGTCCTCAGTGTCATCAGAAGGAGCCCGGTGCAGACCACTTGGACCTCCTGCCTCAGTGCTTGTATGTTGATGCAGCGTCATGAAACTGGCTTTGACAACTAAGTTGTCCTCCCTTCCTGGGATCCAACCTCGAGTGTCAGCACAATATCACGCTTGACTGGGCATGGAAGGTCAGCGAGGACCACGTCCCACCACCGGAAGGTGTGAAGAGCAGGGCAGGGAAGCAGCTAAATCTCTCTTTACACCACCAAGCCCTGGTCACCAAACAGCCCCGGCAGATGACCAGCATCGCCCTGTGGGGATGCTGGGAAGGAAACCTGGCAGAAACAGGGAAAACGCCTGTTTCACAGATGGCAAAGTGAAGGGAAGCAGGAAAATAAGCGTGCCGCAGATGACCCCATATCTGAGGACCCAGCTGTCCACTCTAAGCACCTTCTGGGTCTTGGCCCCTGAGCTGCTGTTCCCTGCAGAGAATGGGACATCCACCTCCATTTCATGTATGACAGCAGGAGAGCGAGGGCAGGAACACGAGCGGCAAGAGGAGACGGGAACATGGCTGTGGATCCCCAGCTCTCACCAAGCACCGCTGCTCACCCACGCATGAGACCTCACGGGGGTGCTCCGAGACCTGGAGTGGCTGTGCTGGCTCTGCCCACACCACCCTGCCTGTGGGCATCCCCACGGGCACCGAGCACCCCTGGGGATTTGGGGCTGGCCACAAACCCAGCTCTGCCTCCCTGGGGAGGATTTCTTGATAGACTCAGCTCAGGCTCCATTTCACCACAGATCAGCTGCCAGATCCCTCCCTTGGGCCCAGGACCACGGGAACCGCTGCGTATCCCTTATTTCTTGTCTCTTGAGATTTTTCTGCTCTGGATTTGCTCCCTGCCTGCCTCAGGTCCTCCAGCATCTTCCAATCTCAGTGGGACTTTGGAGACCAAGGGCAGAGCTGTTCCTTGCCCTTAGCACCACCACATTTCCATCTCTCACAAGAGATATTCAGAAATCAAATGGGGAACATACTGCACTCACTCATGGAGGACATCTGAGGAACCAAGGAGATAACATGAGGCCAGAGTAAGAGCCTTGCTGCTCAGTACCCATCCCACAGTACCTGAGGCTGGGGTGGGTGGTCAGGTTCAACCAAGGGAGTCCAGATCAGCCACCAAGTTCATGTTCAAGCCACATTAGGTCCAAGGGCTGGTCAATCCACTGGTGCAGAGGAGCAAGGACCAGGCATGAGGACAGCCATAGCCAAACCAGAGACCAGCTACAACATAGCTCAGACCAGGACTGACCACCCTGAGCTTAAATAGCCACAGGCAGGGTGTGGGTGGGGGGGTCCCAGGTGGGGCTGGTCAGGACCATTAGGGTTTATTAGTGCTCTCAGGGCCCTTACAATGTTCTTCTGCTCTTTGCACTGCAGCTTTATAAAGGGACTTGTAAAAGGGTTTTTTCCCCCTTTTTTTAACACTCAAAATTGTGGAAGCTCTATCCCTGGAGATGTTCAAGGCCAGGTTGGATGGGGCTTTAAGCAACCTGGGCTGGTGGGAGGTGTCCCTGCCCATGGCAGGGGGGTGGAACTAGATGATCTTCAAGGTCCCTTCCAACCTAAACCATTCTATGATTATCTTGAATTCTGCTGTTTCCTGTTTATGAGAGGGACAGAGCCTTCCTCTTGCTGGCTCGGTTAGCAGGGCGTTGGTGCTACCCTAGGATGCTCCTAGGGTTCCTCTGGCATCTTGAGACAGCCCCAGCACCCCTGGGAGCCTGAGGCTGCATCCTCTGGGAGCTGATCCCAGGAAGCAGCAACTCCCAGACCCTAGTTAGGATCAGGGCAGGGGGTCCATCTGTGTTCCCCCCGGGGCTCCAATCCACCTGGGCATCTCACTGCTGCCAAGTGCAATGTGATGAGCGCCTGAGACCTGAGCCGGGCCGATGTGACGCAGAGATGGACGGCAGCACTGAGACTTTCCTTGTATCGGATGCTTCGACTTTCCGAGCCGCTCCCGTGCTGGGCCACCTTGGATGAAAGAAAATATAGAGAGGGCAGGTGGAGGACAGGGGCTCGGGTTACTGCTCCTCTCCAGCTGCCCTCTGCTCTGTTAGGAATATGTTTCTGGGGTTTTTCCCCTCTTTTCCCAGCCTTGGCTGGGACCACTGTCAGCTCTGGCTCCATGCTGTCCCCTGCATCCCTCTCCATCCTTGCCGCTGCCAGCGTTCCTCTCTCGGCTCCTCGGCCAAATGATCCTTCCAAGCTCACACCTCCTGTGGGGTCGGGGCCAGGCAAGAAGGTCCTGCAGGGATGGGGACACCCCCTGTCCGGGATGGGACCTCCAGCCCTGCGGGAACACTGGGACACGGGATGCTCAGAGAGAAGCTGTAATGGGGAAAGGGAGGAAGAAACCAGTCCCTGTGTGACCAGAGTGGGATGCTCAGGGAGGACAGGCAGACGATATGCAGTGTGCAATTGCTTTATTCCTATTTTTTTTTTTCCTCTCCATTCCCGCCTTTACCATCTGCCTCTTCTCCATTTTAAATGACTCCCCGTCCTCTTTCCCAGTGCTTTTTTTTTTTTTCCCAGTCCCCCCCACAGTTGGGGCTGTCTGTGCCTTTGTGCGTGTGTGTGTCCCCATCCTCTTTTTCCCACCCCGCTGTTCGCTGCGGCGGAGCTCATTTCAGCTATTCGTTTGGCTTGGAATAACCCATCCACTCTGTTGTCCTCCAACAAATAAGCTGACAGGCTAATGAATGGCTTCGGATGGTAATTAGCAGTGGAGTTGCTAATAATGAATTTCATTTACATTTTAAGCACTGCAGAGGCAAAGCAAGACCCTGTCATTAATGCCCCCCCCCCCAAATCCTCGCCGCAGCCTTTGGGGGTGCGCACCCCTTTGAGGGACGCAGAAAAGCTCGGCTGCGGATCGCACCTCGTCTGCCTCCATTTCGGAGGCTGCGATAAGCAGAATTTGTTAAGCAGCAATTAGGGAAAGAGGAGGGAGGGGGGAGGGAAAGAAGCTGCTTGCCGCCGTTTCCAGCATCCGATGGGCAGTGGAGGCTCCCCGACGTCGCCAAAAAATGGGCCACGGGAGGCAGGAGCTGGTCCCGGGCCAGGAAAATTGGGATGGGTGGTTCACCCAGCACCGGGGATTTATCTGGCTGCAGTGAGCAGCCCCCCGGCGTGGTCGGCCCTCGGGTGGCCACGTAACCCTCCTGCGCTGCCGGTGGCTCTTTGCACACCTCAGTAACGACATGGAGGATACCGTGGAGTGCCGGGGGGCACCTGGGGGATGCCCAAAGCCCCAGTCCCGCAGCGGGGGTGAGCCTGCCTCAGTTTCCCCCTCTGTGCCAAAGGGGCCTCGTTGGGGTGTCCGCCGCACCAGGAAAAAGATGCTCTCCATCCCCTTGGGTTTTCCCACACCACTTTCAGGCGGAGCATCCCATCCCATGCAGGTGAGGCACCCTCACCGTCCTTCTCCCCGCACCCGCAGACCCCGCTGGACCCCAGCCTGGGGGTGCTTAGATAAGGGGGTGTCCCATACCTGCTTCCCCCCCCATTTAGGGCAGCGGTACCCACAAGAAAGCTGCTTTGGGGACCACGGGGATGCAGGGGTTCGCCCCGGCCAGGAGGGTCCGGCCCCATCCTGCCCTCACCTCTACGGGGCATCGGGTTGATTGATTTATTTATGTATTTTTTCAAGCCCTGCTCGGGGTGAAAACAATCCAGGGGCCTCTGGAGGCCGATAAGATTTGACTGCAAGTCAATACTCAGCGCGTCTTTCCGCCGTGCAATGATCCCCCTGGCAGCAGGGTGGGGGGTGCCGAGGGCGGGCAGGGGACAGGCAGGTGACAAGGGCAGGGACATCGCCTCTGCCCAGGGAAGGGATTGCGGGGGGCAGAAAGGGGAGATTTTTCCTTTTTCTGGTCTGCCATGGGTATCTCCCGGGATGTATTGCTGCTAAATGTGATGGTGACCCCCCGGCGGGAATGTGGAGATGAGCAAGGGATGGGGTCTGAGGAGAAGGGAGGGATGGAGAAGGAGGAGATGGAGGGAGACAAATCGCCCGTGAAAAGCAGCTCTGCTGCGACATCTGCTCCTCGGGGCTTTTGGGACAGAGAGGTTTTTCCTGCGGGCAGAGCCAGGGTTGAGGCTGCGGGGTACCAGAGATGGGGGGGAGAGCTGAGACCCGGCACGCTCAGTGCATGCCCTGGCCCCGCAGCCCGTCAGCAGGCAGTTGGGCGCAGCCGCGATGCCATCTGCCAGCAGGGTTTCTCCTGCCTGTGGGTCCCGGTAGCTTCTCTGATGGCTAATAAGGGTTGAGCTCAGGCTGATGGCTTTCCCAAGGTACCTCCTGCCTCTCCGTACCATCACCGGGACCCTTCATCCCTCCGGGGATGCTGCTGGGGAGAGGCAGGGAGGCAAGCAGGCAGGCAGGCAAGCAGGCAGGCAGGGAGGCAGGCAAGCAGGCAGGGAGGCAGGCCAGCTGCCCGCGCTCCGCTGACATTCTCAGTTAGCACTTGGCGTCCTTGAGCGGAGCAAACGCCGGGAGAAGGGACCAGGTTCTCTTTAAGGGGCAGGACTCCGGCAGCATCATGAAGGCAAGAGTGAGCTTTTCTCCTTCTGCCTTCCACCTTCTCCTCTTTTCCCTTTCCCTTCCTTCCTTCCTTCCCTGCCTGCTGCTTCCCGGCCAGGGACCCGGGCTTCCGCGGCTCTGGGTACCAGTCAAGGATGAAGGCAGAGGCTGGGTGATGGGATGGGAGGCTGAGCAAGGGGAGGAGGAGGAGGAGGTGGAGGAGGAGGGGAGGGAGAGGGGGAGGATCTGCTAATTACACAGAACAGCTCTGGGGGCTGCTGAAGTCCAGAATGAAGCAAAGAGCGGCAGAAGCGAGTGCTGCAGTGGGAGCGGAGGAGCCCAAGCATCACCGAGAGCCGGAGCCGATCATTGTCCCCACCGGCAACAACTTGGGGCACCCAGGGGATCCTGCAGCCCCGTCCCCCCCGGGGGACAGCCACCGAGCCCGCCGCTGGCTCCTCCGCAGCCAGCCGCCGGTGAGGAGAGGGGAAGGGGCTGGTGGTCCCGGGGACACAGGGTTAAACTCAGCCCTCCTGCGGACTGGGCTGGAGGGCAGCAGAGTCAGCCCTGCCATGGTCCCGGGGGGCTAGGAGCCCCAGCAGATCTGTCGGGAAGGGGTGAAGGATGGCTGCCGAAGGAGGGGGAGCCAAGCCCGTCGCTCAGTCCAGGATGGAGAACTTCCGAAAGGTGAGGACCTCAGAGGAGGAGAGTCCCTTGCCCTTCCCCGACCTGCCCCCAGACGTGGTGGAGATGAAAGTGAAGGAGGGCAGCAAGATCAGGAACCTGATGAACTTCGCCATGGCCCAGATGGAGCTGAAGGGCAGTCGGCAGATCGTCTTCAGTGGTTGCGGCAGGGCGGTCACCAAGACCATCACCTGCGTGGAGATCATGAAGCGGAAGCTGGGAGGTCTTCACCAGGTCACCAAGGTACGCTACAAAACCTTGCTGGAGGTCTGGGAGAACCAGGACCCGCTGCCTGGTGGCCCAGCGCAGAACCTGACTGTCCACAAGAACGTCCCCTCCATCTGCATCCTCCTCTCCCGAGACCCCCTGGACCCCAACCAGACGGGCTACCAGCCCCCGGAGCCCCGGACGCAGCTCAGTGATGCAGGAGAAGACACATCCAGCTCCTCCACCAAGGGGCTGAAGCGGTCCCTGCCACCTCCCCACGAGGAGCTGCTGACCAAGAAGTTACAGGTACAGGTGCCCGACAGCCCAAGGGGCTCAGGGACCACCGACCGCCAGCCAGACTGCCACCACTGACGCCACCACCTCCTGCCCCGCTCCTTATATACGCCGGGTATATATAGGCAGGAATATACCCTCTATATAGGCAGGAGAGAAACTCCAGTGGGGGATTTTTAGCCGCTTTGCTGTGGGTAAAGGCAGTGCTGTGTTTGCTCCAGCGTCACCGGTGTGCCGCAGCCTCCCACCGACACGCTGCCGCTGCTCTGGGTGACCCCCCCCGTGCACAGGGGCTTGCTGACAGGGAGGGGGGGGACATGGGACTTTGTGTCTGTGGAGCCCAGTGCTGCGCTGCGCTGCGGGACAGCCGAAGAAAATAAAACAACCTTCCTTCCTCCTCTTCCCGCGTGGGTCTTTGCCTCTCCCGGCAGCGTTGGTGGGGTCTGGAACCGGGGGTGATGTCGGCAGCCGGTGGGAGCGTTCGGTGGGTCGTCGTCGTCAAGAGGTTATCAGTCGTTTAGCGTAAATAAGTTTTAATTAGAATAAATTATGTAGGGTTATAATACGGTGCGATTTGTGCTGTTTGCTTAGCTTCACTTAGCAGGAGTAGGTAGATTTGCTGATGCCTTTGTGCTGCCATCGAGTTATTTTTCTTAGTAATTTTCCTCACACTGGTACGGCGCTGCGTCGAGTCTTTTAGCACAGGGAAGCGTTTTGATGTGGCGCTGATGTTTTGGGAGTGTTTTTCCCCCAAGTCTGGGACCACCTTACGTTCCTTACCTTCTGCCAAGCGAGCACAGGCGCATGAGGAGCATAAAGCAGAAGATACGGAGGCTCCAACCCTTGGCTGAAACCACAAATCGACAAGATTTAGAGCTGGCCTGCCCAGGAAAAAGAATCCAAGAAGGTGTTAGAAGACCAAAAATCACCGTTGGACTAAAAGGCGGGTGTAGAGATCGCAAGGGTGTCACTGCCCAGGGATTGCTTTGCTCAGGGTCCCTCTCGTTGGAGGCACCCAGCCCGGGCTGTCCTTGCTGCTGCGCCTTCTAATTAAATTAATTATTTTATGCAATCTGACGCCTGAGACTCTGCTGCAGGGAAACTGAGGGTCGGGCTTGAAGGAGTGAGTGTGTGTGTGTGTGACACCACGAATGGTGCGCGAACGCTCGGGGCAGTAGCTTCGCCTTTAGCAGTTGTGGTGGCCGGCGCAGGACGCAGAGGTTTTGGGGGCGGCGGGCTTGGCTGCGGGGGAAAGCCCTTCGCAGCCAAACCCCCCACGTCTTCCAGGTGGTGGAATGAAATGAATGGAAAATAAAAGCTCTTTGGAAATTGTTGAAATATGTCTATGGGGAAATGGGGGGGGGGATCATCTTGGCTATGCACCAGGGCACAGCGAGTGGGAATGAAAGGGGACGAGGGGAGTGAAGAGGAAGAGGAGGAGGAGGAGGAAGCAGGGGGCTGTTTTGTCTGGTGATGACCTTGTTATCTCTCTCAGCAGGCAGCTGCTCCTCTGGGCCAGAGCTTCGCGCTTATCTGCCCTGCCGCAGATTGATTCACTTCACTTCTCCGCTGCTGTGTAGTTGAATATTAATTTCCGATTGTTATTATTGTTTTTTTTATATAATTATTTTTTGTGGGGTTGGGGCTGGGAAAGCTTTGGTCTCCCTCCCACCCAGCGATCGCTGTTCCCAGCCTCCTCGCTCCGGTGCAGACGCCATTCTGGTTCAATCCGCATGCGAGGGCAGCACCCAAATGTACTAAAAATCACGCTAATAAATAAACCCCTCTGTAAACGCCCAGATCGGAGCCCAAAATCTTTCGCGGCCATGCAGCTGAGAACTACCAGCCCTTCACCAAGCTCGCCCCGCCGCTGCCATCCCACATCGCTCCCAGCAAGGCGAGGCAGAGGAAAAAAAAAAACCAAAACAAAACAAAATGATCATTCATTTCTCCTTATTATATTTGTTAATGTGCAAAATTATTTTTAATTGATTTTATATGCAGGCAATTTCCAATCCTGGAGGCAACAGGAGCCCAGAGATTTTGCGCTCCTTGCTTTGTTGGCTGTGGACCAAGGCTTTCCTGCATGAGAAAATGGTTAAAAATAATGACTGTGAGCCAAAATACGAAGCATTTAAAATAGCACCACGACATCTGGCTCCACAGGGTCCTTGAGGGGACACAGTGAGCAAAATTATCACGATGGTCTTGTGCTGCATTGCTGAGGGACAACCCCAGGAACAGTTTTGGGGGTCATTTTGCACAGCCAGTGATGTCCCCAGGGCTGGTGGCGGGGTCCTGAAGGTACCTGGGTCGATGGAGGCAGCGGGCAGAGGTTTGGGGACAAGGGGATGACAGGCACCAGGGCTGGCGGTAGGGCAGAGCCACAGAAAAGCCCCCCCAAGAGCTGCTGCCAGAGCCAAGCGGGCTCCCATCTTCCCCTCGCTCACTGGGAAGAAGCCAGCCGATTTCCCCTTTGCTAGAGCTGGCGGCAAACAGCGAGGGCACGCAGGGAGAGCGAAGGGCCGCCATCATTTCCCTGTGGGAATCCATGAGGGAACACGCACGGTGAGGCCGCACTGGGGCCATGCCCGGTTAACGGGGCCACACACGGTTAACCGAGCAGCCACCGCAAAGCCCTACAGCTCCGCCGCTAGACGTTTTATCTTCCTGAGGCGAGGCGAGGCGGGCCGGCCACCCGCCACCCTCCCCGCCCTCGCCACAAAATGGCGGCCGGCCCCGCCCCAAAATGGCGGCCGGCTCCGCTCGGCGGGCGAGGCGCTAAGCGCCTCCCCACTGCGGCCGCCCCGCCGTGTGTCCCCGCCGCCCCGCCGTAGCCGCCCCCACCTTCCCGCCTTCCTCCCCTCCCTTCCTCCCCGTCCGCCCCGTCCGGTGCCAGGAGCTGAGCGGTGCGCGCCTCCGGTGCTGCCTTCCCCCCCCCCTTCCCGCCACCATGCTGGCCGCCACCGCGCTCCTCCTCCGCCGCTGCGCCGTCTCCGGCCTCCACGCCGCCGTCCGCCGCCCCGCAGGTGAGCGGCCGCCCGCGTCCGTCCCTCCGTCCGTCCTTACCCACCCTGCTGCAGGTTCGGGCTGGACCCCGGGCGGGTGGTGGTGGGCCGGTGGCGCCGTGTCCTTGTAGCGACCCGCCGGCGTCACTCGAGGGCAGGCTGCGCCTGCGGCCTAGTGCGGGCCGCCCCCGCCGGGCCCGGCCGCCGCCACCGGGTACCCCCTTAACCCCCTCCCACCGCTGTTACCGGCCACGCCGCCTCCTTGGGGGACGCCGGGTCCCTTCCCGGGGGCTGTACCGATGGGGGGGGGGGCGGCGGTGCTGTCACCGGGCCGTACCGCCAAGGTGACATTGAGGGAGGACGGCGGTGACCTCTGCAGCCAGGCGGCACCGGGCCTCGGCCCCGCTCCGGCTCCTGTTCCCCCCCTCTCGCTCCCCTTATTAACATCCCAATTAAGAGGAAGAGAAGCAGCCCACAGGCAGCGCGGTGTGTGGATGCGGAGCAGGGAACCAGGGGGAAAATCCTCAAAGACAGTGTGTGTCTCAATTAATAGCTAAGTAACAGGCAGCGATGGTGTTTAAAACGCTTGCAGAGCGCTGTGTGTGCCTCTCCTGTAGCACAATTAAACAGTTGCCCTAGGGGGTGGATTGCTGTATTTTTTAAAAATGCAGAGTAGTAAGCGGTGGTCGTTCTGTTTGCATGCTGGGATTTCTTGGCTATGCCCTAAAACTCCCTTTATTATTATTATTATTATAAATCCATTAAAATCCTTTCCTCGCAGTGCCTTTGTACTCCTGCTGAACCCCGGCTGCTGGCAGCCCTCACTTCTCCACGCCTTTGCTAACAAGCAGCCTCCATGTTCTTCTCTTCCAAAGTCCTGCCTTCCCAATGCCCCCCCCAATTACCCTTTCGACGCGGTTTGCCTTCCCCACCACCATCGGGGGGCTGCGTTTTGGCAAACTGAACGCCCTGGATTCACCTCCAGAGCCCCTGGGTCTGGGTTTACGTTCTGTAATGCTGCAAAACATTCTGCATATAATGCAGATGCAACCCTGCTCTTCTCCTTGCCAGGCCGGCCTTTTTCAGTAAATTAATGCTCCTCTTGATGCAGGTTTTTCTTCTGGGCTTGTTAACAGGGAAATCTGACAAATTCCGGCACTCGGGGAAGATTTAACATGTGTTTATATGATACTAGATGATATTGGGCTTCTCAGGCTCTCCAAGCTTGTTAAGTTCTTTTGAAAACATGACTCTGCAAGCATACTTGCCCTCTGCTTCTTCCCTGAGTTGGGAATCTCCACACGGATGGGTTGGCATGCTTCCACCGTCACACAGGCATGGCGTGTGTGACGGTGACCTTGATGGACCCCACGGAAACATGAGGCACCCGGCTGGCTCCTGCTTTGCTGGGGTGGCTCACAGAGTCCGGTCTCCAGTGTATGCTTCCAGTCCAGTATATAGATGTAAACATTAGTATGGAAAACAAAGGGTGGTAAAGAAACATAGCAGCAATTGAAAAATGCCTCCTGGAAATCCAGGGTTTAAATTCCTGTGGTCTTTTTTTATTTTTCTTCGGGATCCTGTTCGTCTAGCCAAGTCGTTCCTTTGTTTAAGACCAAAGGGAATGGTTTCGTTGAGCACTCAGCGGAAAGAGACTTTAGTTTTTTGACTTAAAGATGGCATTGAGAACTTCAATCTAGGCTTTTCTCAAAATGAGATTTGCTATTTGTAAGATTTGCTTTGTGTTTCGGAAAAGAAAAAAAAGTATTCTCCCTCAAATGACCCATATCTGAGGGCTTTTCAGCAGTGTCCTCTCACTCCCTGCCTGGGCACAGGAGGCTGTGCAGAGGAGCACTCTTGCTCTTAGCTCGTCTGTGCATGTGATTTATTGGAGAAAGCAGGGTCAAAGATCTGTTTTGGAGCTGGGGAGGGGATAGGGAATCTCCCTGCAGTATGGCAAAAAAAGTGTTATAATTCGGGCTTGGCCTGTCATTTACTTTTCTCTCACCTAGTTATGTAGATAAAACAATTGAAAATATTTTCATGGTTTGGGAAGCATTGCATACACCAGATTTGCAGGTAAAATGTTGAACCACCTTAAATTTTGCTAAGAATCTGGATTGCATTCTGATTGGGCTGTCATTTAATGCAACTAAAGATATTCCTGGAAATTGTTGTCGTTCCTTCCATTATATTTTGTGTAGAATTAGAATGGTGCTTCGCAATATGCTACTCACTGTGATCTTCAGACTAGAAAAATGTATCTGGGAAGGATTCAAAAATGCAACACAGTCTGGTACCTTGTGCACAGAATGCAAGGTACATGGTTTGGGGGTTTCTTCTTTTATTTAAAACTTTGTAGCTGGTCAGCACAAGTGGTTCACTCTAGGTTAAGAAAGAAAAAGTGACCAGCTGTATCTGACTTCCTCTGAAGCGGAGCTTCAGGCTTGGCAAGGTCATATCTGGTGTATGACCTCTCTGCAAATATTAGCGGAGTGGAATTACCAGTAGGGAAAGGGAGCAGCCGCTAGCCAGGCTGTGTTCTGCCAGTAAGGCAGCTTGCATGAGCACTCGGACTTTGCAGGGAGGACTCAGTACAGCTCTGATGCTGGTGGAGCTGCCTGTACTCCAGGTTTTAATTCCTTTTGGAAAGGTCTTACACCTTTGTGGGTTAAAAAACAGCCCAGCAAAAAAAGCAATTTGTAGTAGAGTAGTGTTGAGAGAATAAATGAGTTTATAATCGTGTCAACCTTATTTGCCCATTGGAGAGCAATCCACTTTTGTGCTTTATTAATTATGAAATATTAATGCAATTACAATCTCGAGATCCAGGCGTTTTATCTGGGATAGGCACAGGGACAGAAGTGATTCTGTTTTCTCCTTTAACTCTTCAATAGCCTGTGATAGCTCTCATCCCGTGGGCTCTTGAGAGCCTTCGTAATTGGGCTCAGGTCATTTTGTGCAGATCCCTAAAACAACTTTGAAACAAGCTCAGAACTCGCAGTGGAATCAAAGACCTGCAGCTCGTTGCTGTTGAGTCATTCGTCACAGTCAGTCTGTTGGTTGGGAAATCTGCTTTTCCTGGGTTACAAAATTGGCTATGGAGCAATTTCAGGAGTTGTCTAGAGTGGGAAGTTGCTCCAGAATAAACCAGCATGTTCATCCGAAGTGGATAACAGTATAACTAATAGGATAGAGGGGTTTACTTCTGGAAGGAATGCCACTGAAAAACTGGTGCATGTAGCTAAACCCACTGCATGGACAAGTCCTGTGGTTTTGAGAAGGGTATGATGTGGGGAACAGAACAGTTGTGCTACTTCAGTGTGGCTGTTGATGGAGTACATGCATGTTATGTTTCTCTGGCTTGCTTGGTTCTCAGGAAAGGGAAAATTCCTCTATCTTATAGGGCTCATGGAAAAACTTATCTTAAGGACTGGTTATACGGAATTGTTTCTCTCTTGCATTCCCCCATCTCTCTTAAATAATCCTGCTCTGACCAAAGGAGCACTTTGGAAGTCTGATGTAGAACAGAAGATGCACACTTTGCCACAAAATAGGTATTGAATAAGCTATATTCATCCAGTCCTTGTCCAGGCTGAGGACTGATCTGGATTCCCTGTAGTGAGTGAAATACATATTTTATGGCTTTTGGTTTCTCGATGAGGACTGAAGTACCCTTATTTTCTGTTTGCTCAAAACCTCCTGTTTTCTTTTTGCATTCAGCTGTACTGCATGCCCGCTGCTACTCTCATGGGTCACAAGAATCAGATGAAGAATTTGATGCTCGCTGGGTGACGTATTTCAACAAGCCAGATATCGATGCCTGGGAGCTCAGGAAAGGTATGTTGAATGAAAAGGGAAGAGTGACATGGAGGAAACGGAACTGTCTTGTGACCAGAAATAACAACTTATTTTCACTTTGCTGTTGGAGGGCAGAAATAGTGAAAACTTGGGAGTTTGGTGTAGGAGAGCAATCCTGCAAATAGCCAGGGGGCAAGGCACTATGTGAGCCTTTCTTTATCTGTTCTGAGTCACCTGGCTGCTCCGAGCATGCCTGTGGCTGGCGTGCTGCTGTTTGCTCAGCCCTGAGCCTGTTGCAGCAGGTGATGGCACCTCACCAACCCAATGAGGGGGTTGGAAGGAACCGTGGCATGCAGAATGAGGGAGGGTGGGGTGTACAAAGCGGGTGGGAGTCCAGGCTCTGTAAATCTTAGTCCCCCAGAATACGCATTTTAACACCTGGATGGGAGGAAGAGAAACATTTGCTCTGAGGAAAGTGTATTTGAGTTCAGCTGTTGCATAGTGAATAACCACATGCATTTTTCTTTGGACTTTGACTTAATAGCTTGGCCATAACTCACTGTAGACTGCTTGTCTTCGGTTGTTATTTGCTGTGGAGTTGCCAGCTCCTATTAAACTACCCCAATTAAAGCTTATAAATGTGTTTGCATAACAGCCAGAGGGATCATTCCAGCCTCACCTGGATGCCTAGGTGTTGGGTTCTTCCCTCTGAAAGCAGAGGAAGGAAATAGACAGTAGCTCAAGTTCTGGTTTCATTACACCTGTAAAAATGAAGTCATTTGGATTTCTTAATGATTCCATAACTGATGTGCTGTGGTACAGACACTGACTCCTTTTGGGAGCATGGATGAAACTGGCCCACTGGGAAATCCATTTAAAATCTTAAAATCTACAGTAGGGAGCAACAGGGAGAGGGAGAAGAGCAGAAGAAAACCCTTGGCTGTGTGCGTATGGCACCAAAGTAGCAGTGAAAATTGTAATCAGCTTCTGGTGTTGCGGTAATACTTAATTTTTTCATAAGGTGGAGCAAAAGAATGCTCAGCAGGTTTCTTTTGATAGCATGATGAGCTGATGCCAAGTTCCCCTCGGTGTTTCCTTATATTCACAGGCATAAACACGCTTGTGGGTTATGACCTGGTTCCGGAACCAAAAATCATCGATGCAGCTCTGAGGGCGTGCAGACGGTTAAATGACTTTGCCAGTGCCGTCCGCATCTTAGAAGTTGTAAAGGTGAGTGGAATGGCAGCCTGGGGTGTAACTGCTGTGCTGGCGTTGCTGACAGCCCAGCAGCGGAAGAGTTTTTCTTGCCTTACTGTTAGTGGTGCAAAGGGAAACCACCATTTCCTGCTGCCAGAATCAATAGCTTCTTTACAAGCACGTGCTCAGTGGCTTGAAATAATTGTTTTGGGGTAAGAGTACTCAACAGCACAGCTTCACGAAGTCTAACGTTCTTATTTTCATATTTTCTTGTCCTTGATACTGACTCTGGTGGGAAAGTCTTCAAGGATTTTTCTTCCTTTTTTTTTTTTTTTTAAATAAGCATTACTAGAAATATCGCAATTCAGGACAGCTCACTGGCTTCTTCAAGGACCGAGTACTGAGCTGGCTGGGAGCAGTAACTCAGGAAGCTGCATAGGCTTGAAAAACAACATAAACCATTGCCTTGAAACCTGAGTCCAGCCTTCACTTACCGGGGAGTTAAAACGGGTGGGGATGGAGGTGGGAGCTCTTCTATTTCAGTCATAGAAGCCAGCAGCTACGCTTTTCCAGGGACTGGCATGGAAGTCTTTGCTGCCAGCTGCTAAATCCGCTTGCTTCAAACTCTGCTCCGCAATCGGTTGCCTCTCAGTTTGCTATTTCTGCATTCTTCTGTAGAACTGAAACTCTTTCAGTGGTTAGTCCTGCCTAAATATTATTCAGGGGATACAATGTTTTTCCCCTTGTTTCCAAGCAAGTTAAATTTTCTCTCAGGTCTACCCAAAAGCTGATTTTATTTTTTTTCCCCTTTTACTGATCAGATACTCTTTTCATCCCGTTTCTGAAGGTGTAAGCGGTCTGTGGGCTGGTTTGCAAAGCACCCCTTGTTTGAGGAGCTTGGCTCAGCCTTCAGTTTTGCATGGTGTGACACCCACGTCACGGGTTGTGTCAGCCTGACGTTAAGTGAGGGAAAGGTGTAGAGTGTTACGCATAATATGCAAATCCCCCCAGAGGGGAGCTCAGCATTATTCTGGTGGATCAGCCCACCGAGTGTTTTGTGACCGTGGGTCCTGGTTGCAAACCTGGTTGGTGTAGGGTGGAGCCTGCTGTTGAAATAACACCGTTCCTTTTCATTTAGGACAAGGCAGGACCTCACAAGGAAATCTATCCGTACGTTATCCAGGAGCTTAGACCAACTTTGAGTGAACTGGGAATCTCCACTCCAGAGGAACTGGGCCTGGATAAAGCATAAACCTTATCGGTAAGCGATGCCGTTGCTTCCGATACTCTTGGTGTGGGGCTCCACTACCCTAAAACGCTACCCTGAAACTCTCCTGGCAAAGACCGAGTCCTCTTCCTTGCCTTCCTGGGTCTGTGAAGTTCTTCTAACGTGGTTCTCCAAATGTCTCTATGACTACAGGTCTCCTGGAAAAGGCAGTAACCTTTTTCTAAGAAGGCTTAAAAAAAAGACCAGTGCGGTGGCTTGAGGAAGGGTTGGGGTGGTGGGTAACCATGCCCAACCTCCCAGAAATTTCTAGGTAGTGGTTGCCGAGACAACAGCACTTTGGCAGCGTGGCGACCTTTCCTCCTCATCGGCTTTTCCCCAGAAGCATTTTTTTAGCGAATGGCAGGATCATTTCCTCTGGAAGCTGACAAACTTTCATTTTATTGTCACAGTGTAGCCAGCTTAGAAAAATGGGAGACACTAATTACAAGCTCATGCTCAAAACTGGGCCCTACTGATGGTAGTCACCCAAGGACACAGAGGTTTCTACTTAAAAATAGCATCTTTTTCTGTAATTAAATGCTAATTTGGAGGGCCCCTTGCTTACAGAATAAACAGATCGGCTGTAGCGTAGCCAGAGCTTAACTGCTCTGTATGCAGAACACTTGTGAGCCTCAGGAGGCGATTTCGGGAGCAGGACGAGCTGTATTTCACCCTGATGGCAGTGGCCTCAAGGCTCAGAAAGCTGCTTGTTTTACTGGCTTTTTAGAGCTGAACTTTTCGCTACTTTCTAAAACTTGAAAAAAACACTGTAACTAAGAGTTTTCGATCTACATGGTAAATGCCATGCTCTTGCGTGAACTGCAGCGTGTGAAGGCGTCATTACTAAGCAGCAGCTTGTCTGGTTAATGAGGATCTCTCGTTAAGTATAGGCAAGACCTAACATGCTGTAATCCCAGACTAAAATGAAGCCCTAAATAAAAATCCTCGTGGAAGCTACGTAAAGGCAGGCTCCTAACTCAGTCCCTTCGGGAGAGGGCCAGTGTCATATTCCAGCCTTTTTCTTTTTTTAATACGACGCTTAGAATAGAGCTATCGGGTGTCGGGCTGCACGTCGTGCTTCATTTGGGATCTTTTAAGTCCTCCACCCTTCTTCTTCTTGCCCTGGGAGACGAAGTTGGGAACGCAGTCATTGCGTTCGGAAGCTGTGCTGGGATAAATTGGTCTTCGAGCGTTAAAAAACCCCTCAAGCAATAAAAAGAACACATCAGAGACCCTGTGGAAACTTTGTGGAAATGATGGGCTGCTGCTTTAATGGCTTTTCTCTTTTCTCTTCCCAGGTGCATTACTCGAGCATTTTACTGGTGTTGCCTGATTGTCGCCCGGAGACAAAAATGTTAAAATATTACCTTATTTGAAAGAACTTCTTCCTTTATTGAGTCACAGTGTAGGTGATGTGAAGTTGGACCTAATAAAGGAGAAACTGGTTTGACTGATGCGGCAGCAGCGGCTTGCGTGATTATTTATTTTTCCTTTTAGGGGGGAGAAAAATGAAGAAACGAACTATAAATGTGCTTTTCCAGGGGAGGAGGTGCCAGAGCTTGTAAATCCCCCTCGGTTTGGCAAAGCCAAGTGGGAAGGGAGAGGTGAGGAGCCCTCCTGTACCCGCGGCTTTGTGCCGGAGGAGGATAAGGACTTGCAAAACCTTCCCCCTTGCCCTCGGAGGGGTCGTTTCCCCGTGATGAGGTCGGGGCTTAACGAAGCCCCCGAGGTGGGCAGCAGGCTGCTGTTAGCACAGGGCGTGCTCTTGCTCTGGTGCTGTGCGGGGCTGGGAATCTTTCCTGGGACAGAGCCGCTTTTCCACCCCGGTTCTGGTGCAGGTGGGGATTGTGGTTAAAAAAAAAAAAAGGAGTAAAAAGGGAAATTCCTTTTTTTATTTATTTAGTTTTCCCCAAGAAAAAGGGAAGGTCTTTTTTTTCAGAAAAACATGAATTCGGGCAGGGAAGCGGCTGCCCGTTGCACGTGCGGGGCGGGACCTCCCCGTATCCCTATGTCGCGGTATCCCGATGTCCCGATATCCCGGTGCCCCACTGCCCGACGGACGCACTGCGCATGCGCGGTGGAGGGGCGCACCACCCCCCCGCCTCCCATTGGCTGGGCGACGTCGCCGCCGCGCGTTGCCATTGGCTGGCGGCGCGGGGGCGGGGCGGCGGGCGGCCATGGCGACGGGCGGCGGCGGCGATGGCGGTGCCGCAGGGAGGAGAGGCGGCGGGCGGCGGGGACCGGGGGTACGGCCGGGCCGGGGGGTACCGGGGTGTGAGTGAGCCGTATAGGGCTGGGGGGTGTGCGTGGGGCAGTATCGGGTGTGTGCGTGGCGGGTATAGGGCTGGGGTGCGTGCACAGGGGCGGTATGGGGCAGTATAGAGTATGTGTATGGGGGTGGTATAGAGCTGGGGGCGGTGGGGGGGCAGTAGGGGGTATGTGCTGGGGTATATAGGGCTGGGGTATATGCACGGACAGTATGGGGTATATGCACTGGTAGTATAGGGCTGGGGGGGGTGTGTGGAGCAGTATGGGGTACGTGCACGGATGGTATAGGGCTGGGGGGTTGTGTGGGGCAGTATGGGGTATATGCTTGGGGGTATAGGGCTGGTGTGTGTGTAGGGAGCAGTATGGGGTACATGCACGGGCGGTATACGGCTGGGGTGCGTGTGTGAGGCAGTATAGGGTATGTGTGTGGGGTATAGGGCTGGGATATATTCATAGGATGGTATGGAGTATATGCATGGGCAGTATAGGGCTGGGCTGTGTGCATAGAGCAGTGTGGGGCATGTGCATGGGCGGTATAGGGCTGGGGTGCATGTGTGGGGCAGTATGGGGTATGTACACGGGGGTGGTATAGGGCTGGGGTATATTCATGGGGCAGTATGGGGTATGTGCATGGTGGGTATAGGGCTGGGGTATATGGGGTATATGCATGGGGCAGTATAGAGTAAGTGCATGGGGGTAGTATAGGGTATGTGCATGGGGGATGTAGGTCTGGGGTGTGTGCGTGGGGCAGAATGAAGTATGTACATAGGTGGTATAGGGCTAGGGTATACGCCTGGGGCAGTATAGGGTATGTGCATGAGGGGTATAGGCTGGGGCGGTGGCGTGTGGGGCAGTATGGGGCTGGGGCATACGCAGAGAGGAGCAGTATAGGGGTAGAGCGTGTGCGTTTGGCTGTAAGGGGGTATACGTGTGGGGGCAGAGCGCGTGCAGGGGCTGTATAGGGAGGGGTACAGCACATCCAGAGGGGTACAGGGGCAGACGTTTGCTGCTGCCCGCTTAATCCCGCCGGGCAGGGGAGGCCCCGCTCCCTGCGCCCGGGGTTATTCCCGCTAATTCCCGCTGAGACACTGAGGCTAATCCTGCTTGTGCTCACCCATCACCACCCCGGGTCGTTAGCTCTAATTCCCCGTCCCTCCTGCACCGACCCTCTGCTCGTTCTCCGACCATTCCTCTTACTATTTTCTAGCAGTTATTATATTTGTAGAACTTTTTTTCTGCCCGTTGTCATTTAGTGGTGCCACCTCTCCTTAACGATAATTGCTTTACAAAGGGGGGGAGGCTTTTCCTTAAAGCTTTGACTCTCAGACACTGATTTAGTTCTAATGATATGGTTTTGTTATTGCATGAAAGGCTCAAAACCCGTGGAGAAATTAAAATAAAGTGTATATGCATTTTATTTGATGAACCTGCTCGTTAAATCTCCTCCATCGCGTCTCCTCCTGGGTGTTACTAGAGGGGGGCTTGCAAAGAAACCGCCAGTTGCCGTGTGCGCTTTTAATTTAGCGTCGCCATTCCCAAATAATCCCTTCGTCTGCTAATAGATCTGCTTATTCCTCTTCCTCTCCCTCCTCCAGCTGCAGCACAGGGCTGGCGAGGAGGAGCCGTCCCCGGCCGACGTGGTGGCACATTTCCCCCCTGATCTTGAGTTCCTGAGAATGACCACAGCCAGACGCTCTCTGAGATGACTCTGGTTTACTTCGTCCCCAAAGAGAGATGCTACTAAATTGGCTTCTTTACCTTTTTTTTTTATTTAAGCTGATTCGGGCTGAGAACAAGAGGCTGAACAAAGCGTCAGACGCAGTGGAGAAAAAGGGACCGTACATCATGAGCAAGCCTCCCTCCCTTCACGCCAAGCTCCGTAAGTGATGCTCCGTGACATCCCAAAGGTCTCTGCTAGGATTTGGGGTGACATCTGCGCCTCTTGCCCAGGGCGGGAGCGACCAAAAAACCCTTTTTATTCCTTGCTGGGGTAAAACCATAAAAAAACCCCACCGTAAAACCCTATAGGTGCTGCGTATGAAAAGCGCTGCAGTGCCCCCATGCTCTCCCTAGGACCCACCTGCAATACCCTCCCTCCCCCCAAAAAAACCCCGCTCTTGGGGGGCGCTTGAGGGTATTTTGAGCTCTGCCCCTGTGCTTGGCTTTCAGAGCGGCAGCGGGAGCTGGCGAGGGCAGCGCTGCGAAGGCAGGGGCTGCTGGGGGGACCCGCGCCGCACCAGCCGAAGCCGGCGGCGAAAAGGTCTGATCCCGTTTTTCTTTTCCCGAGATGGATTATTATTTTTTGGTTTGGTTGGTTGGGTTTTTAGGTTTTATTTTTATTTTAAATTCCTTGGGGAGAGTGGGAAACCCAGGGGACTTCAAAATGAGCCTGGGAGCTTGGTCTGCTGGCTGTGTGGTGGCCAGCAAGCGGCCGATGTAATAAAAGGTAGAACTTTTCCTGCAAAAAAAAAAGGGCTACAAAGATGATGAGGGGACTGGAGCATCTTTCTTATGAGGAAAGGCGGAGGGAATTGAGTCTTTTTAGTCTGGAGAAGAGAAGACTGAGGGGGGATCTTATCAGTGCTTATAAATCCTTAAAGGGAGGGTGCCAGGGGGATGGGAACAGTCCTTTTTCAGGGTTGCCCAGTGAGGGAACAAGAGGAAACGGGCAAAAACTTGAACATAGGAAGTTCCATCTAAGCATGAGGAGGAACTTCTTCCCTGTGAGGGTGGCAGCGCACTGGCACAGGCTGCCCAGGGAGGTGGGGGAGTCTCCCACTCTGAAGCCATTCCAAACCCGCCTGGATGCTGTCCTGTGCAACTGCTGTAGGTGCCCCTGCTCTGGCAGGGGGGTTGGAGGAGATGATCTCCAGAGGTCCCTTCCAACCCTGACCAGTCTGGGATTCTGTGTGGAAAAGTGAGGAGATGCTCTACGAGGGGCCGCACTGCTGCTGCTTCTCTTTGGTTTGGGGATGGTTTGGCGTTAGGGATTTAACGGGGTAAGCCTATTGCTTAGGTGGGGTTTGTTCTTAGGTGGTGGTGGTGGCCCAGGACAATGCCTGGGTGGGGAAGGGACGTTCAGGCCGGGGGATTCCTGCCCTGGATCCTCGGTCCGTCAGCTCTGGGGCTGCATTTTCACATGGAAATGCCTGTCACGGGCTCACTCCTCTGCTTTCCAGCAGGTCGGTGAAGTTTAAGAAGGGCTACGTGGCGCTCAGCCAGACAGCGGATGAGAACCTGGTCTCCCTCGATTCGGACAGGTGGGGGCTGGGCAAATATTCCAGGATTTTTTTTGGAGGGGGGGTGTGGTGTGGCAGGCTCGGAGCTGGCTTTATTTTTTGCAGGGAGGGGGATTGATTTCCCTTGTCACTTGTAGAGCATCCCTGATTGCACTGAGCACCTCTCAGCAGCGAAACGCTCCTGTTGTTCCCAAATTTAACAAATCCCTTGGGGTTACGCTGCTGGGTCTCTTCCGCCTCCCCCACCCCGAGATTCCCTTGTCGGCATCCCAAGCCAAGACGCCGCTTCCCACCTGGCTCTGACTGTTTCCTTCTTCTTTTAGTGATGGGGAGCTGGGATCCAGATGTTCCTCGGGCTACTCCTCCGCCGAGGCAAGTCCAGGGGTTTGACCCCGCCGGCGCGGTCCCCGCGGGTCCCTTTGGGGTCTGTATAGGGGTGGGGGGGAATGGCAGCATCACCCTATGGGGTGTGTATGGGGGGGGTGTCCGTCCCGCAGAGCTCTGCTTTGCCAACTGCTGCCCCACGTGTTTAAGCCGGGTGTAAATCCCCCTTTTGCACCGAAAGCATCATCTCCATTGCCCCCCCCCCCAAAACCCCGCCACTGGGCAGATGATGAGCTCCATCCCCCAAGGGTGTTGCAGCCCGTGGCAGGGGGGTGTTTTGGGGTTCACGGGGTGTGTGTCGGGGTGCTGCAGCCTGGGGAAAAACTCTGGGTTTTTTTTTGCTTTCCTCTTCTCTTCTCCGGTTGTACCACTTCTTCCCGGGCAAAGGCACCGGCGGGAGGACACGAGGCTCTTTCTGCTCGCAGCCCTGCCCTTTGCAAGCCCTGGGACCTAAATTTGAGCTAAACCGAGACTAATTTGAACTAAACCGGGGCTAATTTGAACTAAACTGGGACTAATTTTAACCGGCTCTGCCTCCTTCGTTCCCCCCGCAGCAGGTGAACCAGGACCTGAGCCGGCAGCTGCTGCAGGACGGGTACCACCTCGATGAGGTCCCCGACGACGAAGATCTGGATCTCATCCCCCCGAAACCCGTCGCCTCCTCTTCTTGCCCCTGTTGTTTTGGAGAAAATCTCTCCTGCGTGATCCAGTAACCGGGGAGGGGGTGGCCCCTGCAAGAACAGGTCAGAAGCCAGCACTTTCTTTGTCCCATGGGATGGCTGTTGGTGTCCCCATCCCACCGCGCCGGGACGGTGACGCGAGGACTGAACGACGCTGTGGTGCCGCTTGTGGTGAGCGGCAGCGACCAACCCACCCCAAAGGACTTTTCCTTATACTCAGCAATATCAGGGGAGAGGTGGCCCGGTGAGGTTGAGGTGGCCTGGATGGGACCTGGATGGGTGGGGAGGGAGAAGCAGAGCCCAAGGAGGGGTGTAGAGGGAAGGAATTGGGAGGTGTGGCAGCAAACGCTCCTCGGTTTGCCTGACCTCCTCTTTTCCCCCTTTAATCGGCCATGTCGAGGATTAGGACCTTGCCCCGGCGCCGGGTTGCCCTCCCCGATGGTGGGGTCGAACTGCCATGACGTGGGACCGGGCTGGGAAGCCCCGAGACCCTTTTTCTATTTATTTTCGCTTTTGTCACCCTTCCTCCTGGGCAGGCTGAGGCCAAGCCAGTGAGGTTGGGGTCAGCTGGGAGAGCCGCTTCATTTACCTATCATCTCCTTGCTGCTTGCAATTAATTGCTGCTGGCTTTCCTCTTCCTGAAGACTGGGCTGATCCAAACCAAAGATCGCAGCTCCGATGGAGAAGATGAGATGGGGGGAACCCACTGGAGCGGATTGGGGTGGGCTGCTGAGGTTTAGAGCATCTGCGTTTGGTATATCCACCAGCAGCTACTGCTCGGGCTGGTGGACCTCCTCGCTTTCCGCCTTTCGGGGGACCCCTTAAATTCCAGGTTTGGAGCTAATGGTTGTGCCAGATCTGCACAGGTCCCTCTGGGGTGCGGATTTGGGGAATCTACCTGCTGTGAACCTTAAAAGCTGCCTTAAATCACGGTCCTGCTCAACTACATGGAAGACAATCAGCTGCTTATAAAGAAACCTTATTTAAATATTTCATGTTTAGAGAACTGAACTGTTTTTTGTTTTGGTTTTTTTTTATATTTTCCTCAAAGGAAGCACTCAATAAACCTGATCTCGTTACTTGGAGGGTGCACTGGTGCTGTGGCGGAGGGCTGAGCCCTGCTCCCCCCGGCAGCCCCACTCAGGGGGACTCCTTCCCTTGACCCCCTGCCACATTTTCGCAGCGATCCCGTTTCCCCTCATCACATTTTACCCCCCCCATGTCCTTTTTCCCCTGCGGAGCTGCCGTCTCGCATGGGCTGATGCTGCGGCAGGGCAATGCGGGGAAGGTCGGTCGCAGCTGGGGGGATGCCAGAGCTGCCCCCAACCTCCTCCTCCTCCTCTGATCCCTGCAAACAACCCCAACTTCTCCCCGGCCTCCTGCTCCCTCCACCACGCTGCCCTGCACCGGGGGACAAAGTCACCACTTTTATTCACAGCACCAGAGGCTCTCCAGCTCCATCATCCCCCCACCCCCCAAAAAAAAGCCCCCTTTTACAGCCGAGGAAGGGGTGAGATGGCTCAGAGGACTACCTGCCACCGGCCAGGCTCGGGAAGAGCCCACGGAGCACCCAGAAGCAGCAGAAAGCCTCAGCATCACATTTGCGGGGTTGTGTGTGTGGGGGAGCAGCAGCTCCTAAAAGCCGGGCAGAGATGCTGGAGAACCCGAGATTGCGGATGTCAGGCCTCCCTGCTGCTTTTCGGCGAGAAGGAAAAGCAGAGAGGTTGGGGAAACCAACCCCAAATAAAAGGAGTCGCTGTACGGCGTTAGCAGCACCCAAAGGGGATGATGCTCTGGGGATGCGGCTCACGGGCTGCAAAGGGAGATGCTCTTCCTCCGCCCGCTCCACACCACGTCCAAGGAGGCGATGCGTGGAATTGCTCTGTCTCTACATGGGGTGCGGGCTGGTTTGGGGGGGTTTAAGAGCTGGAGGGGAGACTTCCAAGCGAGATGACTTTGCCCAAGCCAGTTTCTATCTATCTACTCAAACATGGAGTGATGGTGGGGTGGTGGGTGGGGGATCCCGGGTGCCGCTCAGAGGAGGCAGCAGGCTCGGAAGAGCAGCATCCCGTCCGGCGAGGAGAGGTGGAGGGAGATGCTCTCGTTGGCAGAGATGAAGAGCACGGAGCCACGCCGCAGAGTCATTTCGGAGGCTGCGGCTGTGGAGGTGCCCACAGCCGTCCCTTGGATCACCAGCAAGATGCTGGCAGAGTCCACGGCGGAGACGAGGTACAGCTTGATGGAGGCGGGGATCTGCAAGGGGAAAGGGTCACCGCCACCTGAGCCTCCTCCAGCTTTTCTTCTCTTGGGAGAGCTGGAAGGGGGTCATCCCCATTCCCACCCTGCTGCAGCCTTTGCTGTGCCCAGGCCACCCTGCGCCTGCAGCCGCCCAAAACTCAGGGACCTTGGCTTCGCTGAGGACACCCAAGCTGCACCTCCAAGACCTTCTCCTGGTCCTCCCTCTGCCCAGAGCTGCTGGAGAAGGCGACCGAGCCTTAGGCAGGGAGAACAGAGGAGGGAGAGGAGCCTGCAGTGCTGTCCAGAGGTGACACAAGCATGCCCGAGCATCCCTCCATCCTCGCTGGACCACCTGCTCCAAGGGCGAGCAAACTCCTGGCCAAAAAAACCCCAGCCAACACCGAGACATCCTACCAAGAGCGTAGCCAAGATGGGGGGGGAAAGCTGGTGTTCATGTCCCCTCCACCGCGTCCCCAAAGCGTCACCGCTCACCTCTATCCTCATGATGGCAAAGTCTGGCACGGGCGGGTCGTAGAGGTAGACGCTGGGGTCAAGCTGGCTCTGGGTGGCCGGGAAGATCTTGGAGCTGCTGGGCGCCGGCGTGTAGTTGAGCATCTCGCACAAGGTGAGAACGTCGATGAATTTGGGGGTGAGCCCGGCGCGCACCGTGTTATCCGAGCACGCCATGCACTCCACGCAGTCTGCGGGGGGACGAGGCAGCGCCGTCAGCCCACCTCAGCCCACCCGCACGTCCCCAGGGAGGGGTCAGGTCCCAAACCTTGTGCAGGAGAACTGCGGCCACCCTGGGGACAGTCCCTGCACGGGCCTGGGTGAGGAAAGCCCACCGTGATGCTCACCTCCATGTAGGTAGGCATGGGGCTCGTTGGCTCCCAGGAACATGGCCTCCCCCGGCTCCAGCCTCACCAGGTTGAGAAAATAAATGGTGAAGCAGCCGATGTCCCCCGGGTACTGGGAGTGCAGGCGCAGCAGCAGGTCCCCGTTGCTCCCCGACGTGTCCTTCCCTTCTGCCGCTGCGTGGGCAGTGACCAGGAGTGCCGGTGGGGATGGAGCTGGGGGGAGGAGCCCCCCTCCCCTCCCCTAAACACAAGCCCCCACCCCCAAAACCGTTCTTGTGGGGAGAGGACCTACCTTCCTGGGAGATCCTCTTCACCAGCATGTTGAGCTGGTCGACGAAGAACTTCTTCTCGCTCTTCATCAGGCGGGTGAAGCAGACGCGGAGGGCGGCCGAGACGCCGCGGGGGTCGTCGCTGCCGCTGCGCTCCAGCTGCTCCGCCGCCACCTCCCCGATCAGCGCCCGCAGCTCGGGGACAGCTGCCGGGGTGGCCAGTTCAAGTCACCCCCGATGGCCACCACCATCCCAAGGGGGCTCAGCCACCGTCCCCACCCCGAACCCACCGCAGGGAGGGAAGGTAGCATCGGGGTCCGACCTCGCCACCCCCCCCTTCCCTTGCCATCCTTACTCTGGAGGAAGGAGACGATCTCCTCCACTGGCCGAAAGCCGCACAAGCCCTCGAAGGGGGTGAGAGCGATGGCCATTTCGGGCTTGTGGTTGGCGTCGGGGTAGTGCTCGGGGAACTGGGCGTGCAGCTTCGCCGCCAGCTCCTGGAGAAGGGGGGGCAGAGGAGCCGGGTAAGCTCCCCGGGGTCCAGCCGGGGCTGCCCCCTCCTCCCCAACCCTTCCCAGGGCTCTCCCTACCTTGTTGGGGTGTGCCTGGATGGAGAGGGCGGTGTTGACCGACAGCACCTTGAAGAGGAAGGGCAGGTGACCCTGGAAGGCGTCCTTCACCTTCGCCCCCAGGCAAGCGGGGTTGTCAGCGATCCACTGGCCCAAGGTCTTTTGGGGGATGCGGTTATCCCGGATGACAGCGTCGCCCCGGGGGTGGGCACCCATCCAGAGCTGTGGGAGACAGATAGACAGATGGACAGACGGACGGACCCCTGAGCCGGGCAGCCAAGGGGATGACTTGGGGCTTTTCTCGAGGCTGCTTGGCCCCGGAGGCCATCGAGGCGGCCAAAGCAGCTCCCTCGGGGGCTGAGTCACGCCGGGCTTCTCCTCTCCTCCTCCAGGGCAGCCCCGCAGCCACCGGTGGGGGGGGGACAGGGGACAGGGGACGTGAGCTGCATCCCGGGATGGCGAGAGCCACAACTGGTTGGGATGGATGCAGAGGTGGGATGGTCGCAGGGATGGGATGGTCGCAGGGGTGGGATGGACACGTGGCCGGGCACTCACCTCGGCGTAGGGCCGGTCGGGCTGGATCTGGACCAGGGGGTCGCTGGTGGCCAGCAGCTTGGCCACCTCGCTCTCCAGCCCCACCTTCCCCCAGGAGTAGCTCTGCACGGCGCAGGAGAGGGGGAACACTGCGGGGGGGCGAGCCATACGTTAGGGGGGAGGGTGTTGGTCAGAAATAACCCTCTGCCCCCCTTAAATCCCCCCCGGGGCACCCCGGCGGGGGGGGCGGGGAGCCTGGAGCCCTCCGGTGGGGGGCAAGAGGTGGCCAGGGCAGGACAGAGAGCTTTGGGAAGGGGTATTTTGGGGATGGGATTCTAAATCATGATATAGGGGGCTTGGGGGTCCCCGGGCTGCGGGCAGGGGTGGCGGTGCCACCCGGGGGGGAGTGGGGGTCCCCATCCCCGTGGGGGTGCGCCGCCCACCCAAGTGTCCCCATCCCCACGGGGGTGCCTGGGGACAACCTGCGGGTCCAGGGGTCCCCCGGGGAGGAGCCCCCGCCATCCCGGGAGTGCCCACCGCCCCCCCCGTCCCTTCCTCCCCCCNGGAGCCGGAGCCCCGCGGCGGCGGTGGCGGCGGCGGCACCGGCACCGCCTCCCCCGGGCCGGGCTGGGCTGGGCGGGGGCGGGGCAGCGCCCCTACGCGCACCCTATAGCGGCCATAGGGGAAGGCAGTGTGGGGGCTGCGCGCCCGCGCGAACCTCTGCGGGGTCTGTAGGGGATATTCTATAGGATGTATTCTATAGGGCACATTCCATAGGGCGCACTCTATAGAGTATATTCTATAGGTTATATTTTATAAGGAGCATTCTATAGGGGGTATTCTATAGGGGACGGGCTATGGGCCCTATAGAGTCACCCCCTGCAGAGCCTCCTCCCCCTCTCCCCCCAACAGGTTCTTCTATAGGCGCCCCCCCCCCCCCGGACCGTGCGGTGGGGCCTCCACCCCCCCACGGCCACCCCTCTTCCTCCCCCAGGGCCGTACTGCGGGGCCTGGACACCCCCAGGGATCCCCCTTTCCTCCCCCAGGGCCGTACTGCGGGGCCTGGACACCCCCAGGGATCCCCCTTTCCTCCCCCAGGGCCGTACTGCGGGGCCTGGACACCCCCAGGGATCCCCCTTTCCTCCCCCAGGGCCGTACTGCGGGGCCTGGACACCCCCAGGGATCCCCCTTTCCTCCCCCAGGGCCGTACTGCGGGGCCTGGACACCCCCAGGGATCCCCCTTTCCTCCCCCAGGGCCGTACTGCGGGGCCTGGACACCCCCAGGGATCCCCCTTTCCTCCCCCAGGGCCGTACTGCGGGGCCTGGACACCCCCAGGGATCCCCCTTTCCTCCCCCAGGGCCGTACTGCGGGGCCTGGACACCCCCAGGGATCCCCCTTTCCTCCCCCAGGGCCGTACTGCGGGGCCTGGACACCCCCAGGGATCCCCCTTTCCTCCCCCAGGGCCGTACTGCGGGGCCTGGACACCCCCAGGGACACCCCCCCCCCGGACCGTGCTGTGGGGCCTCGACACCCCCTAGGACACCTCTCTTCATCCCCTAGGGCCGTGTTGTGGGGTCTGGACACCCCCCGGCCCCCTCCCTTCCCCCTCTAGGGCTGTACTGTGGGGCCTGGACACCCCCTGCAACACCCCTCCCTCCCCAGGGCCATGCTGCAGGGCCAGGACCCCCGAGCCCTCTGGGGTCGTCCTGTCCCCATGTCGCTTATTGCTCTCTGTCCGTGGCTGGAGGTGCCCACCAGCCCTGGGGGTCCCTGCTCCCCCTCCACAGCCCCCCGGGGGTCACCCAGGGACAGTGTACCCCAGCTGGGGTCCACCCCAGCTCTGCCCACTGGCACTGGGAGCCCTTCCTACCCTCGCTTGATTGAAGCCCCCATTTCTCCCTTTCCCCTTTTAAGGAGGGGGTCTCCTGTTGTCCTGTGCTTCGAGTCCCAGTTGACCCCCATCTTTCTAGGCTTTGGGGAGGGGCGTTCTGCGCCAGTGGGCTGCCCCTGCCTTGGAGGATGCCGAAATGGTTGCAGATGCTTAAGTTGTTGAGATATTAAAAATAATCTCTTGGCTGTGCTACATGGTGGTCTAACCACCTGCTGGGTCTCTTTAGGGTTTGTTTTTAACGTGCTGTAGCATCAGCTCTTAAAACTGAGCCTATAAGGCAAATATGGCTGTGGTTTTTGGGGACCAAAGCCTTGGAGGATCGTGGAGACTTTTTCTCCTTTCACTGAGTTTCTCCTCTATGGAATTAACCTCCGTGCTCTGAAATGCGGGGTCATTTACGCAGGGAGTTGGCCTGGGAACGGCCTCTCGGACCTGACTGTCGTCAGTGAGCAGCTGCAGATGCTGCTTTACCTTTGCTGTTTGGTTGGGACGTAATCTGCAGGAAGGGGTGATTTCCTGACCGCTGATTTCGTGGCCAAGCCAAAGTGAAACTGTTTGGTGATGGGGCTGAGTGTTTTGAGGAATCAAAGTGAAATCGGAAGGAAAAAAAATCTTCTCTCTCCCTCACCGTCACTTTAACACACTCTTATTTGTATTGGGAAGGGTTTGGATGACCATGTTCCTGTAATATTCCTTCCATGGGGGGGAATATAGGGTGGCTTACATGCACAGTCACTGTTCCTGGAGGGATTTATTGCTTCGGCACTGAGGAAGTAAATATTCTGTTGCTTCATGTGCATTATAGCTGCTCCTGTATCTGACTGAACAGGGCCGTGCTCGCACTTTACTCACTCTTTAAACAAAAAAAGATTGGACGCAATTTACAACAGGCAACGCTGATGTCAGGCTTACTTTTTAATGAGGACAAAAGTATGAGGCACCACGGTTGCCCATGCGGTTATCTGATGGCTCTTTGCAGCTACAGCTGGTCTTTGTGGCAGGTTTTATATCCTCCTTTGGGGAGTGTGAGGTTTTGTGTTCACTTTTGTCACTTTTTCTTTTTTTTAAAAAAAAAAGAAAAATTCCCCCAGTTATCAGCAGCTGGATGTGAGGAATCTCCGACTGCTGCTGCCCGGAGCCTCGAAGCCCTGTCTCTCTCATTTGAAAATGGCATCTCATGATGTAGGACGGCGCTGCCCCAGTCTAGTTAATCTGATGAAATGAGCCTGTTCCCTGCCGGGGTTGGGATCCATGTGCTGGTTTGGTGCTGTGCAGGGCTGGGGGGACAGTTTGCCTGCCCAGCAGGCGCTGACATCCCCTTCCACACACTCTGGAGATGTTGCTGAAAGACTAGAAGCAGCATCACCCTCCCAGCCTTGTTGCGCTGATGAGTATCTCTTGGGCAGAGCACCAGGGTTGTCTTTCCTCGTTGAGGGTATAGCGCTTCGTACTCTGCAAATACTGACATAACTGGGGATCTTTGCCTTTTAAGGAGGCTTTGTTCATGATGTTCAATAAGCTTGGTTTAAAATAAGCTGGTTTGGTCCCGTTAAAAATATCTCTGGCTTCTCTTTCTGTGACTTATTCTAACTGGTTAACAAGAGATGATTAACTGCCTTTGTTTACTCAGTAACCTGCTATAAGTGGCAGCGACTTCCAAAACTTTGATGCAAGCCTCAGACGGGGCTGGAAACTTCCATCCTCTTTAGAGATACTGATAATAAAATCCATCGAGAGACATCTCAATGTGTCTTCAAGGCAGTGGCAGTGCTGTGAGGTCTTGTGCTGGTGGCAGACTGCAGGACTGGTGATATTTGGGGCAGTTACCGTGACATTTAGACAACCGTGTTAAGTTCCTGGTGATTCTCGTTTGAGATCTCTTGCCTTGGTCTCCTCTAGAGAGGCATCTTGTTTTGTTTTGTTTCTTTGTTTTGTTTCTTCTTCTTTCTTTCTTCTTTTCTAACCTGTGGGAACAGAGAGAAATGGAAGAATATAATTTCTTGCGCAAAGCTGTTGTATCAAACCCTTTTAGCAGCTCCGTCAGCCAGCACAGTGCGACCAGAAGCTTCGTATTCGCATTAAACGCTGTGTTTGGAAACAGTTTGAATCTTGATGTCAGGGCGATTTGGTCCAAACACAAAATTATTCTGCGCTGGGGCATTTGAAGTCATGAAAAACGGCACCGTGTATCCCTACCGCTGGTGGAAGCGATGGTAGGGAGGGTCACAAGTGGGGCATCTGCTCGCCGGCATTCTGCAGATCAATCTGGTAATTGACTTGTGAGCACGAGGTTTGTGGCTGGCCGTACTTATTAAATCAAGCGGAATAGCTGGAGAATTACGAGAGGTTCGGGTGCTCAGGCTCTTCCTTAGCTCTGAAGCAGGAAACGAGAATTGCTTGAGTTTAAGTGGGGATCCTAACAGCTAAACCCCCTGAAAGGAAAGGCACATGGGGCCTTTGGAGCAGAGAGGAGAGTGCCGTTACCTCCTTGGAGGAGGGACAGTGGGATAACATGGCTTGAAAGTGGTTCAGTGGCTGAATTAAGTCCCCATTTCCCCATTTTGCAGCATAAAGAGTCAGGCCTTTGCTTGTTTCAAGAGGGTCAACTGTCTTCTAGTCTGTAGCTCGCAGAAAATAACTGTAAAATGTGAAGCTCGTGGGGCAAATTCTCATTCATCTCCTCTGCGTTTCTCGTGCTCTCTCATCCTTCACGCTGTGTCGTCCGGGCTTGCGGAAGCTGATGCCTTTATATCACCCTCTGTTTCACAGTGGCTCTTTTCCTTCCTGCCCTATCCGGGACACAAAGACACATGTCCAAACACACTTCAGCTTTGTTGCAAGTTCCCTGCTCTTTGTATATCTATTTTAGAACATGCTTGCACAATAGCGAGCAAGTTAAGCTGAGCTGCCTTGCCTTGGCTGTACTGCCTAATTAATTAATTTTATTTTTTTTTAAGCTATGCAAGGAGATGAGAGGTTGTCTCCCTTTGAAAGCAAGCTGTTCTGCAGCTGGAAGTAGTGAAACAGTGATGCTGCTCTCCCTGCCCTGCTTCCCTTTCGATAGCAGTGCTGCGCTGGTGAGCCTCCACTTAATTCGGGGGCTTTCTTTTTGAGTGGAGAGCAGCAACGGGAAGAAAAACATGTGCTTTGCCTAAGTATTCTGGTGTTTCTCCTTATTTCCAAGCACTTTCCTCCCAGCCTGACCATTCAGACTCCTTCAGATGGTTACGCAGCCGTTGCTTTCTTCTTCCCGTACAATTAAGGGAGTTTCTCTTCCTTGTGCGTTCGTCTTCTGCTGGACTTTAGTCAGGCTGGGACCTTGCCTGGTCTGGATTAAAGGGTATCGTGCTAGCACACAGTAGCTATCATGCGTTAACTGACTCGTAAGCTTGTGTTGACAGCCCGTGCGTCTGCAAAACTGGTTAAGCTAAAGCCTCCAGAGGAGTAAGTAGTGAAATAAAACCTCTGCCTTGACTTCTTGCAGCCCTTATTTCCAGCGTGGCAGTTCTGCTGGTGCTCCCCAGTTGGTTGTTTTTTTTTTTTTAACAGCCTTGCCTGGTCGGGGAGTTGTACTTCATCAAGCAGCAGCCGAAACATCATCTGAGATCCCTCAGCCCCTGGGGTGATTCATAAACTAGTGCAACCTGTTGCGTAGGGAGTGCCTGCTATCGAGGAGATGTGTGAGGTTACTCATTAACTGTTCTGTATGCATCTTGTTCGGCAGAAGGCTGCGCTCAAACCCCGAGGAATGGCTCCGACGGGTTGCAGACACGCCAAATGACTTTTTCTGCATCGCGTGGACTCGGTCAGCCTCTGTACACCTCGATTGCTCGCTCTTACATTGTCACAGCCTCAATTGCTTCTCACCCCATTAACCACAAAATTAAAATGACTGATCTCGAGACACGAGTTGCTGGGGGAGGAAGGGAGAAAAATCCACTCTCTTGTTTATTAATTTTTTTAACCCACACCCAGCTATCAGGTTGCCAGGCTGTTCTCGCAGTAGGATTTCAGAGTTCAAAAAGTACCTTGTTTCTCTATTAACTGGGGGGAGAAACACTCCAGAGGTCCAAGTCTGGTTATTAAAGAGGAATCTTTTATGGGAAGTAGTGTGTATAAAAGGAGCAAAAATAGCAAGGTGAGGGAAGACAGGCGTTTTTGGCAGAGGTGCTGAGGAGTCTGTTTCTTGATGGAGACAAGTAGGAGGTGCTGCGAGTGCAGGTGAATGCAGCTGTTATGCCGGCAGAATTAAAACCTTCAAAAGTGATTGGTGTCACACTTCCAACTCAGCTTTCCTGGGGGTTTTGCCTTTTCGGAGCGTTCGCTGGCATTTTAGCTTGCTGGCCCGAATGCCCTGGGTGGCAGCTGGCACCTGTCCGCCAGGACTAGTTGTACCTGGAAGCTCATTTTGTGAGGGTCTGCTGTGCTGTGTGGATTCTTGCTCACTTTGTGGTGCAAGTGGGGTTTGGGAGGTGGTCCTGGGTGTCTGGCCGCTCTCTGACCACAGGCAGATGAATCTGTGTCCCGCTTTGAGTCTCTGGAAATTAGGAATAACTCGCTGTAGGTAAGCCGTGGTAATCTGCAGAAAGGGCTCCTGTGCCAAAAGTTTGTTGTAGTTCTTCAAATATACCTCTTGGCTGAATAGGAGGTTACTTCTGCCCACAAATCTTGCCTTGCTGATCGTCATCTCCTTGGTTATTTAAATTCATTGCCAGCCAAGGCCATCCGTCTGTGGCGGGGGTGCGTTTCGCCCCATCCTGTTCCTAGTTAACAAGTGAATGGAAGGCAGGCGGCGTGGGTAACGTATAAGCTAATGATGACCTGTGTCCAATGCTGATTTGTCTTTGCTCTCTCTCCTTTCAGGATCCCTCGGTGACACAGCTCACAAACACTAGCCAAAGTGGCTTGGATGAATTCAACCCCTTTTCTGAGAGCTCCCAGCTGGTACGTGCCATGTATCTTTGCACTGAGTATCTCGGTGGCGGTTTTAGCAGTGTAGAAGGTCTCCTGGCAGGTGCTGCTTAAAGGAAATAGAGTGAGGCGTTCGCAGCTGATTTCCCCATGGGCAGTAGTTCATTGCGTGCGTGGCAAGCTGCAAGCAACTGCTCCTACGCCGGAGCACTAATAAACTCCCAGCTGGAGCTCTCCGCTCGCATGGAACAGCTTCTCTCAAACTCCCTGCTGGCTCACAGGAAAGCCATATGAAGTGTGAAGGGGAAGATGTTTTGTGGCAGGACACATCAATATTTATTTGGTCTCTGGGTTGGGAGCTGAACTGCTGCGGCGATACCATTGATGGATCGCTGCAAGAACTTCATCCTTATTTCCTGGCTGCTGCCGCGTGTGAGATGGGAAAAGGAGAACAGGAAACCAGGGTAAAGCAATATTTGTGGTTTAAATAACTGATCAAAATCCTTCTTTGTTTCTCCTTTGCCTAATACCTGTCATCCTCATGTGCCACTCCCCCGGTGTGTTAAGGAACTAACAAACTTTTGAAAATGCGGAGTTGCTTCCTGCTAGTGCTTTCTGGTTTAGTAGTGCTAAAACTTGAACTATTCTTGGCTAGAAGAAGCTGTATGTAATGTTTTTTGCCTTGTTGCTTGTGATTTACCTGCAGACAAATGCAGCACGGACGACACCAGCCACGCAGCCCTCCGGCCACTCACAGCCTGCTGTTCTGCAGACATCGGTAGAGCCCACTCCCCAGGTATGGCAACCCCTGGCTGCTGCCTTCCCACAGAGCCGGGCTGGAGAGCGTCAGGGAGCTCCTGGGGGCCTCTGGAGGCACGTGGGAATAGGAGGGGAACAGGATTCTCTGGGGTTGGGTGTGGGAAGCTGCAGGTGATCTTTTAAACTTGCGTTTGTCCCCGCCTTGTGAAGCGGATCTCTATAGGGAATACATACAGGCAATTCTTTTTGTGCCATTTCCCTGTCCCTCTGGTGGCAGAGCTCACTTTGTCTTGTTCTCTGTTTGCTCTGGCTTCCCTCTGTAAACACTGAAACGTATCCTGCTAGTGCTTTTAGCTTAGTTCTGGTGACTGGTCAGACATGCTCGGTTCCAGGAGCATAAATGCAGTCTAGCTATACATTGCAGCCACTGCTTAGACCAGCTGGCAAGTACCTGATGGCCAGGACCACCTCATCCAAAGAGCAGAGAAGCCGAGACTGCTAGGAGAAGGAAGCAGTTCTCAGAATAGAAAACAGGGAGAAGAGATGCTTAAGAGGTGTGGTAGATGTCTGCCTTGCCTTTCCTTTGAACCTCCTCCCCTAGCTGGTGAATTCCGAAGTCCTGCTCTCTGCTCTGTTGTAAGAGCACTTAGAGCGGTGTGGCAAACTGGGAGGCAGAAGGAGCTGCAAGAAAAGCATAGCTCTGCTGAACGGGAAGGGCATAGAGAATGGGCAACAGACTGGATAGCTTCTTGAGGGCTCTTGCAGCCCTATCTTCCTATGGTATAGGAGAGGAATGTCTGGGCGGAGTTCTGCATTGATCTTGATTTTTGTCCTGCAGCAGGTAAAGCAGAAAGCCTCAAGATGTTTCAGATCAGCCACGGGTATTCAGCTTTCAAATTGTCCTCAACCCTCGCTATTGAATTGCCATTGCTTCCGTTCCAGTTTGGCATCTGGTGTGTTTGCTGGTGGTGTTGCCACTGCCTTGTTTAGGGAAGGACTTACCTTTTTCTCCCCCTTCTTTAGGCTGTGGCTGCGGCAGCGCAGGCTGGGCTGCTTCAGCAGCAGGCAGAACTAGAGAGGAAGGCAGCTGAGTTGGAGAAGAAGGAAAGGGAATTGCAGAGTAACGCAGCCAGCATTAATAGTGAGTACTGCTTCCTGCAAGAATTTTGATGCCCAGGGAAGCCTGGGTCGCTTGGTTTGTGAGAATTTGGTGAAGGCTCAGCCTGTCCAAGTGTACGCAGCTTTTTTTTTTATGAGCCATGGGTCTTTCTTCTAGTCCTTCACCGCTGCGGCAACCCTCTTGGCACTGGACCTGTTATCCCATAACTTACAAGGTGGGAAACGAGCTCAGAGATGAGATGCTGGAGACCAGCTCTGGTGGGTCGCTGCCCTCGAGCGCGTTTTCAGCATCAGCGCTTAGCCACGTTAAGGTCTTCAAAGACCAGTTACACATCTGTGTCCGAGCTCTAGTGTGATGCTGCCACGTTAAGGCTTTTCACTGAGAGCAGTAAAGCTTTTTTTCAGTCTTGAGGCTCTCTTAACCGCAGCAAAACAATATTTTCCCCTAATCTTGGTTTTAAATGACTGAATGCGGACTTGTAGTGCCGAGTGGCGATGGTTGTGATGGCCCTTTGGCTGTTGCAGGGGAATTCTGCCTCCCAGAGAGGAAAGCCCTCAAACCAGGCTGACCTGCCTCAGCGCTGCCAGCAGAGTTAACACATCCCTGCTGTGCTGCCCGCTCAAACCTAGCTATTCATGAACCTCTTCCAGGGTTTTAGTGTCAGTATAATATATGAACGGCTACTTGCAAATTACGGCGCGCGAATTAGTCTTTCAGTGAGAGAAGAGGGAGTGAAGAACTGCTCCTTTCTCCTTTCCACAGCGCGGCAAAACAACTGGCCGCCCCTTCCCAAGAAGTGTCCCATCAAGCCGTGTTTTTATCAGGATTTTTCTGCAGACATCCCAGCTGACTACCAGCGGATATGCAAGATGCTGTATTACTTGTGGATGTGTAAGTAATAGCTTGAACTGCAATAAAAACTCTTCCTAGGAAGATTCTCTATCAAATGCTGAGCTTTGACCTACAGTAAATTCTGTAGGTGTTATCTACAAGGGTAAAATAATGTCTCTCTTCCTTTTTTATGAAGGCAGATGTAAAGGACTCCAAGTTTATGCTTTGGGACTAGCTCATTCGTGACAGAATTTTGATTGTTGTTTAATGGAGACTTTAACAACTCTCCTGAGGCTCTGAAAGACAACGGATATCGCGGTTCAGGGATCCGGGTGCAAAACAGTCTCAACTGTATTCATCAGTTTTGGTGCTCTGCAAAGATTTAAGATTTGGTTGTAAGCAGCAGGATCGGATGAGGTTCTTAAGTTAAGCTCCGTTTTCCTTTCGAGGGAGGGAAGGAAATTAGATGGCCCAAAGTCTCCTTAATTTCTGCAGAGCTCCACGTGTTCAGTGAGGGATTAGGGATGTTTGGGGACACTTCAGAGTTTTCCAAGAACTGACTGATGTTTCTTCTCTCCCTCTCTCTCCCATCCTGAACAGTGCATTCAATTACCCTACTCCTAAACCTGCTCGCTTGCCTGGCGTGGTTCACAGTTGATATGCAGAGAGGAGTAGACTTTGGTCTCTCGATCCTGTGGTTTGTTTTATTCACCCCTTGTGCCTTTCTCTGTTGGTACCGACCAATTTACAAGGCTTTCAGGCAAGTACCATTTCCCTCTGTTATGGGGATGGAGCTTTTAGTGGGAGGAGTTTTGGGTTTATCTGTTCCGATCATATATTGCCTGCAGGATTTTTCCAGCTCTTTGCGTTGTTAAATAGATCAAACCCACATATTAGAAGTATCTGATAGAACTTGATTGTGGTGATCCTTTTTCATCTTGCAATCCAAGCCTAACCAGTCGCAGGGTCCTACTTTTTTTTTAATTGATTTCTGAGAAACTGTTTGGTACGTTAATGTGCTGAGCACGCTGCATGCATTAAAGAAGCTGCCTTCACCCCATCTTGCACTAGGCAGAGCGGTGGTTTTGCGATACACAGTGAACGTGTTATAAGTTGCGTTGCTGCACAAGTTCCTCTTGAAATCATCTCCCCTTAGCAACTTTCTCCTGGAGAAAGGAGTTCACTGAAAATGTTTCCCTCCTTTTAGAGAAGGGAGTATGTGCAGGGATCGTGTCCTTGGGTTTCACTCCTGCTGCCATCTCTCCTGCAGGTCTGACAGCTCCTTCAGCTTCTTCGTCTTCTTTTTCATCTTCTTCTGCCAAATAGCAATTTACATCATCCAGGCTGTCGGCATTCCTGGCTGGGGAGACAGGTAAGCTTGGCTTCACGGGCTGGCAGGTTGCAGCCCTTACACGGATGCTTTTTCTCACCAGGGTTGTGACTGTCAGAAGCTTTGGGGTGGGTTTCTGACAGCTGCTTGTTCTTTCTCCCGTGGTTTTCCTCTCTCACCTGGTGCACAGCTTTGGCAGGTCCCAGCTGGGCTGCTTCTCTCTTCCGCTCTTCCCGTCCTTGTCCCACCAAAGGCGTGTACCGACTGCTGTGAGCCAGCGCTGAGAGGAGCGTGTGAAATCTCCCACAGCCTCCTCTGCTCACTCCCCCCTCACTTAATAAATATAATACTTACCCCTTCTTGATGCTGAGCCTCTAATGTTGACCGCATCTGCCTTAAAATTGAGTCCTCCCTGATGGAGGCTGTAGCGTGGGGGTGACGGATCTTTGATCCCAGAGTCCGGGTACTGGGTAACTCAATACTGCTGCTAACAGCCTGATTTTGTCCCCAAATTCTTCCTGAATTTCGCTTGAATGTGTTGCCGGTGGGCTGTGCTTCAAAAAAATAAGCAGAGAGGGTTTTATCCTCACCCTTTATCCTCAGGAGGGTGAATCTGGGGTTCTGGAGTGGGTCCAGCAGGCCTCTTTGTCAGCAGTTGCCCCCCTGCAGCGAAAGCACCGGCTTTCTTTTTCGCCTTGCTGTGTTGGCTGCCGATCAGATTCCCGAATTACTGCGAACAGTGAAAAGGTTAAGAGCTAGTGGTTTTTCTCCTGAGGGGGAGCCTTCAGGTGATGAGCGCTGTGAAACTGCTGTCTATTTTTGCCCGCTGCCTGCGGAACGGCTCATGGGCAAAGCTGTCCTCGTGCTCCCTCCCCTGCGAGCTGGCGCTGCCTTAGTCATGGGGGACAGGGAGGGGGCACTCCGTTTTTAGGCTGGCTTTGGAGAGCGTGCGTTGAGCTTTCTGCTGCATTTCCTCGAGCCAGACAGCCGCGTTTTATTTTTGGCTGTAGTGCATGGCGTGCCTTTCCGCTTCCTCGTAACCAGCAAGAAGTTGTGCGGCATGTCAAGTGGGGCGGTTTGGCTCACTTGATTCCCTCTCTCCTGGTGGCACATGGCTTTCTTGGTTTAGCAGTTGGAAAGATTCCTTCCTCCAGCACCCAGGAGGGTGTTTTGAGTGAGGCATCGTGGTATTTTCACCCCCAGCACTGATAACTCCTTCCTGCCCCTTCCCTTCAACAGCTGCCAGTTTCCTCCTTTGTGTAGCTCTAACTTCATCCCTTCCTTACTCTTCCTCCCCCTCCCAACGCTTACATCCCTGGCCACGCAGAGCTGTCATGGTGACACAGAGGTCTAGGCTCCAGATCTGCCGGCTGACCTCTTCCAATTTAGATGTACCAGCCTGTCTTTACACTGCTTGGCTGAGTTTCGAGAAGGTGTTCATGGACGTGACTCCATTTATGACGATGCCTAAGGGGGGATGGTCCAGGGGCCAGGACTGTAACATGGGTGGGGTGAGCACGATTCTCTTCTGTAGTGCTTCTAAAAGTGATAGTGGAAACCCTGGCCCCAAAAGTGAGTGCCTGGGTGAGCTCTGCATCCCTGTTAACACAGCCGTTAGGTTTGGGTTTGCTCTTCCCCGTAACCGTCCCTCAAAGGCCCTTGTGCAACCGTCGGTGCCTCTTCTCCCACCTCACCCTCAGTGGAATGCTCATCATGCTCGCCGTGCTCACCTTGCTCTCCTCTCTCCCGCAGCGGGTGGATCGCGGCGCTGTCTGAGCTGCACGGGAACCTGGCCGTGGCTGTTATCATGATGGTGGTGGCAGGATTCTTCACGCTCTGCGCGGTTCTCTCGCTCTTCCTCCTGAAGCAGGTGAGTGGCTCGGAGGCAAGGCGAGGTCTCGGTGGAATTGCAGATCCGCAGGTCAGGCTGCTCCCAGGGTGTCCTTGGGGGTTGCCACCTCCTCTCCTCTGTTTGTGGGGATTAGCTTGCTTTTGAAGACGTCATCGGGGCACTGTCAGGTCAAGAGTTTTAATGAAAGAGGTTTTGCTTGTGCTTCCTGCATCGATGCCAAGTCGCTGGAACACTTGCAAAAGCGGGAACTTGCTTAGGGGAGGGCACAAAGAGGCACAGATACTTCGGGAGGGCACGCACCGTGCACGTGAAGGGCCTCAAACACATATTGGGATAAAGGAGGGTGTGGAAAAGCTTGCTGCGTTGGCTGCTGGCCGGAGAAGATGGCCAGCGAGGTCCCAAATGTCACCCTCATCAAAACATGGACATCCAACTTCTTGCGCCTCCCTTTTAGCTTGAGTCTGCCCGGAGTTGGCTGAGCAGAGAAGGAAGTTGTTTTGTTGAGGTGTGCAGTGCTTTCCAATCACTGCTACTGCAACGCTGTGGGACTTCTCGAAGCCTGATGGGATCCAAACGAGGGCCTTTCCGCTGCCTCTCAAACACAAGCCCTCCTGATTGACAGCGCAAAGATTGCGTTCCTGCAATTAACAGCAGTGATGTAGCTTTGGGGAAGGCGAGGACAGATGGAACTGGTCCTGTTCCTGTTGCTTCCTCCTCCATTTCTCCTAAGTTGTATCTTGAAGGAAATACCTGATGCTCGTAGTCGCAGGTACCTTCAGCTCCTGCCCTGCAAGTGTCTGTGAATGCAGGGGTGAAGTCTCCATACCATCACAGTGCGGGGAGAGGAGTTTTTGGTCATCGGACCCACCCTTTTGCCGAGAGCTCCACGTTTTACAACAAATTAGGGTCTCCTGAAATCTGCAGCATCACATGCCGGGAGAGATGGAGCCAGTGGCTCCAGCCCGTCCTCTCTAGCTGCCAAGAGAGCTGGTTCATGGCCAGGCCAAGGAAAAGCGAGGTGTGCACCGCAAACCCACAATTGCCTGCTGATTTATTTTAATTTTATTCCCCCCCCCCTCTCTCTTTCTGTTTCCCAGGTGCATTCCCTGTATCGGCGCACGGGAGCCAGTTTCCAAAGGGCCCAGGAAGAGTTTTCCCAAGGCATCCTCACCAACAGGGGCTTCCAGAACGCAGCCGCCGGGGCGGCCTCCTCAGCCGCACAGAGCGCTTTCCGAGGAAACTAGCCCTTCCCCGAGCTGCCTCCCCTTCGCTTCCTCTGCCATCGTCACCCCAACCTTCGGTTTTGTTTTGTTTGTTTGTTTGTTTTTCTAAAGATGCACTTTTTGGGGGTACCATGTTAGCTCTGTGATGCTGACTCCAGATGAGAAGAGGTCTGGGGTGGGTTGGTTTTGTTGAGGTTTTTGGTTGTTTTTTTTTTTAAAGCTTCAGCTGGCCTACATTTATGACGATTAGTTTTCCCTGTCTTGTTTTAGGGTGTGGGGAGATAGGGGAGACATTCTCTGAAGCAAATATATTTCTCTATCCAGGACATACCTGAGTGTTTGTCTCTCTTCCTCCCCTCGCCCTGTCCGTAGCAGGAAGGTGAGAGGAAGCAGGTTTTCAATTTTACTCTCTCTTTGCTATGAAGAAATTGATTATCTGCTGGTTTGGGGAGGGGGGGTGTAACTTGCATGTAGTTTATGTCATTAATTTTAAGAGCAGAAACTCTGCTTTTGGTTTATTACACTTACACTATGCTGCATTTGGACCTCTTAACTGCCTGGCTTCCTAAGAGTCAGGGTAAGGAAGGAAAACCTGGGAGCAGGGGGAGTTAAGAGAGGAGGGGAAACATCTTTCTCTTTGCCCCCCTCCCCTTAAAACAGATCCCCCCCTCCGCTTCCATGAGGATCCTGCAGACGACGGCCCTGGGGGCTCCCCTGCTCCTTCCGCAGCACCCACGGCCCTGGGCACAGAGAGAGGGAGAAGGGGTCAGCGGAGGCTGAGTCTTCACCGTGGCCTTAAACTGGGGGAAAGAAGGGGGGAAAAACGGAGTTTTGGATTTTTTTTTTTTTTTTCGTTTGACTCGCCAGCTCCGCTGTTCGGCAGCAGCGGCACTGAAGACTCCAGCTCAAACACCACGCCGTGCCTGCGACCTCCTTCTCCAGCTATAACCTCGAAAGCATGAATGAATTTTTCTCTGGGGATGACTCCTCCCTGCCTTCCTCTTCCCACGTATTATTTTAATTTAATTTTTTTTTTTTCCCCAGCTGGGACAGAACTGGTTTGGCGTGTGTTTAGCTTCGGGAGCTGTCTCCCAGGGGCTGTGCCAAGGCGTGAGGGGGGACGGTCCCCCCCTAAACTCTCCAGCCCCGTTCGCGTATGGATGCTGGAAGGGGTTTTTACTTGCAGACTTGACTTTGTGCTGCCCCTTCCTGTCCCCTCCTGCCTGGGGGGGGGGAGATCACATTTTGTGCCCCCCATCCTTCGCTGGCAGAGCGGGTGCTGGTGGGGGCTGCCCGGCAGTTTTACACCCCCTTCCTCCTGTATTATTCCCCCCCCTCCCCCCCCGTCTGATCTTTTCCTGTATTAAAACAAAAAAAAAATTCATANCGCTCGGGGCGGGCATGGCCGGGTCCGGTTGGGCCCCGCCGCGCCTGGACGGCTTCATCCTCACCGAGCGCCTCGGCTCCGGCACCTACGCCACCGTCTACAAGGCCTACAGGAAGGTAGGGCTGGGCCCGCTGCGGGGTGTCCTCCTCCAGCCCCCCCCCAAACCTGCCCCCCCCTTCCCTTTTCACAGCCCACCCATCCCTATAGCCCCTATATGGCACCTGCTGCCCCTAGCCTGGGACCTGTCACTCCCTTCCCAGGGGTTTCTCCCACCCGGGACCCGCCCTGGCCGGCTGGGGGAGGACCCCGCAGGGTGGCTGTTTGGGTGGGGTGGGGGCTGCAGGGCTGGTTCCCCTTGGCAGAGGGACACGCGTGAGGTGGTGGCCATCAAGTGCGTGAGCAAGAAGAGCCTCAACCGGGCGTCGGTGGAGAACCTGCTGACGGAGATTGAGATCCTGAAGACCATCCGCCACCCACACATCGTGGAGCTCAAGGACTTCCAGGTGGGGCTGGGGGCTTCTTCGGGGGGGATGGCACTGAGCCACCATCCATTTGGGTTAGGTCCCGGGGTCCATCCTGGCTCCCCAAGGGTGTATCCATGGGGCTGGGTGCCAGCAACCAGGCAAACCAGTCCAGGCGGACTCTGCGTGGGTGGGAGACATAGTGGGACCGGCCAGGGCGGCATGACGGGGTCGTCTTGCAGTGGGACAGCGACCACATCTACCTGATCATGGAGTTCTGTGCTGGGGGGGACCTCTCCCGCTTCATCCGGATGCGCAGGATCCTCCCTGAGAAGGTGGCACGCATCTTCCTGCAGCAGCTCGGTAAGGGGACCTGTCCCGGTGCCCGCGCCAGCTCCATCGGGCACCCTGCCCAGGGGTTTTGGGGGCCAAGACTCCTGGCACCGAGGTTGCCACATGCCCATCTGCCCACCCAGCCTGCGCCCTGAAGTTCCTCCACGACCGCAACATCTCCCACCTGGACCTCAAGCCACAGAACATCCTCCTGAGTGCCCCAGAGAACCCTCAGCTGAAGCTGGCAGGTCAGGGCAGGTCCCCAGGGAGGCGCTGGGGGTGGCAATTCCTTGTGTATGTGTGTCCCCCTGCCCCGCCACAAGCTTTCCTTGCCCCTTCTCCTGCAGATTTTGGGTTTGCGCAGCACATGTCACCCTGGGACGAGAAGCATGTTCTGCGGGGCTCCCCACTCTACATGGCCCCCGAGATGGTGTGCCGCCAGCAGTACGATGCCCGGGTGGACCTGTGGTCGGTGGGCGTCATCCTTTACGGTAGGCTTTGGCTTTTATCCCCCCTCCCTGAGGGCCGGATTCCCCCTCTCCATCTCCCCCCACCGCTCCCTTTCCCTCTTCCCTGCAGAAGCACTTTTTGGGAGGCCGCCCTTCGCCTCCCGCTCCTTCGCTGAGCTGGAGGAGAAGATCCGCAGCGACCGGGCTGTCGAGGTAATATGGGATGGAGCCAGGTGGGATCTTGCAGCCCGTCCCCCACGCCGGGGTTGCGGCGGGGGCCGGTGGTCTCAGCCCCCTTTCCCTCCCCAGTTGCCCAGCCGGCCCCTGCTCTCCCCGGAGTGCCGGGATCTCCTGGGACAACTCTTGGAGAGGGACCCTTTGAAACGCATCTCCTTCGAGCGCTTCTTCGCCCACCCTTTTGTGGATATGGAGCACGTCCCCGGCCCCGAGAGCCTCAGCAAGGCGGTGAGTGGGGTGCCGGGGTGTTGTTCCCGGTGGGGCATGGGGGGGTCTGAGCCCTGAGCACCCCCCTCTTGTTCCCCCCAGACCGACCTGGTGGTGGAGGCAGTGAAGAAGGACCAGGAAGGGGATGCCCCCGCCGCCCTCTCCCTCTACTGCAAAGCCCTGGAGTATTTTGTGCCGGCTCTGCACTGTGAGTCCACCCTGGCGGGGGGGCTGTGTGGGTCCTGGGTGCGTTTTTTGGCGGGGGGGCAGCACCCTGGGGGAGGTCAGTTTGCAGCCCACCCGGTGTTGAGCTGCTCTTTCCCCGCTCCAGATGAAAGTGATGCTCGCCGGAAAGAAGCCATCCGGGCTAAGGTGAGCCAAAAATCCCTGGGGAGGAGGTGGGGATGAGCATCACCCCTGGCTTAGCTCAGCAAGATGCGCCCCCACCATCCTCTGTCCCCTGTGGTGGGGGTCCCCTCACACCATCCCCCCCTCCGGCTGTGGGCAGGTGGGGCAGTACATCTCCAGAGCAGAGGAGTTGAAGGTGTTGGTCACCTCCAGCAGCAAGAACCTCCTGCAGCAAGGGAACCCGGCCAGAGAGATCCTCAAAGGTTTTTTGGGGACACCCACCCCATACTTTGGTGTTGGCAGAGTGGGAAGGGGGCACCCCGGTGGGGTTTCGGGTTGAAGGGTGCCTCCCCCGGGGTGCTCCCCAATTCAATGTCCCCTCTTGCAGAGATGGCCAAGGACAAACCTCGGCTCGGCGCTGCGCTGGAAATGGCTTCTGCTGCCATCGCTAAGGTGAGTCGTGGATTTGGGGGGTCCCCTCGAGGGGAAGGAGCCGGTACGTCCCCCCCCTCCCCGGCTGCACCCCAGTCCCTGGGGTCTCTTTCAGGAGGAGGAAGGCAAAGACGACGGTGACACCCTGGAGCTCTACCAGCAGAGCCTGGGGGAGCTTCTGCTCCTCTTGGCCGGTGAGTTGTGGCCGTGACGGTGAGTTGTGGCCGTGGTGGGTGCTATGGGGCAAAGGGTGGGACAGATCCTGCGGCAGGGGGGGCTGATGGTGCATCCCTCTTCCCTCCGCAGCGGAGCCTGCGGGGAGGCGGCGGGAGCTGCTGCACGCGGAGGTGAGTGCCCACTGTGGGACGGCGGCATGGCCACCTCGGTGTGCCGTCGGAGGGACTTTCCCCTCTCTCTTTCTCTCCACCAGATCCAGACCCTCATGGCCCGAGCGGAGTACCTGAAAGATCAGATGAAGGTATGGCTTTTTGGGGCAGGGGGCGGCTCTGGAGCGTGTTTGGAGGGGTTTTACAGGCTGGAAAACATTCCTGTTCCTTGGCAGATGCGGGAGGCACAGTCCATGGGCAAGGAGGCGCTGGCGGAGCCCGTCCGGAGCAGTGAGTCCTCATCTCTGTCTCTTCTTGTCCCTTCGGAGGGGGCTTGGGGAAGTGTCCCCCACCTTGTACCTGTGGCGGGGAACATCCCTACAACAGGGAATATCCCCACGGATGCTGCACCCATGGGGATATTCCTGCCCGTGGGTCATCCCAACCCCGCATGCCCTCCTCTACCCTGGCGTGGGGTGATCCGTGCCGGGGAGCCCACCCGGGCTGGATGAAGGTGTGTCGAGCTGACTGAGTCCCCTCTGTGCCCCCCTCCTCGCCCCCCGGCACAGCCTGTACCTTGCAGTGATGCCCGGGAGCCGGAGCCGGCCGGCGGGATGCTGCTCGCCGCGTGCAGAGATGCTGTCGGAGGAAAAGATGAGGTTTTCGATCTCGACCGTGTGGGGTGAACCGCCTCGGAGTGGGGGGCTCACTCGTGGGCTCCCATCCCCGCAGGGTCCTGGGGGTGGGTCCCGCAGGACCATCTTGCCCCTCGCTCCCTCCTCCTCCACTCCTTCCCCTCCCAGCCCTGCCTCGACCGTCTGCTGCCGCAGCCTCCCCTGACCGCAGCCGGCGGGTTATTCCACTCTAATTCCCTCCGCTGGCTGCGACGGGCTGAGTATTTTTATCCTGGCACCGGGCTCCGGCAAAATATCCCCCCCCCCTCGCCGACCTCCGCCAGCCGCGTACGTCTCTTGCCTTTCCGGCTGGGTGTTTTTTCCACCTCCCGGATTCTTTTTTTGGGTTTTGGGGGGGAGCTCAGCCCCACAAAACCCCGCCGGTAGCTCCAGGCTGTTGGTGACGGCGGCAGGCAGAGGGTGGGGGACGCTGCCTGCCCTCCGCTGTGCCTTTCTCACCCGGCAACTACCTCTCTCTGCGCCCGGCGCCGCTCGCCGCAGCCCCGAAAACCCCATCGCCTCCTCCCAGCCCATCCCCACCTCCCTCTGGGCTGGTGGAGCATCGGGGTTTGAGGCTTTTCCTCCCCAAAACCCGCCTGCGCCGGGGGTGGGGGGTCTGGCAGGTAATGGCAGCGGCGGTCGTCATTTGTGTCATGAAGTGTGAGCGGTGCTCAGCGGGGACTCACTGCATGGCACACGCTCCTCCGCGGGCGAAGGCGTCGGGGTAAAACGAGATGAGCAGAAATCAATCGCCTTTCAGGGACAGTCGCAGCGATACCTCCCCCGAAGGCAGAGCCTGCTCTGCTCCTCAGGGCTCTGACAACCCGAATATCCTAATTATATCCCCAGGAGTCCCCTCCCCGGTCCCTCTGCACCTCACAGAAGGCACTTTGGCGGTGGGGAGGTCTGCCTGTCCCCGGGGACTTTTCTCAAAATCTGCTGTATTTCAAGGGAATATAATTTATTGTCTTTAATAAACACTGGTTTCTTTTCCTCCAGTTACTCCAGTGGTGGGTTTGTGCCCCCCGAGAGGGGCTGAGAGCCAACCTGGGGTGGCTGGAGCTGGTGGGGGGGGGGGCTGAGGACCCCCGGTCCCTGTCCCCCTGCCCAGCAGCAGAGCCGGGAAGGTGTCCCCCCTCCTCTCCTTTCTTCTCCTCCCGCCAGCGCTGGCTGGCAGTGCCCCACGTCCCCATCCTCCCTGGGGANGGGGGGGGGGGGGGGCGGGAGAAGGCAGAGGAGGGCTGGAGAAAAAAATGGGGTGATTTTTTTGGGGGGCCCCCCAACAGCAGGCTGCATTTGCTGCTGATGCTCCCCAAAAACGTGGGGGTTTTTTTAGCCCTTTGCTCCGAGGCGCCGCCGGAGAGCTTCCCGGGCAGACATGGCAAAGCATTTCTGTGCCTTTTATTATTATTATTATTTATTATTATTATTCTGAGCAGAGATTATACCCTGAGGCTCTGAAGAGCTTTCAAAGCCCCTGCCCTCCCCGGCCCGTGGCTAGCGCGGTGCCGGCGGCGATGGCTCGAACCGGCTGCGCGGATAATCGCATATGCCTTTACGCTCTGCCGAAGACGCCACCGCCGCCGAATCCGGAGCCTTTGGAAAACGGGGGGAGGAGAGAGAGAGAGAGAGAGACTCCAGCTGCTTCCCCCTGAGCCGGGGGTGGAATTGATGGAGCTCGGGGTGTCCCGGCTTTGTACCGGCCCGTGGGTTACCCAGTGATGTGAATTCAAACCTTTTTAGAGAAAGAGGGGTTTGGGAAGCTGGGTCAGTGTGTGGAGCACATCCCGGGCTCTCCCCTGTGCTCCTTAATCCGGGTTAATCCCCACATCTGGACCAGCAGCGCGGTGATGCTGGATGGGGCCACCCCTTTCCCGCAGCGGCTCAGGGGGCAAGCCGGTTAAGGGCTTGCTTGGATGAATCCACCCCAAACCTGGCCCCATAGGTTGGGGAATTATATAGGGGTTTATAGCACAGAAGAGGAAAAAAAAAAAAAGATTTTTCTGCTTTAATCTGCACTAATTCGAAGTTTTTTTAGCCCGTGCGGTGATGCCCGGAGCGGTTATATGGTGCGCAGACAACTGGGACGCAGGGATGCTCGGGGAGTCGGCAGCGGGGAATGCCAGCAAACGGGATGCAGCTCTTGATGGGCAGGGGACAGGCTGGAGGAGGGCTGCCTGCCCCCGCTCTCCTCCATCTCGAACTCTTCTCTTCCATCCCGAACTCTCCCCCTCCACCCTAAACTCTCCCCCTCCATCCTGAACTCTCCTCCGCCATCCCAAACTCTCCTCCTCCATCCCAAACTCTCCTCCATCCCAAACTCTCCTCCATCCCAAACTCTCCCCCTCCAACCCAAACTCTCCTCCATCCCAAACTCTCCTCCATCCCAAACTCTCCTCCATCCCAAACTCTCCTCCATCCCAAACTCTCCTCCCCAGTATGAGCCCCAGGCAGCGGTGGGAAGCAGGGGCGGTGTGCTGGGGGCATCCCCACTCCACTTTGCCGGGAAGGCTGTGTGGATGGTCCCCGTGCGGTGGAGCCGAGCGGGCAGAGCACGCCTGCCGCTTGCTGTTTCACATGCCTGGGGGTCATGGTGCCTCCTAAAATAAACCCGCCGAGCTTCACGCGGCCTTTGCGTGGGTGGCACGTGGGCCGGCAGCGGGCACGGAGCGGAGCCGGAGGGAGGGGGGGAGTAAAATTAAAAGGTGGGGGAGATGGTTTGGGTTGTGTCCTGGTGGGGTTACACCGGTTACGGGTAGGGGCGAACCATAGGGCTGCATCCCCCAGCCCCATCTCCATCTCCCTCGGCTCCGGTGGGGATCCCGCTCGCCCGTGGGATGTTTTATTGATCAAACCTCGCCGTCGGCCGGGGATTTAAACGCCAAGCGTGGTTTGGAGGGCTCGGCTCTCTCAGCGCCTGCTCTCTGCTATCCCTTTCCTGGTGGGGGATTAGACGAGCTTGGGCTGATCCTCATCAGGTATGATCTCCCTTCAAAGCTAAAGCTGCTTCTGCCAATCTTCCCTCTCATTTCTTGCCATCCTCCAGCGCTGCGCGGGGCTGCAGTAGGGGCAGACGACCCCGGAGCCGCCGGTGGGTCCCTGCGGGGGCCGGAGAGCATCCGCGCTGCCCCGGGGCTGGAGGGTTGTGATGCCCCATGGGCAGAGCATCACCCCAAGAGGCTGAGCTGCCTCTGGCTACCTGTCCTGCCGGCCAAAGCGGTGGCTGATTTCTTCTCGGAGGCAAGAAAACCTCTCATTTTGGAGGCTAGCAGGAGTTCGGCAGGACGACCCGGCCCCAGCACCATGTTACTGGGGGGTGGGGGGGCAGCAAGCAATCTCCCGGCCATACCAGGCAGCTTCGCACCGCCCCAGGCATAGCCTGGTCCAGCATCCTTGCTGCAATAATAATAAATAAATAAATTAATAATAATGATAAAACCCAATAACAGCTTCCCAGCAGCCTCCCCTGTGTTTTCCTGGATGACCCGCCGTGCCCCCCCGCCGAAGCAAATCCGCCGCTAAGCCGCCCCCTCGGGATTTGGGGCGGCGAATTCCCAGGCGGTGCCAGCTCTTTCCAGGAAGGCGCCGCTGCGGGAGCCCCCGCCGGGGACGCCCATCACACCTGCACCTATCCCTGTCTCCTCCTTGCTCGGAGCGTGAGCGTGAAGCGGGGAGCTGGCGAGCGATCTGAAGCCTTTTGGCTAAAATAGCCCAAAAATATTGGGGGTTTGTTGGCTTTTGGAGGCAGCTGCTGACAAAGAGCCGTTCGTAGCATCCCGTGGGTACCAACCGTGGGAGAACACCCCACCCCAACCGGGTGCGATGCTCTCGTCTGAGCGATGCTGTAGATTTCTCCCCTGAGCTCCCATCGCCGCTCCCCCCCTGCCTCTGCCCTTGTAAAGGGGATGCGCTCGATAGCTCTGCGCCCCTCATCCCTTGGGGCACCCCGAAACCTTTCTCGGGAAAGTACTGCTCGAGGACAGAAAGAAATTGCATAGACATCTCCTGGTATTTATTCCACCGGTTAACAACGGTACCGTGGCACGGGGACAGCACAGGAGGTGGGCACACACTCGACACAGCGCACAAACTACAGCACGACGGAGGAGATTATTGGTTTGATTCCCCGCCCCCCCCTCCCCTTATCACTTTGTTCTTCTCCTTTGGAAGGAACAAGGACAGGAGTGGATCCCACCCTGGGAGACAGAGAGTGTGCCACCGCTGCTCCGGGGCAAGGGCTGGTGCGGGTTCGGATGAGCACCGGGGAGGGGCTTTATTCCCCTCTGGTGTTAATTTAGGATTTATCCCTCCGGTCCTAAACACTCCCCCCCCCTCCTTTCCCGCTGTCTAGATGGGATCATATAGCAGGTCCTTCCCGGCTGCCTCCTTCGAGAGGGGCCCTCAAGGGCGAAGCGGTTGGTATTTCNGCAAATCGCAGCCTCCCTGCGGTTTCTGGGAGGCTCGGTGAGAATTTATAAGGCAGGGACGTGGCGTAGGGCCACCGCTCCGCTGGAGAGCCTTTGCCTTCCCGCACCGATGGGGTTCAATGACACGCCAAGGTCATGCAGGGCTTTCCCCCCTCCCCAAATTCTCAGTAAAGACACCTACTGCCACGGGCACAGGAGGAGGTGTTGGGGTATGGAGGGGGGACACACGGGGACATGCTGGGTTTTTGCTCTAACCTCAGAGGGGAGAAGAAAACAAAACCCCACACATCAGGGACATCGGGGTCGGGGACTGGAGGGCTTCACACAGCGCCGAAGGAGGACCCGGCTCACACAAAGGCAAGGGTGACAAACATCAGTGGGGTCCCCGCCGCGGGCGACAGCCACCGCCAGACCCCCTTCGCTGCGTCCCCTCCCTTCTCCCCCACCGTCACGTCGACGGGGAGCCGGGGGATGGTGTGGGGGGGGGATGTTCCACTGGGTCACATCACAGCGCATTTCTCAGCCGATTGCTTCAGGTCCTCTAGCGTGGCCGAAGCTTTGTCTTTCAAGGAATCAAGGTCCAGGTTCTGGATGTTGCTGAGCTGGCCGATCACTGAGTTCTTCTCTTCCTCCTCCTCGTTGTCCTGCTCGATCATCTTGGCCAGCTCTTTGGGCAGCTCCACGTCGCCTCCCACCAGCTGGATCTGGTTGTCATCCGTTTCGTTCTGAAACGGGCCAGGAGAAGGTCAAGGGAGGGGGGGAAAGATGCCACGGGTGGGAAGGGGAAGGTGGTTCTGGAGGCACGTGCGAGGTTCACAGCGGTATCTACACGGGTTTTGGGCTGTCTGCCCATTTTAAGGTCCACGCGGGTTGGTCCCTGGGGCTCACAGCCATCCTCGTGCTGTGGGGCAGATGGTGCCCATAAGCTCCATCACTGCTGACCCGGAGGGGACACGGCTGAGCGGAGCTCAAGCACACGCCGAGAGCCGAGATGACAACCCGAGTGCGCCAGCACCGCTATAAATTGGCATTTTTCGGAGCGGCTGGGGAGGTTTAGGCACCCAATTAAGCTCCGCGTATGCTTAACGACTGCGCCCACCGGAGATGGGGGTCAGCTCTGCGGCCGGAGAGCCACGGGGAGACTTTGCAAAAGGCAGCCCGGCTGCCAAGCGGGATCAGGAATGAGCAGAAGAAACTTGTCGGAAGATTAGAAGGGACATCTCAAGCATGAGAAAACAGCAAAAGGATCGGGGGGCCAGATCTGAACAAATCCCCATTTCCCCTGGAGAAAAAACAATAACAACAAAAAAAATCTCCATCTCTTCTGGTTGGTTTTTTTTTTTTTTTTC
>VUYV01000008.1:2123103-2309927 GCA_008711295.1 Anarhynchus alexandrinus | reverse complement strand
CCCCATCGGGACCCCCATCCACACCCCCACCAGGACCCCCATTGGGATCCCCCATTGGGATCCCCCGCCGGGACCGGTACCTGCTGCCCCCCCTCCCCCGCAGCACTGTCCCCACACCGTCCTTTGGGGTCTTTCCCGGCTGCAGGGGGGGTGGATGCTCGGTGGGTGCAAAATAATACTTAAATAATAATAACGTTGTCAAGCAATAATGAAAAAAAGTTAAATAATAAAACAATGAGAATGCTAAAATAACAAAATGATAATGCAAGAGGAGATAATACGCTGTAGTATGATGTGATGAGTAGTGTATATGGTGAGTAGTGTGTATGATATACACTGTATCATACGGAGTAGCATATGATAATATGATACATAATATGTGACAGAATATACTATATGACATAATATGTATCATAATGTAATATATAACAATATGTAACACAATATGTGACATAATACATAGCGCAATATATAACACAATATATGACATAATACAATATATAACATCATCTAGAACTGTAATTTATAACATAATATATGACATAATGCAATATATAACAATATAATAAATAGCATAATGTATAACAATATACAATGTAATATATAACACAATATATGACATAATATAATATATCACATCATATTACAGCATATCACATCCTATATCATCATATATCACATCGTATCACGTCATACCTGGATGATCTCTGATTTCCCTTCCCGCCCAAACCGTTCCATGACTCTATAATACACCGTCACCATCGGCAATGATGATGACGATGATGATGGGGGGTTGAGGGTGGTGGGGTTGGGCTATAGCACGGTGGTCACAGAGCAGGGGTGGCCGTGATTTGGGCACCCCCTGCCCATGCTGTCTCCCTCCTTGGCTGATCCCAAAGATGGTTTTGGTGTTGGGGGCTGTTCCAGTGGGTGAAGAGGGTGGAGGGAGCAGTGGGAGGGGGGGAACCAGCGTTTGGGCATCCTGGAATGTTTCCTTACCGACCACCATGCCGGTCCCTTATAGAATGGCTTGGGTGGGAAGGGACCTAAAGGCCATCTGGTTCAACCCCCCCTGCCATGAGCAGGGACATCTTCAACTGGATCAGGTTGCTCCGAGCCCTGTCCATCCTGTCCTGGCATGTTTCCAGGAAAGGGGCATCTCCCACCTCTCTGGGCAACCTGGGCCAGTGTCTCACCGCCCTCACAGTAAAGAATTTCTTCCTGATATCTAACCTAAATGTCCCCTCTTCCAGTTTAACATGGTTCCCCCTCATCCTATGGCTCCCCTCCCTGATCCAGAGTCCCTCCCCAGCCCTCCTGGAGCCCCCTTAGGGACTGGAAGGGGCTCTAAGGTCTCCCCAGAGCCTTCTCTTCTCCAGGCTGAACACCCCCAACTCTCCCAGCCTGTCCTCCCAGCAGAGGGGCTCCAGCCCTCGCAGCATCTCCAGGGCCTCCTCTGGCCCCACTCCAACAGGTCCATGTCCTTCTGATGTTGGGACTCCAGAGCTGGATACAGTACCGCAGGTGGGGTCTCCCCAGAGCGCAGCAGAGGGGCAGAACCACCTCCCTGGCCCTGCTGGCCATGCTGCTTTTGATGGCCCTTGGGCTGGTCAGCTCAACCCCCAGCACACCCATCCCCTGGGGAAGGGTGCGGGCTCGTGGGTGCTGGGGCAGGGTGGCACTTCCCGGCCAGTGGGTCCAACAAGGACCAGAGACCCCCCCCAATCTTTCCACCAAGAGGCCACGCTAGCCGTGGGCCACCAAAGCGCCAACGCTGCCTCGTCGACACCACGGTTGTTGTCACTTCCTGCCCCGGCGCTGCCGCGGCCATGTACGGCAAAGCAGGAAGCCCGGGCACCGGCCTCCTCCGCTTTTTGGCTACCCCTTGCTTCTCCCCGTCCTTTGGTATCCCCCCACCCCCTTGCCCCCTGCCGAGGCACGGGGGACCGAAAACCAGGTGGAGGGGACGATGCCGGCAGCTTCCCAGTTGTGTGGGAAGAGGTTGCGGCCGACTTCCCAGCGTTGAGCGTGGTACCCCCGAGGATGCTGGGGGGGCCGGAAGGGGGGTAGGGACCCTTCCCACCTGCCTCCCTCCCCCCCCCCTTTCTCCTGCTGAATAACTTTGGGGGCTCAGAAAACAAGTGCAAGTCCTGGCCCTGGGTGGGAGGACTGGATGCTTTCCCTGGGATGAGGGGACCGGGAAGAGGTGATGGAGATGCCTGTGAAGGGGACGCGCGCAGCAGAGGGGAAATACAGGGGACAGGGAAATACAGGGGACAGAGCTGGGGAGATCCCAGTGGCTACGGGAGCGTGTTGCAGAGCCCGGCTTATTTTTCGGGAGCATATCCCCATTCCACGTGGGGAAAAAGCCTGGGGTCGGGCACCCTTCACAGCCCTGAGTTTTCCCCGGGGGGCTGGGGGGGTCGGTGCAGCGTCGGGGAGGTGGGGGACGCGCTCCCCCTCACACAGCCCCCAGTGCCGAGCGGTCCTGGGAGGAAATGAAACCATCTCGGTGCGTCTGTTCGCACCAGAAAATGCAGCCGCAGAGGCAGAAAAGCCCGAACCCACCCACGCACGCACCAGTGCACCCACCCGGCCTCGCACACGCGTCTCGGCGTGCACAGGGGTGTGCACCCACATGGAGCACTGCCTGCTCCTGCCGGCACTCTCCTTGATGGATCTCACCCACCGGGACACAGCCCCGCTGGCTGTGCCCCCCCAAACTGCAGCACAGTGTCACCCAGGGGTGACACAGCCCCGGGGACCAGAGACAGAGGGAGTAAAGGGGGGAGACTCAAGTTTTTCCCTCCGGGTGTTTCCATCAGCAGGTGGGAATTTTGAGCGGATTTTTTTCGTGTGGCAGTAACTAAAAGGCCAGAAAGACCCTTTCTTGCACCGCTGGATCTGGGAGTCCCCCCTCCCCGGGGCTGGGGAGCAGCATGGGGCTGGTGGGTCTCGGCTCTGGGATCAAAAGACCAGGCATGAATCCAACTTGGTGGGGAATCGTGCCCAGTCCCAGGTTTTCCCAGTCCATCAGACCTCAGAGTATGGAAATACCCCAACAAATATGCAGCCATGAATGCTCAGAGCCACTGTTGGGGTTTTTTTCTCCCCTCTGGTCCATCCCTGAAGCTCCAAACCATCAGCATCCCTGGGGACAACTGGAAGGATGATGCAGGTGATGGTGGCCGAGGCTGGGCCACGCAGGAGACCCAGAGGGGAATCCTCTGGGGGCAGCTTGCTGCAATATCCCAGCTGGGATTTATCCTGGGAAGGGTCTTGGCTTGAGGGTGGATGATCCCCTGGCTGGAAGGGAAGGATGGATTTGGCCCATACCAGGAGGAGATGCGGATGGCCATCTCCATGACTTGCACCAGGAGAGGGGGCCCTTCAGCCAGTGGGAATCAGCAGGAAAAGGGAAAATAATAGAAAAGAATGAGACAGAGGAGGAGCTGAGAATAAAATCCCAACGGGACAATATTCCTTTGCACAAAGGCGCAAAACATGGACAATCTGCCCCGTCGATCCACCTCTTCTCTGCATCTCCTGGCTGGTTTGGTCCCTGTTGGGCAGCAGGTTGGGTGCTTCCAAGGGATTCTGGATGAGAAGTGGTGGGCAGGGAAAAGGGGAAGGTGGTTGACCTTGGATGTAGTAGACAGCGGAGAATCCACAGGCGGTGGCTGGGAACATGAGAGGAAAACCGGCATGAAAGCTCCCGGCTCATTCGATCCTGGAGAATCCACCTTCGAGCCAAAAAAACCCCGAAGGTAACCAGGTCGGGCCGGTTCTTGCGGCTCCCAGAGGCTCCAGGGGCGATGGGGGACGTGGGATGCTCTGCAAGGGGGGCGGGGAGTGTCAGTCTCCTATAGCTCCCCCTTCCCCAAATATGCCTTCCCCCAAAAAAAACCCCCTCGCACTTCCGTGCTCAGCAGCCGAAGGCACTGGCGGAGCTGGTGTGGCAGGTGCCACGGGAGGGCGTTCACGTCCCAAACCCGGACGAGAGGGGACAAAAGTGCTTCGGGGAATTAGGATCCTGCTTCCCCTGCGCTGGCAGCCGCTCTCGGGGGGCTTCTCCCCCCCTCCACCCCGTCCCAGTCCCAAAAACCCTCTTGGGTGCCGAGGGCAGGCTCATTTCAAAGGCTGGGTTTTTTTTTTTTTCCAGGCTCATTTCCAGGGTGGTTTTAATTAAAGCAGAAGGGGAGCAGGCTGGGGACACTGCCTTTCGGCTGGTGGCTTTTCGTCTCCAGCATGGGATCAGGCTGGACACCCCCCCCCCGGCTCTGCTTGTGTCCCCCTCCGCCCCCTCCCCAGCCCTTCTCCACCTACTCTGATGGGGTTCAGGGAGCTGATTTTAGGGACGCGAGAGCGGGGCGCTCAACTGGGTGCCCTTATTATGATGCAAATTAGTGTTGGGGGGTCTATAGGGGGAGATGAGATCCCATCCCTCTGTGTGACCCCCCTCTCCCAGATCTACCCTTGCTCTGCTGGAGCTGGTGCTACCCTGCCACCGGCAGACTCAGCTTTGGGGACATAGAGGTGACTGCCAGCCCTGGATGCATCCCGGCCATCCAGCCCCGTATCCTGCTGCTTGAGGTTGGGTTTGAGGAGCACCCAAAATCCTGCATGTTTTGGGCTCCCGCTTCCAGCGCCTGTGGGACCTGGTGGCCCCCAGCTCCGTGGGGATGTGTCTCCGGAGCTGCTCCCCACCTCTTCCCTCTTTTCCTTCCCCCTGGGAAAATCATGCCGGGTGGGGGGACAGCCAGGTTTGAGGCCATTCCCAGGAGCCCGGAGCTTTTCTCTGGCGGCGGTTTGCGTGTCGGGAGCGGTTATCTCTGCATGTCCGTTGTTCCTTTCTTAACCCCGGGGGCCAAACTCCATCCTTACCCGCTTTCATGTTCTCTGATTAACAGGTACCTTGTACCTCTAACGACACGGGGCAATCGATCAGCCCAAACACTGTCTCCTTTCCAGAGGGAAGAGGGAGGTGAGGGGTGGGAGGAGGAAGAAGGGTTCGTACTCATTTGGGAGCCCTCAGAGCACAGCCACAGACCAGGTTGAGCGTGTTCGGCTCTGTTGGCTTAAGCTCTCCTCCATCCACAGGTCCAGCCTGGGTTGAGCAGAGGACCAGCATCTTCTCCAACCCACTGCAGAAGAAAACTTCACCAGAGGAAGGTCCCACCAGCTCCGGCACCCCAGAAGCTGCTCAATCTTGGGGACCAAGGAGAGATTTTCTCCCACAAAAGGCAGAAACCAGACATTATCCCCACTGTGAAGCAACTTCTCCTGGGGTTCAAGGCATGGGAGAGCCCGACTCTGTCCCAGGAGTGAAGCCGCAAAAAGAAATATGGTGTTTAGGGGTTTCCTTCTCCATAGGAAGGAGCCTCCAGGGCCTGATGGTGCAGCAGGGCAAGCAGGACGCCAGGGCAAACCCCACCATGCTTAGAGGATCAGCCGCCACTAGCTCAGAGGGAGGTGTCCTCAAAACCACTGCAGAAAGAAAGCACATGTGGCTCAGAAATAAAGTTTAAGGTACAGTTCAGAGCTTAATTTTAAGCTCTAAGGCATCAAGGGATGATATTTTTGATGTCCCACCAGTGTTGGGGACAAGCAGCAAAAGCAAGACACCCAAGAGTTAATCCCCATGGGGAGATGGTTCCTGATAACAGACCTCACGGGGAGAATAAACAAACAGCCGAAGGAAAGAAGTTAGAAATACAGGATGTGCTTTTAATGAGGAGGGTCATTAAGCGCAGGAGCAACTCCCCCTCTTCCTTCCATCTGGGACGAAGAGCCACAAGTGGTGGTTCCTCTAACCTGTTTCAGGGCTGGCGAGGAGATGTCACCACCCTGAATGCTGACACCGGGCAGGTGTCGCAGCTGGAAGGAGAAGGCACATGGCTGCCCGGACCTTTCCCTGCAGGAATGTTCCCCCCTTTGGAAGAGGAGCTGGAGCCCAGCTGCCATGGCTGGGCTGCTGACTCATTTTAAAACCGACTATAAAAGCGATTGGCCGCGGGGTGATAAAAGCTCCCTGGCTTATCACCGTCCCCCCCCTGGTTCCAGTAACGAAATCACGGCACTTTGCAAGCTACCTGGGAAGTAATTGGAGGGTTTAATTGAGGAAGATCGTTAGGGGAAAGACAAAGATATGGGAGCTGAGTCCCTTACCTGCTGTGAGCAACCAGGGCTTTCGTGGCAATGATGGATGGATTTGTTTATCAGGAGGCAACAGGGAAGAGAAGGAGGTGAAGCACTAAGACCCCACACCCCCAAAGAGAGCAGGGTGCCCCCGTCCCTTCCTCGCAGAGTGTCCCCCCAGAGTGTGGGGGGAATTTCGGGGTATGGCTCCGCTCCGGAGCAAAGAGCAGTGCAGAGCTGGGGTACCTCGTTTGATGCTCAGGCCATGCTTGCTGCTGTCCTCCTTGCATGCCGGGGGCTGCCAAGACACCCGGCAGAGAAAACATCTGGTGAAGGAACCCTCTCAGCTTCGATGTTCCAAGAGTGTTGTCCAGGGGCAGGCAGGATGCCTGAGTTTGGGATGGGGGTGGCCAGGCTGAAGGGGCAGTTTGATTACAGCATTACCAGCAAAAGTGGGACCTCAGGTGGGGTCCCCAGTCTGTTGAACGGGCCAGGGTGTCCAAGGAGATTGTGTGCACACAGGGACATGAGACCAAGGTCTCAGGGGGTCCTCCTGCCTGTGCAAGCTGCCTGGAAAGGTGTCCCGCAGCTGCGTGGGATGTCTCCGCTGGCATCAAGGGGAGGGAGAGACGCCAAGTGAAGATGGGGCTTTATAAAGTGGGGTGTTTCGCCACCGACACCATGAAGAGAAGGGCTGTGTGGGGAATGATACCCGTCTGCCCATTTCTCTCCCCTCAAGCCTCTTTCCTTCCCCTTCCCCATCCTGACACTGGGATGACTTTTTCTCCTAGGTCTTTGGTCTCCAGTGCCCAGGCTCTGCCCGCTGCAGACTGGCAGCAGTGTCCCCAGGGGAGGCAATCAGCCCTTGATAAACACATCTCGGGGAGACCTTCCACCAGCAAGGGGGTGTTTCACCTCAGTAATGTTAATATTAATCTGCTTATCTGCCCCGGGGCTGTAAAACACTCATCTCCAAAGGGGAAAAAAAAGTTTCCCACTGTTCGTTCTTTATATCTGCCTTTGCTTATTGCAGGCCTTATCAGCAAACTCATCCAGCCTTCAGGGCAAGAGAGTCACGCAACGGCTCCAGCAAACGGGGCCTCTGGTCCTGCACCAGCATCAGCATCGCGTGTTCCCACTGCAGCTGGAGTCACGGGGCCAAGTCCATGAGAGCTTCTCCAGCCCACAGGGATGGTGTGACACACCAGGCGGTCCCGGTGCTCTTCTGAATCACTGAGTTAGGCACTGAGAGATCCACACCCACATCCAGGATGATCCCACCTTCCCCTGAATGCTGGCTTTGGGATGTCCCTTGTGGAAAGGTGGTCCAGGACTCTGTTGCCTTGACCTGTGGCCCGTGTCATAGGTGGGGGAGATGTTATTTGGCTGATGGACACCATGGGTTGCCTTAAACCACCCTTCCACTTTTCCTCCAAGGCCTCTGAGAGCCTGCAGCTCAAACCACAGTTTGGACCTCCTGGTCCTCACCCTTGCCTCTCCTGCAATATTGGGATTATGACATTAAGTGGTGAAGACAAGACCGGTGTGACACGGAGCCGCTTGGGCTGGTTCAATGAATTCAGGTGGCTCTGAGGCTGTACCGTCTCAATGTTTCACCACAAATTGGTGACCAGGCAGGACCTGGACATACAGAGACAAAAAGTTACTCCTTTTCATTCAGGCTTGTTTAGCGGGTCTGAACACCTCCCTGCTCTTGCTGGAATCTCCCCGAGGTCTTGAGCAATCGGCTTCCCCATTTTCTTCCCCAACATGCTCTTTTTTTTCTGCCTCTTCTTGGAAGTTTTTGTGCAATGCATGACGAGTGATTGGTATTTGGACACGAAAGGAGCTCTCATTGGTCAGGGTCTGGGGCTATGGCTGAGCAGATGCCACCCATGGGAACAGATTCAAGAGTGGTGTGTATTGCACCGGATGGTTATACTTGTTCCTGTATCTTTGCTTGCCAGCTACTGGGCTGGCTAAGGTGTCTTTGCGTGCAAGTTGAAGAAAAGGAGGCACCTGGCTCTGCCGGCATGGGTTGACTGGCAGCCAGTGTAAACTCTTGGGTTTGAGGTGGAGAAAGTCCTGTTCTCCTTCTCTGCCCTGTTGTGAAAACACCCTTGCTCCAGCCCAGAATACCAGCAGCCTCACTTTCTCAATAACAAGGGGTAAAAATGTCCTTCCTTGCATCCTTCAGGGCCAGCAGTGACTATGGTGAGCAAGGCTTATGGTGGCTCAAGTCCTCCAACACGCTGGTCTAGAGGGGCTTTCCTCCAGCTCAGTTAATTTGAAGGATCCCTCTCATTTTTCTGATGAAAGCAATCCGAGCATCAGGAGAACCCCTGGTGCCAAGTCATCTGACAGATTCTCAAAGAGGCACCAAAGTGCTTTGAGCTCCTCCATGGCCAAAGATAAACCTCTCCTGTGTGGGATCTTGGAGTGACATGACAAGTCAGCTAGGCAATTAAAAACACAGCATAGAAACAAAGGAACAGGCTGTCCTTAGAGGACTTGGAGAAGTATTCACGTTTTTCCAAGACTTCCAAGATTTTTTTCCCTGCAGACACGCCTACAAGTGAAGGTAAATTTCAACCAGTGAAAATCTGTCCCTCGAGTGGTCCAGGAATAATGATACTGGCTGGACCTCAGTAACACCATCCTCATCTCCACCCAGGCTTTGGGCGTCGGTTCAGCCAAGATGTCAGACACCGATGGAGACCGTGGGGTTATGGCATGGGTTGGCCGTCCTTCAGCTATCAAAGAGTGATTCTAAAAGAACACAGCCCAGTGGTGTTCAGATGGTCTGGTTTTGGGTACATTCCCTTTCCTTCTAGCAAAAGACAGTTTGCACACCCCGTAAATGTGCTTTGTGGTACTGAGATGAGATGTGATGGAATATCCAACAATTGATGGAATATCCAACACTAGAAATGCTGGAAAATGAAAAAGGCAAGGAATGCCACAACGTGAAGAAGATAAGACAGGAGTTTCAATGTCTTCAGTTTATTGTATCATTCCACAAAATAGTACTAGACCGAGCTTTGCTACAAGGACACTCAGGTCTTTGCCTCCTGGCAATGTCTGGGCAATGGGTAAGCCCACTGCTCAGTCCATGCTCTTCATGGGGAAGCGCTGCTTGACCTGGAAGTGCTCACATCTTTTGTGCTTCAGGGCCAGGCCATACAGCGGTGTTATGTCGGCCTTCTTGCCATTGCAGATGCTGAACTCCAGCTGCTGGAGCAAGGTGGACAGGAAAAGGAAGATCTGCCACCTGGCAATGGGTTCCCCAATGCACCTCCTTTTCCCCAAGCCGAAAATCAGCACCTTCTCCCCATCCACTTTGTTCACTTCGGTCCCTTCAGCATTGAGGAAACGCTCTGGGTTGAAGATCTGTGGATCCTTCCAAAGTCTCCTGGAAGGGAAAACACCAGATGCTGAGATATTGTCTCCTGGACATGGGTGTAGGGGGGACATTGGAAGGTGGAAGCTGTCAGTAAGAACATCCCTGAATTTAGTAGATACCTTACCTGCTCCCTTTTCACCTAAAGCAGGTTGGCCCCACTTCTGCCTAGGAAGATAACTGTCCAGGAAGGGGCCTGCATGTTGCTGCAGGAGGCTTTCTGCCCAAGAGGGTACTTACTCGTCATGATTCACTTGCCACTGGTTGACAAACACGCAGCGGTCCTTTGGGATGTAGTAGCCATTCAGCACCGTGTCCCTGGTTGTGCTGGAGAAGGAAAAGACTCTGAGAGTTTGGGAAGCAAAAAGGTTCTTCTGCCTCCTCAGGGGACTATTATTTTGCTCCTGCTGCTGCTGAAGTAAGGATGTGGCCCAAAGAGATGGCTCTATGAGGGGCTGTTGCATTGTCCATGAGCTGGACTGGGCAAGCCCTACCTGACCTGGGTGGAGTAACTTCGGGTGGTCAGCAGAAGGCAAGGGTTGCTCTTTGGGAGCTCCCACATTGCCCTGCACAAGAGCTGTGAGCTCCCCATGTCCACGATGATCATTCCACAAGTCAATCATAACCTCCCTGCCTCTCACCACACCACCGCGGGGGTGGCTGTAGCAAGATGCCTCAAGTCCACCTTGTCCCTCCACTTCCTTCGCAACCTCAGCACTTGCCTGTGTGGGATGGTGAAGGGCAGGAAGGAGGAGTGCCTGAACATCTCCAAGATAAAGGCTTCTGTGTAGGGCAGCGTGCCCCGGTCTGACAGCCTTGGTCTTCTCTCCCGGCCAATGGTCTGGTCTGCGGGAGGTCAAGAAGAGGGAGAGTGGGTTGGGGTCAGCCCTTGCCTGAGAGGTTTTGGTCCCAATGGAAACAGGATCATGGACTCACCCAGTTCTTCCTGGATCTTCTTCTGGATGTGGGGGTACGTCACGAGATACATGAGGCTCCAGGACAGGCCAGTTGTCACGGTGTCAAAGCCTGGTCAAAGCAGAAAGTATGTAGATGAGGTCTGCACAACACACAGGGCACATGGCTTGCTGCCTAACCATCACGTGGAGTGGTCTTGGACGGCTAAGACGGCAGAGGGCATGCGAGGCACAAGGTAAGACTGGGGTTTCTGTCCCGTTGCTAAAATATTCTTCCCTCGTTCATCTTGATTCACCCTTGGGTTATGTCAGGTTTGTATAATTTCTTTGGAATCGGGGGAGTTTCCAGAGTAACTCAAAGGTGAATCAGTCAATAGACATCTCCCTCAACCAGGAAAAGCCACCCTGGCTTGTGAAGCTTGACTGAGCTATAAGCTGTACCCTTTGCTTTTTCCTGAAGCCTCTTTCCAGTGCTAATGTCCCATGATGGTCTCTAGGGACTTTGGAAGGTCCAGGAAGATCAATGAGCAGAAGAGCGAGTGCTTAGACTCAAACTGGCTGCCTGGTGCTGGACAAAGATGGGTCAGGCAGAGCACTAACACCAGGAACCTGAGAAAATCTGCAGAAGCTGAGAGACTGGTGGGAAAAGATACCTGCTCCGAAGAGGTCATTCACAAGGTTGACAATCTTCCCCTTAGGGATCTGCGTGGTGCCATTTGCTTCCACTTTTTTCTCCGTGCACTGCTCAATGAGGGAGTCAGTGATGTCTCGGATGTTGTTCTGAGAGGAAGAGAAGACAAGGCATGGCAGCAGAACTGGCAGAAGAACGAGTGTTACTGAGCAACAATTTGCTGTTGGGGGATCCCCGGGTCATATGAGCTCTGGAGAACCTCATCTTTCATCCTCCGTGGTCCCTACTGCTTTTGCAATCTATGAAAACAAGGAGATGGTTCTCCAGGGAACCTGTGGCACGTGGCTCTGCTGACAGATCAGGTGTTCAACCAACAAACCCCTATCACACAGGGCTGTGGAGGAGAAGGAGGACTGCAGTACTGGGCTGCACGAGAGATTACAGATGAGTGAGACTACAGCTGGACTCGCAGCACTACCTGCAAGAACATAGATGTCCATGGACACTTGGCTGCAAGAAGAAAAACAACTCGCTAATGGAGGGGGACACAGAGCAGGAGCACATCTCTGGTACAGATGAGGGTCCTGCAAGCTCTTACCTTGTCATAGGTCTCGTAGTGCTCTTTGACAATCTTCTGCAGGAAATGGAGGAACCGCTTGTTGAAATCTTTAAATAAACTCATGGTGCGGCTGGGAAGATACTGAAGCACAGGGATGAAGTCAGCGGGGTTGCCAGCAGCAGCGGCGTCACCAAACTGCTCACTTACATTCACTATACTGAGCAGCTCTTGGTCATTGTGGTCATAGCGCTTGCCAAAGCACATGCCGCAGATGACGTTCGCCACAGAGACCACCAGGTAACGGTAAGGGTCAAAGCTCTTCTCCTCATTCATCAGCTGCAGGAATTTGGTGACCAGGTAGTCAGCCTCCTTGGAGACATGCTCCTCCAGGAGGCAGGTGGAAGAGGAAGTAGGGCTGGGGGCGATGGAGAAGGTCTTCAGGGCATTCTGGGCCAGCTTTCTGCGGGCTTTCCACACCTCCCCTGAGTCGGGGCTGAAGGCCAGGCTCTGCCCATCCGCAACATTGCGGAAGGTGTAGAGGTCAGGGCGCCCCATGAAGTCTTCTCCTTGCTTCACCAATGCTTGCCGGATGGTCTCCAGCCCGCTCAGCACCAGCACGGGCCGGGTGCCGATCCTGATCTCCATCACGTCCCCGTACTTCTGGCTCAGCCTGGTCAGGGCCAGGTATGGGTCCTTCCTCATCTCCAGCACATTGCCGAGGATGGGGTAGCCTCTGGGTCCTGGGGGGCTCTTCAGCCCCTTGGGCACGTGCTGCTGGAGGGACTGGATGAGCAGGAAGACCAGGCAGAAGACGGCAGCTGCGAGGAGGACCTCGGTGGCCGAGACAACGCCTTGGCTTCCCACCAGCGACATCGCAGCATTCATTGTTGCCGGCATGCAGGAACCCTACAGGAGTTAAGCAGAAGCGTGGTGAAGAGCCAGGATTAGCAAGAGGTTGAGTCCTGCAGATATTCCTCATGGCGAGAAAGGCCACCAAGTGCCCTTAAACAGTTCAGGGTGATGGAGCTGCCTGAGCAGCACTTGGGGGTTTTCAAGGAGCAAAAGCTGGAGACCTGTAAAGACTCCAAACACACCCATCTCTTAAGGGAAACCTCAACCCCCCCCGAGCCTGTAACAGCATCCCTTCCCCTGCAGAAGACTCCAGCACCCGCTGGGACAGCCATGGCTCCTGCCCAGGGGAGACAAGGCACGGAGAACTGCAGCTCAAAAAAGCGCCGGGAGGCAAGAGGGGAGGAACCGTAACTCCTCAACGAAGCTGGCACCATCTTCACCAAACCTGTGAGGATTTACAGCCAGCGGGCTGGATCTTGCTGGGTGGCCACCGGTGCGTGGGGGCATGGAGAGCAGGAATGCCATGGGGCCGCCATGTGGGAACGTATGGCAGGGGAGGGAGGGGAGAACCTGGCACACGAATTTCTCCTTCAGACTCAAATAGGACCTTCCTGGTCCTATGCCCATGCTTGAACACACACACACACACACACACACATGTCATCTACCTGCAGGTCCTTGTGATAGACCGGGCTGGCTTTCCTGCAAAGATAGGCAGAGGGTGTCTGGCAGAGGGACCTTCTTCTCCTGCCTCCTGGACTTTCTTCTCCTGCTGCCTGGACCTAAGGCCATGGCTTTATATGCGCTCCCCTCATCGCGTGGCCGGGTGTTTATCTCTAGGAGGGTCACGACACGAAAGCCCTGGGGAATAGCTACCCATTAACAAACGGGGTTGAGCCTGGCTGGAGCCAGCCCAGGAAACCAGGGCAGATAGTTCCTCCGTTCCAACAAGCTCCGAGAGATGAACATTGACTCCTCCTGCCCAGAGCACATACCTGCCCCAGAGTTCAAGTCGGGGAGGCGGAAGGGGGTCCCCGAGCCCTGCCCTGGGGAGGATGGGGGACACGCTCCCAGCATCGCTGCCCCATGGGATGTGGTCGACAGCGTTTCCCCCAAAGACCTTTCCTGGCCTGACTAGACTGTTGTCCTGGTTTGAGCAACCCAAGGACTAATTTCTCTTCTAATACTTGGGAAAACTGCACTTTTAGAAGACTCTAGTGTCTGAATTGGTGAAAATATGGACTTTATAGCCAGCTATGGTGCGCGGGTTTCAAGGTCTCGGTGTTTTCGAGCTCACCAGGCGTGGGGATGAGGAGGAGTGAGAGCCGGCCGCTTGATCCAAGGTGGCCAACAGGGTTATTTCATACCATGAATGGCACATTTGATATAAGTTAGAAAGTTTGCCAAGGAGTTCTCTCTCTCTCCCATGACGACTGCCATCCTGAGAACTCCTCGCCCCCGTGCTGCAGCCCTGAGCCCTTCCCTTCCTCCCGAAGCCACAGCGCTCGCAGTGTCACCCGTTTGCTGTCCCCTGCTGGGACTGCACAGCTTCTATGGATAGAACGGGCTGAGTATAATCCTTGTGTATTTTACATTGGTATCAGGACCAATATTGGTTCTTTAGTATTATTAATGTTAATTATCTAGTCTTATTCTATGAAATCTGTTTATGTTTCAGCCCTCGGGGTTTCCTTGTTTGTCCCTGATTCCCCTTCCCGGGGGGGGAGGGGTCATGGGGTGACAGAACGATTGCCTAAATGACAATAAATTATCGTGGCTTCTCTCACACCGTAACAACTCTTCCACCACGTGGAGAGGGCTGTCACCTCTGTGGCCGCTCCGGAGGCGCTGGGAGCCGCAAGGATGCGTTTGCAGCAAGACAGCCACAGCCACAGCCCTCTCCATCCCCGGGGGAATCATCTGGCAGGTCCCTGCTCCCCGGCAAGAGCGGTGACGACGAGACCTTCCGAGCCCGGCAGCAGAGCCAGGCTCAGGTTAACGATTGCCCAGGTTCGCGTGAGAAGGCGGCTGGCTCGCTTCCCCCGGCTTCCTCGGTGGTGGCAAACAGGCAGCGAGGGAGAGGAGTGGCGGGGCAGAGGGGAGGAGGTGAGCCGGAGCGATAGGAGAGGTGGAAGGGGCAGCGCAGGGCAAGGCTGGGGCAGTTCACCCCCTCCGAAAACCCAACGCGCCGCCTGGCAGGAGGTGCCGGGAGCGAGAGGGGCTGCCGCTCGAGCTGCGGCAAAATTTGGGGCTTTGGGAAGCGCCGCCGGGGTGAGCTGGGAAGGTTAATTAGTCGTAAGGAATGAGCCAGAGCTTTGGGGTTCGGTCCTAAACTTCATTCAGTCTTTGAAAAGTACAGTGGGAATTTGGCCCAGGTAAAAAGCTGAGCTAATATTTAATAAAGGCTTTCAACATCTGGTCTAATCGGGCTCATTAATAGCAGTGACGCTGTTCATTAATGCTTGGCAAGAACAGTTACCAAACCCCGGCTGCTAATATTCATTCCGATAATTGCCAGGCACCTCCGCGGACCTCCCGGCCCCGGCTTCACCTGCCCGTGCCTCCCAGCGGGGAAGAGCAACTTTTGGGGAGGCAAGATGGGGTTTCACAGGTGCAGGGCAACGTCTCACGGGTTGGATCCAGCCGGCATCTCCCATCCCCACAGATCCACCCAGTTCCACTGCATGGTGGTGGGGGGGGAAGCGGGAGGGGAGAAGGGGGTGCAGATTGACCCTCCCTGAGCATTTCGGACCATGCAGCGATGGGGCTTCCAGCCTCTCCTGATCCATCATATCCCAAAGCGCTGGAGAAGCTGGGGTTGCACAGAGGGGTGCACAGGACCCACCTGCCCTTCTTCCACCCCTCCCAGGCACCCTCCTCTGCCCCCCACCACCCCCCCCCCTCCTTCCTTCCCCAGCCTCCTCCGTGCTCGCTGCCAAACCCTGGCGAGGGCAGGGTGCCTCCTGATGTGAACAGCGTTACAGAGCTGCTGCCTTGCGTGCCAGGCAGCCTCACGCCCCAAACACATCCTCACCCAGGGCCGGGCTCCCACCCCGGCCACCGCCCCGCGCGGAGCCCTCGGAGATGGCCGAGGGGACAGCCGGAGGGCCACTGCCCGTCCCCTGCCCTTGGCAGGGCTGGCAGCCGCCTGCCAGCGCACCTTGCTTCCCTCCGTGGGTCACCGCGCCGTGGGGGGTTTGGTAGCTTATAGGGTCATGGTGGCGCGCGTGTGCGAGGTCAGACGTGAGCGCAGAGGACGACGGTGCCCGCAGGCGCGTGCACGTGTGGCGGAGCGTGTGCGCAGTGAACACGGACGTGCAAGAGCACAAGCGCGCTGCGCGGTTGTGGGCGAGCGCGTTATTTACGCCCGCGGAAGGCACGCAGAGCGGGTTGGCGCACGTCCTGTGTCCGAAGGCGACACGCGTGTGTCCCGCAGGGGAGCACGGCTGCGCCTCGAGCTCGGTACGTGCAACCGGCCCGCGCCACGTCCGTCCATGTGCGCAGCAGCGCGCCCGTGTAGGTGTATGTATAGATGGGGTGAATGCACACACACTGCCCCCCCCGCCCACGAGTGACATGGGGGACACGGCTTCGCCGGGAGTTGTGGGTGTGGGTGCCTGCGCGTGCTTTACAAGGTGCCATGGTGGGTGCGAGACATGTCCGCCTAGGGTTTACGGACACGGCGATGTGTCCTGTGCCTGTCCCTGTGTCCCCGAGTGGTCCCTCTCCCGACGGCAGCGTGCGTGGGGGGGGGTGTTTTGCACCCCTGGGGACAGACAGCCCTGCCTGCGGCTGTCGGAGCAGCTGGGGGGACACCGTTCAGTGTCCCCTGGACTCCCAAGGGGACATTCATGTGGCACGACGGAGACACACACACACTCCCTCTTTGCACAGTGGGAAACCACCCTCTCCCCCCCATCTTGTGGGACCTCTGTGTCCTATAGTGGGGGACACAAGTGGCAGGGGGGAATGCTGTCCCCTTGCGGGTGATGGCAGCGTCCCACAGCAGAGGGGACCAAGCCCCGTTATCCCTGACAGTGTACCCGCTGCTGGGGAGCCCCCCCCTTCTCCCCAGCCAGCCCGGGGTGGGGGGACGGGGGACTGATCCTGAACTGCTCCGGCGCCGCCTTGACCCCGGGCCAGGCTTCTGGACGTGGGGCCACCGCCCTGGTCCTTTAAAAGGCATTTCCCCCCCACCCACCCATAGCGTGACTGCGAGTGACCGGGGCAGCCCTCCCGGGTCGGTCCGGAGTCCCTTCGCACGCGATGGCCCCAATGCCACCCCTGGGACCCCCCGGTGGGGCGGGACACCACCTCCCACCCCCCCTCTCCCCGGGCTCCTCTCCCATCCCGCTGTGGCCGGGCTGGGGACAGGGGTGCAGGTGGAGGGGGAGAAATTTGGGGTGCGGGCTGGTCCTCCTTGTCCTCCTTGAGGTCCTGACCTGTCACCTCATGGGGACCGGGGATGGAGGAGCGGGGGGCTGGAGCTGCAAACTCTGCCTGAGACCGCCCCCCTCCATCTCCCGCAGCAACCCCTGCCCCATCCCCGCGCCACCTCGCCTCCCCCTGCCTGCTCCGTCCCCGGGGGACAGGAGGTGACAGAGGGCACCGTGGCTTCTCACGCGAACCTGGACAATCTTTAACCGGGCCGGGGCAGAGAGGACCGTGACCCCCGGGGCTGCCCCGCTGCCCCCTGCCCCACGGGGACCCGATCCGGACTGTGGGCCAGCAGAGCTGCCCCGCAGCGTGGCGTGGTGGGGGGAAACGCGTGGACCCGGTGAATCCCCCCGGTTCTCCTCCTTCTGTTTTACCGGGGACCACCGGTGGAGGGACGGTCAAGCCCCCACGGAGAGGGGGCGAATCGCTAAAGCACCGCGGTGGGGGGGGTGGGTGGTCCACTCTCATCCCTGCGTGTTCGCGAAGCCCCGTGTGGGGAGGGAAAACGAGGGGGGGAAACCCCCCTCCTGCCCGGCACCGCGCTCACCGGGGCTATTTTCCCACGCTGCCGCTCGCCTCGCGGCTCCGGACACCGGGGACATCCCGGGGCTGCGGGCACCGGCGGCGGGGGGGGTCTGGACGGAGCCGGCTGCCCGCAACGAAGGCTGCGGGGGGGGAAGCAGAGGAGCCGGGGCACTGCCCGGGGGGCTCGGGGGTGCAACCGGGGCGCGGAACCGGCGCCTTTAAGATCCTGCCGGTAGCGTGACTGGAGTGACCGGGGCGGCGCGGGTTGCCCAAACATCCCGCCCGCTTCGCACGCGATGTGTGTCCCCCCCCTCCCCGATCTGGGACCTACGGGAGGCACCGGCAACCCCCCCCTTCCTCTCGACCCGTCGGGACCTCCCTCCGGTCCTTCGCCCGCCGCTTTGCACCGGGGACACGTCGGGGAACGGGGGTCCCACACCCCACGCGGGTGTCACCGCGGGGAAGGGGGTGTGGGGGTGCGTGTGGGGGGGTCCGGCTTAGTTATTTGGGAGTTTGGACTCACGTCAGCTTTGATTAGGCTTCGGTCACGTGACGGGAGGTTGCCGGGCCAATCAGGGCGAGCGGCGATGCATATAAAGCAGGAGCGAAGGGCGAGCGGGGTACCTGCCGGCAGGATCGGGCCCCCAGCCGCTCCGCTCCGGAGGTGAGTACCGCGGGACACGGCTCTGCCCCGAGGATGGAGAGGTGTGGGGCGGACACTTCCAGCTCCCCCAGGAGACCCTTGAGGCATGGAAAGTCCGTGGGGGTGCCCCTTTGTGGGGTGTCCCCCCTCTCTGGCTCCCCAGATCTCCCGGAGCATCCTTCCCGGAGCTGTCGGAAGGTGGTTTCTGGGGTTAATTATTGTCCCACAGCCCTTCTTGCTACAACCCTGGGCTGGGAAGGGGGTCCTAGCCGGGACCCAGCAGGTCCCCAGACTCCTCACCCCATGGGATCTGGGTGTCCCACCTTCCCAAACCCAAGGGGAGGGTGGGATTTCAGACCCCGCCTCTCCCTACCCCTGGCTTGGGGTTTTCTGAGGGATTTCAGACGGAGCTGGGAGCAGGGTGCCCACANGGGATTTCAGACCCAGCCTCTCCCTACCCCTGGCTTGGGGTTTTCTGAGGGATTTCAGACGGAGCTGGGAGCAGGGTGCCCACAGCTGCCTGGCTCTACACTACAGCCCCGGTAAGCTTTCCTGGCCATTGATCTTTAGGAAGATTCATGGCAATGCTGTGTGTAGTTTGGGGCAAGCAGTGTCTTAGCGCAAGCAACCAGATGACTCAAACCAGGAGGACTCAGCTCTCCTATAGCCAAGCGCTCTGGAAAAGACTTTGCAGTATAAAAAGAGAGGTCCTGTAGTTAAAAGAGCACATTTCCAACCCCTGGCACACAGGGCAAAAAGCCATGGGACCTGTTCCTTTCACTCCTGGCTAGCAAAAACCCCTGCTTTTAAGTGCGAGCAGTTTTCCTAAAGCACAGAAAACGATGCAGGTCTGGATTGGAAGTTAAGCCCAACTTTCCTGCCCACCGTCACTACTAAGAGCATCTCAAACTAGAGGTCCTTCGTGGACCTTCCCTCCCTCATAATGCCTCTTTGGTTTATTACTAAGGTTTCTGCATGCCGGCAACGATGAATGCTGCAATGTCGCTGGTGGGAAGCCAAGGCGTTGTCTCGGCCACCGAGGTCCTCCTCGCAGCTGCCGTCTTCTGCCTGGTCTTCCTGCTCATCCAGTCCCTCCAGCAGCACGTGCCCAAGGGGCTGAAGAGCCCCCCAGGACCCAGAGGCTACCCCATCCTCGGCAATGTGCTGGAGATGAGGAAGGACCCACACCTGGCCCTGACCAGGCTGAGCCAGAAGTACGGGGACGTGATGGAGATCAGGATCGGCACCCGGCCCGTGCTGGTGCTGAGCGGGCTGGAGACCATCCGGCAAGCATTGGTGAAGCAAGGAGAAGACTTCATGGGACGCCCTGGCCTCCACAGCTTCCAATACATTTCAAACGGGCAGAGCCTGGCCTTCAGCCCCGACTCAGGGGAGGTGTGGAAAGCCCGCAGAAAGCTGGCCCAGAATGCCCTGAAGACCTTCTCCATCGCCCCCAGCCCTACTTCCTCTTCCACCTGCCTCCTGGAGGAGCATGTCTCCAAGGAGGCTGACTACCTGGTCACCAAATTCCTGCAGCTGATGAATGAGGAGAAGAGCTTCGACCTTAACCGTTACCTGGTGGTCTCTGTGGCCAACGTCATCTGTGCCATCTGCTTTGGCAAGCGCTACGATCACAACGACCAAGAGCTGCTCAATATAGTGAACCTCAGCCATGAATTTGGTGACGCCGCTGCTGCTGGCAACCCCGCTGACTTCATCCCTGTGCTCCAGTATCTTCCCAGCCGCACCATGCAGCTCTTTAAGGACATCAACATGCGTTTCAACTTCTTTGTGCAAAAAATTGTCCAGGAGCATTACACCAGCTTTGATAAGGTAAGAGCTCAGATGCTTTCAGATGTGGGTAGAGATGCCTACAACTGCCAGACATGCCGCCTGCCTGGCAATGAGGGGAAGAAGGTACTCCCTTGTCCCTCTACCTCTGCCCAGGAAAGCTCCTTGGAGCTCTCCAATCTGCAGTTAATCCCCCCCAGGAGCACTGCTGGGGGAGGAGATGTTTTCCCAGCCCTGGGTGTCCATGATGTTCCTAACCCACTGGCTCTTCCCCAGGAGCACATCCGAGACGTCACAGACTCATTGATCGAGCACTGCCAGGAGAACAGCGTTGGGGAGGATACCCATGCCCCACTCTCCAATGAGAAGATCATCACCATTGTCAATGACCTCTTTGGGGCAGGTGAGAACATTGTTGAGAGTAAAGCCTTGCTGCTGGGAGGCTGGGTGGGGGAACCGGGGCTGTCGGGGTAAGACCTTGGCCATGCTTGGGTGTTTGGAGGTGCTGTTGGGCTCATGGGTGTTCCCCTGAGTTGTGACCAGAGTTTTTCAGTGATAGCTGATGAGGAACTTCTCCTTGGAAAACACCTGGAGTGATGGGGTCTTGTAAATACCTGCTCACCTGTTGTCTTTTGGTAACTAAATGCCTTTTTTGTGTCCATCCAGGCTTCGACACCGTGACAACCGCCTTATCCTGGAGCCTCATGTACGCCGCCTTGTACCCCGACATCCAGAAGAAGATCCAGGAAGAACTGGGTGAGTCCATGATCCTGTTTCCGTCAGGGCCAAAACCTCTCAGGCAAGGGCCGATCCCAACCCACTCCCTCTTCTTGACCTCCCGCAGACCAGACCATCGGCCGGGAGAGACGACCAAGGCTGTCGGACCGGGGCACGCTGCCCTACACAGAAGCCTTTATCCTGGAGATGTTCAGGCACTCCTCCTTCCTGCCCTTCACCATCCCGCACAGGTATGGGCTGGAGTAGCCGACATGTTATTTAGGGGTTTTTTTTTGGAGTTTTCTGGGAGTTGCCATTTAGGCAGCTAATTGCCTGGGAATCAATCCTTGCTATGGGGAAAAACTCCAGTGCACAGCCCGAATTACTCATGTTAAAGCTCCCCATGGCTTTCACGCCCACCTTGGGGCCGGCAGCTGCCGGGCTTGCTGTCCTCCTGGGGTCAAAATCTTCACTCTGAGGGTCGTTTTACTCCAAAGCCTTTGCTAACGGAGGGATGGTGAACATCTGTGGGTTTATATTTCCCCCTGCCTTGGGAGAAAGAACATCGCAACTCATCCAGCTTCCCAAAACTGGAATCTTCCTGCTCGAGGAAAAGTGTTAACCAAGACTATTTAGTCTCCCAAATACAAATTGGGGTGTTTCCTAGCCAGTCCTAAGGGTGCGAATAGGGCACTGAAAAGGAAACACCCCTAGTTGTCCTGGTTTGAGGTAAAACAGAACCAATTTTCCCAAACCACGACGCCAGGACTTGCCAAGCTTTGTTTCGCTGCGAAGCTGTGGGTCTCCTCTTAACACCTCTTCCCCTCCACCTGGATTTGTTTCAGTACGACAAAAGCGACGGCGTTGAATGGCTATTACATCCCCAAGGACACCTGCGTGTTTGTCAACCAGTGGCAAGTGAATCACGATGAGTGAGTATACCAATATCCCCCCCAGCGCTCAGCCAGGCTGCGATGGTTTTGCTCAGCTTTGAGACCGCTCTGATCCTTTAGAGCAATGTGCCAAAAGCCAAATGGGTCACAATGGCAGAAAAAAAAAGGCAAAATGGGACCAAAAATTGTGTGGGTTCGATGCTAAGCCCAGCCTCGGGTCTGCTGGGTGTGGAGCTGCTCTGGGTTGACTTGATCACCAGTTGAGCAACTCCCCAACACCAGGGCTTGCCCGGTTTATGGGCAGTAACGTGGCGATGTCCTCAGTGCCCCGGACTTTTCCACGTAGGCGCGAGGGTTGGCAGCGTGGGCTGCTGAATAATCAGGAGTCGGTGAGATCCTCCTGCCAAGCAGCCCTTGTGATCTGGGTAGACGGCTCTGCGTGCGCTCAACGGGAACCGCCTGGTTCCCTTTCAGGGAGGAAAATGTCCCGACGTGACTCTCGTTAAACTCAACAGGCTCGTGTCGTGATTGCTGATAACCAGCTTTGGGGATCTGGAAACCAAAACTCCATCTTATCCCTCCACTGCTCTCCAGTAGAGACCCACCTGGGGGGGAAATAGGTTGATTAAGGTTTCATACAGAAGGTGGTTCCCAGATTTTGGATCACAAGTTCAAGACTTTTGTATCCAAATAGCCCAGCAATATTCTTTCTTGCAATACTCTTTCTGCTCCTGCATACGCCTGGTGAGCATTGCAATGGGAACACTCTCCTTAGCGCCAGAGAGAATTCCCCACATCCAAGCAGAAATCCTCAGCTAAGACATTGGAAAATCCCACCTGGCACCTCCCAGCAGCTGGGCTGGGACAGGTTGGGAAGTTCTGCTGGGAGGGATTCAAGGTGAGGAAAATCCTCAGGTCTCCATCCTTCCTTTTTTTTAAGAGGTGCTGACCGATTTCTGTGCGTTGACCTTCTTTTTCTCCTTTTGGCTGAAGCTGCAGGATCTCTAGCTATTGTCTGTGGAATTAAACCCATCTCCGGTATCTGCACAGGCAAACACAATCCGTGAAAGAGGGATTTCAATAGAGTGAGCTGATGGGGTCTGACACGCAGTTGGCGTTTCAGTTCAGGGACAGAGGTTGCCAAAGTTGGTTTTTTCAGTGGTGGAATGGGAAAGCACTGCAATGTTGCTCCCCATGAGGAGTTTGGGGTTTTTTGACTGCTCTCCCCATCATGGTGGGTGAAAACAGCTTCCTCAGGTGTCTCTCCTTTCTGCTCCAGGAAGCTTTGGAAGGATCCTTCAGCCTTCAAGCCCGAGCGGTTCCTCAACGCTGCAGGGACTGAAATAAGCAGGACAGAGAGCGACAAAGTGATGACTTTCGGCTTGGGGAAGAGGCGATGCATCGGGGAGACCATCGGCCGGTGGGAGGTCTTCCTCTTCTTGACCACCATGCTGCAGCAGTTGGAGTTCAGCCTCCGCCCCGGGGTGGAGGTGGACATCACTCCTCAGTATGGACTGACAATGAAATACAAGAAATGCGAGTGCTTCCAGATTAAGAAGCGTTCCCCCGTGAAGGGCTCTCCATAACCTGCGGGAGGAAGCGTCGCTTCGCAGAAGAAAGCCATTCCTTGGCGTCGGACGCTCGGCCTGCTTTCGCTAACGCTCTCTAGAAGCCAACACAGGCCCCGCACTGTGTTGCTTCACTGGAGGCTTGTTCATCTCATGTAAACGCAAGCGGGGGAGGATAAAGGCGGCTTTGTTGGGCTCCTCGCAGCCCCCCTCGCCAGCTCCATTGCCCTCAGAAGAGCTAACCAGAGGTCCAGCCCGCTCATCCCTCTTGGGGAGGTCCAAGGGGGACCGCAGCCCTGCGGTGGGGAGGAGGATGCTTCAGGCTGGGAGAAGTGGTGTGGGATGTCGGTAGGGGTGTCCTCCCGGTGCCGCGGGCAGAGCTGGAGCTGCCGTGGGTAACTCCCTTCATCCTCCAAATAGGAATGAACCCACGGGTTCCTTCCCGGGAAACCCGGCCGGCCTTTTCCCATTGGGTGTAGGTCTTTCAAGCTCGTTAGGTAGAGCGGTTTGCCAATCCTTCAGCTCCTCGTGCCGAGGGGCTCGGGCTCTTCCCCGCTGCTCCAGCCGCCCGCTGAAGGGCTCTCGAGGCGATGCAGAGACCAGACCTACCCCTGCGCCGGTGCCTGTCCCGAGTGGGCTCGTTCCAGACGCACCCTCGCACAGCTGAATTCCCTGAATGTATATTAATTAAACGAGTCCCCGAGTGTTTCTACCAATCCTTGGTGACAGTCTGATTACTAGGAAAAAATAAAAATAAATTATATATATCCATAAGTAGTGCTGCTCACAAATCGAGATATTATTAGCCAAACTCCTGACAAGAAGCCCCCTGGAAAATATCAAAGGATTGAGAATAAGGGACCAGAAGCAGTAAAAGGCACCACAGAACATTTCTGGCTTTCAGGGTTGTTTTTGATTTATTTTTCTTTTTTTAGCAACCCAGCGATAGGTTTCTATATTCAGACTAGTAAAAGGAGCAAAGGTTTGGGAACCGCAGGAGATGCGCTGCTTCGTGTTGCAGTCCGCTTTAGCCAGCGTGAAGGCGCAGTCCCTCCCCTATGCTGCGATATAAACCGCACAGTGTTTCTAACCCAATAAACACTTACACAAAAGTTTCTTGCTGGTTTTATTCCACTGGGAAAAGACTTGGAGTGGGGGAAGAGGGACCAACCCTGCACCTCTTCTTCATCCCTGAAAAATTTGGCTTGGATATGTTGGATCTGGGTTTTTCCTTTGGGGACAGGAGCTGGTTGTTCCTTTACCGCGGGGCTGTGACACCAGTGGCATTAGGGGGAGTCCTCATGGGGTGCTGCGTCTGGTCCCCTCCCTGTGTGTATGGCGAAGGTGAATCCTCAGCTGTGATTTGCGCAGAGGCGATGCTGAGCTCCGGCTCAGTTCAGGATTTCACTAAAAATCAGGACTATCCCTGAAAAAAAAAAACCACGATTCAATTGCTTGAAAACAGCCTTTCACGACCCTCAGGGAGGTGATCCATGGAGGGATGCTTCAAGCCATCGCCTGCTCTGCACTTCCCCATATCACATCATGGTTATTTCCAAGGCTTTGCATAACTTCCCTCAAAAAAAAAAGAAAAAAAGCAATAAAAATTAAATTTCCATGCAAATAATAAAGGAGGTTATGGAAAATTGGGGTGTGTGGTTACCTGAAGTGGTACTCCTGCAGGGACCAGCCCTACGGGGTTTCCAGCTTGGTGGGGTAGGAAACCACTCTTGCCCCACAGGCATGTTTTCCTCAGGCACGAATATTCAGCCAAGCCCTCAAATGGGGGTGTAATGTCAGGATTTTGGGCAAAATTAAGTCTTCTGCTGAACATCATGCTCCTACACAAATCCCTGCCCCGGGATGCTCTACGGCACCAGCTCCTCTCTTGCCCCGTGTAGGGAGAAAATCAAAATAAGTGCAGAAAGGTTAATACTTGACTCCGCCCATCACCGGGACATAAAGGATAGATTAATAATTCAGTGGCTTTTTTAATGGCCACCCATTAACTGCCACCCGAGTGCCACATGCTGTGTACCATGGAGTTATTTTTCATTTTGTGGCTGTGCCGTGGAAAGGCTGCTCTCTGGAAGAGGAGCCTTCCTCCCACCGTGACCTTGCTCGCCTTCATGTTATTGTTACCAACTGCTATGGTAATGAATTAGTTTTTAATTAGCGTCCCCGGTGCAGCCTGCCATGTAGCTCGGGAAGGTCAGGCAGCGCAGGGATACAGCACTCCACCCGCTCCTTCCTCCGAGTAACGAGCAAAACAGCCTCGGGCTTCAGAGCGGGGAAAAGCTGGTTTTAATGGAGCTGAGGAGAAAGCGGGAGATGGATGTGATGATGCCTCTGCCGGTGAGTCGGAGGGAGGTGATGGACGTGTGCTGGAGGTGTGCTCAAGGTGCTGGAGGTGTGACGGAGGTGTGATGGAGGGGTGATGGAGGTGTGGTGGTGGTAGTGACGGAGGAGATTGAAGAGTGATGGAGGTGTCACGGAGATGTAATAGAGGTGATGGAAGTGATGGAGGTGATGGAGGTGGGACAGAGGTGATGGAGGTGTGATGGAGGTGACAGGTGTGATGGAGGTGATGGAGGTGATGAAGGTGATGGAGGTGGGATGGAGGTGATGGAGGTGTCATGGAGGGGTGATGGAATTGATGCTGGCATGATGGAGCTGATGGAGGTCTGATGGAGAGGTGATGGAGGTGTGGTGGTGGTGGTGATGGAGGAGATTGAAGAGTGATGGAGGTGTCACGGAGATGTAATAGAGGTGACGGAGGTGTGATGGAGGTGATGGAGGCGTGACAGAGGTGAGGACATTAGGCAGCAGCCGGTGCCGGGGGTGCTCAGCAGTTGGCGGTGGCGGCCCCGTGACGGCGGTGACAGAGCTCACGGAGGCGGCGGAGCGGTGACACGCACCGGCGCCGGTAGCGGAGCTGACCCACCGCCGCCTGCACTGCGCATGCGCCCGCCGCCGCCCGCAGGGTACTAGTTCCCCTCCGCGCATGCGTAGAGCGCAGCCGACGCCTGCCGCCGCGCTGCCGCGCCGCGTTACCGCGCATGCGCCAAAGTGTCCAGTCCTCCGCTCTTCTCTATGGTCGCCCGCCGGTGGCTTGAGCGCCGCTCCCGGGCGGGGCGCGAGGCAGGAAGTGACGGCAGCGCCGAGCGTCGCTGAGGCGGAGGGGCCGCGGGTGAGGCGGGGAGCGAGCGGCGGGTGCAGGTGAGGCGGGGGCGACCCCCCTCTCCGTTCCCTCGCCACGGGGGGGGGGAGGGGGGTCGGCGGGGGCGAGCCGGGGCCCTCGGTAGGGGATTGGGCCTCGCCCGGCTCTCCCGTGAGGCGCGGCCGTGGCGCCAGGACCTCCCCGGCCTGCCCGGGGCCGTTGTGGGAAGGCCGGGGGAGCGGCTGGGGAGGGGAAGGCCTGCGGAGGCAGAGCTGAGCGCCTCCCCTCCCCGGGCTCCAAGCCTCCGCGGGCCGCCTCTTGCTGGGGTCCAAGCAGGCGCGGGCTGTGGGGGCCCTGNAGGGGGGGCAGTGTTTATCTCCTGGGGAGGGGGAGGGGGCCGGGGCTGTGTTTTCCTCTGGGGATCAGGCTTGAGGCAGCCCACCCTGATCCAGCCCGGCAAGACGAGCCCTGCAGGGAGCATATGTCCTCTGCCAGCTTGTCTCTCTGGTACAGAGTGGGTAGGCTCGGTGGCTGCTTTCTTCCTAAATGAGTGAAACCAACTCCCTGCTAACTCATCTTTCAGTTGGGGTGAGCGTGCACAGTGGCATCTTTCTTCTCAAGCAGCAGTGCCTGGTGTGCAAAGCTGTTGACCCATCACATGCTGAGTTATCACTGTCAAACTCGGTTTATTAAATGCTGCATGCGTGTTTGAGTAAGCTGTGTGACTTGAATTTCTTTTAAAACTTGCAGAAATATCAGTAATATACACTTGAAATAAGAGCTGTGGGGGAATATAAGATAACTGTGAGTTGTATGACAATACCTCGGAATATAAGACAGAATATTAGACAGGAGGTTTGCCTTTCCAGGTGTATGTAAACAAACAAATGCACTCATGTTTGTCACGTGTGATGTAGTAAATCATTCACTGCATGTGTTGTTCATTCCCCCTTCTGAAGGGTTTGCACATAAAGTAGTAGGGTGAGATCCTTTGAGATGAGTTTCCCTTGTTTTGGTTTATATTTGCACACAAATAAATTTTATGGGTTTTTTTTTCCTTGGTAAAAGGAGGCTCTTATTTTTTAAAAGGATACTTGTAAGATGGTGATGTGTACTGACTCTCTTCCTTGTTTTCACAAAGATATACAAAAAGCAGGAAAGCCACCAAATTTTAATTTTACTGGAGATCCTCGGGAATATGTTATCTGTGTTTTGAAAGTGCTTTTTATCAGCCACCATCTTGGAATCCAGACATTGTTATCATGGGTTAATATAAATACACAGAAACAGGAAAGCGAGGAGGCTGTTCCTGAAGAATTTATGGCTTAGTGACCAAATTTAGCATTTGCTTCCCTTTGAAGCATCCCCTGTTTTCAGTACCCTGAAAGTTGGGGGAAGTGAGGTTTTTCTGGTAGCATGCATGCTTCCTAGTTATTTCCAGGGTTTTTTTTCCTTGCTTCTTTTTCCAAGAAAGTCAGCACAGAAAGGGCTTGAAGAGAGTTAAAATGACTCTTACAGAAATGTGGTTTATATATTGACATTCATCTTCCTGAGTAATGTCCTGTGCTTTCTGGTTTTGTGTTCCTTATAGTAAATATCAAGCCTTCTCCCTCTTACTGTTGATTACAGCATGAAAGGCAAATATATATGGTAGTCATTTTCATTTATGAGCTTGTCAGCTCTTTCACGCTACCGTGATGCTGGTGAGCCTGTCATCTTCCTGTGTTCTTTGTCTAGAGGAAGAAATCTCAGATCAAAAGATGTGCTTAGCAGCTTCAAAGTGTGCTGATACAAGTTAAGTCAAGCTTCAAAACTGAGGGAATTACGTGGGACTGAACATCTGACAAAACAGTGTGGTGTTTTTTTCCCTTCTGTACTCTGGTGAACTCGATGCTGGAAAGGAGTGCAACTTTCTTTTTTAATTTATCGAATTGTGGCAGTAATAATACTGCTGGCTCTGGAGTGTGTGAAGACTTTTGTTCTGGACTCCAGTGTAGGGTTTCCCCCTCCCCTCTCTGTATCTGTTTGTTCCCTTAAAGGTGTTGGTTTTAATTTGTATGGGCAGAGATCAATCTTCTCACTGCTGACTATTCACAAAAGCTGTTCTGCCCCAGTGTTCATATGAGAAAATTTTAGAAAGGGAACTGAAGATAAATTCCCTGTTTGAAATTACAAGGAGAATGTCTGCAGACAGAACTAAATATTAAATATTGCTGTTGGAAGTTGTTGGTCTCGAACTCAGTTAGAAAATTATTTCCCTAATGATGCAAACAGTGATCTGCGTTACAAACAATCATATAGGCAAAGTCCCGTCCAGGGATTTACGCACTCACTGTGATCCTCGGTGTCGGTACGGATGTTATTTCCACCCCACAAAGAAGAGAGAAGCTGACAAAGCCAGAGCCTGGGTGGGAGCCAGGGTTCTGGGCTGGGGGGATGCCATTGATGCTGATTTGGGTTGTCAGCGTCTGCATTTCGTTACAGCCAGGCCTGTGTCTCTTTACAGCAACTGTGTGTCGGAAATATGGCTACGGACTGGCTCGGGAGCATTGTGTCAATTAATTGTGGAGAAAGCTTGGGAGTCTACCAAGGACGAGTGTCTGCTGTGGATCAGGTCAGCCAGACCATTTCCCTGACACGGCCCTTCCATAATGGGGTCAAGTGCCTCGTGCCAGAAGTCACCTTCAGGTTGGTGTCTGTCATTTTTCCTCCTGCCTTTTTCCAGGCAAGGTCTGTGGTGGTTTGGATGTTTTGTTTCCTTCCACACCCCCTTCCCTACCCCCCCAAAAATGGCCTCTTTGCCTTAAATCTCCCTACTGCTACTGAGCATCTTTGGATGAGAAGGGCCTCTCATGTTTCTGTTAGTTTGTGTGCAGGAGGTTATTTTCTGGCTCTGTGATCCTAGTGTTAGAAGTGGCATAGCTCACACTTGGAGGTTATTTGTGGGTGAGACTGTGTGTATATATATATACATATGTATTGTGCGTATACATTCTGCTGTTTGGTTTTTGGGTAATTGAGGGGACTGGCATACTCTCTTAAAGCTTTGCCCTCAGCATGTGCACTATATGTCATTAAAGTGTGAAAGAAGAGAAAGCAGAATGGTAGATCAATTAAAATTATTGCCCCAATACAATGAAATTAAGTGCTGCTATTAAATGCAATTCCATCTCCTCTGTCCCCCACCATGTTCTTTCCTCTGTGTAAGCAGGAGAGAGTTTTGAACCAAGAAGCTGAATTGATGCAGCAGTATTGTAGCTCTCAGGAGTTCTTTCCCATCAGCTCCTGGTAACACTGTGCTTAAAAAGAATAAATAAGAGTCACTTGTCACTGGACATCTTGCTGTTACCTGGAACAGTTGAGACTCTGAGTCACTGATTTTTAAATAAGATTGATTCCCTGAAGTCAATACCCTTTTTTTTTTTTTTTTTTCCTTGAATTTTGAAGAGAGTGTAGGGAAAGGCGATGACCATACTCTGCCAGGAGATGTGTGGAAGTCCGTAGCAAGCTCTTGCTACTTTTATGTCTCGGTTGGACAGATATTTACTAAGTTTAAAATAGAAGACCCTGACTTATGATGTATTTCTTGCAATCGGTGCAAATGGAGGTGTTTGTCACCACGTCTTTGTTTTGTTTTGGCTCATGCCCAGTGCTGTATTAGTTTTCTTTATCCTTTTTCTGAGGAAACAGGAAGGACCATCCTTGTCTGAGCATGAATTGTGCTAATCTAAGGGTAGCTTTCTGGAGAAATGTATTAAAAGTAATAGTAGCCTCAAGGCTGAGATTAATTATATTATCTAGGAACAGTTAAATTAATGCAGATTTCTGCAGAGGTCTGTGCCAGTTGCTTCCATTTTCTGCTTGACTGATTTCTGTTTCACCTAGGAACAGAACCTTTCAAACACAATCCAGGTGCAGTATAGAAATATTTGAGTTGTTATTTTGAAGATTTGTACCATTTCAGTTGAATATTTTGCTGTCTGTGGAAATATCCTCTGTTTGTGTATTAAAGTAATTTTTTTTCTTGTTTCTATTGATAATGGCATCGAAAAAAAAAACCCAACCTACTGCACAATGTTGTGTGTTTTTCTTTAGGTGTTGTTTTTTGTAAAGGTACCTCAGTTGCTAAATTCCTCAATGTCTGGTTTTCTTTTCCTGTTTTTAGGGCAGGTGACATTACTGAGCTGAAAATTCTAGAGATCCCAGGGCCAGGGGACAGCAGACAATGCGGGGACCTGCAGCAGACAGAAATGGGCATCCCTGGTGTCGGATGCCAAGTGGGTCCCAGTCAGAATGGCACTGGGAAAGTGTTAAAGAAGCCCATTTCCAGCAGTGCCCCGCAGAATATCCCAAGGAGAACGGACATGAAGAATCAGGATATTATCATCTCTCCGCAGCAGCAGTGCTCCAAGAGCTACATGGATCGGCATGTGGAAACACTGACTCAATCCAAAGGCTTCCGTCGTAGACACAATTCCTGTGAGTATATGTGTTATCCTGCAACTTTCGTTTTGCTTACCTGAGTTATTGCTGGCAACATCTTCCCATTTTCAGTGAGAACATTTCAAAGGGTGCTGGAAACTTTCGTTTGTTTGCTTTTATGCTTGTGTTGCCACCTCAAGGTCTGGAGAAGAGGAAGATGAATGGTGAGGAGGAAAACTTTGCAAGCTCTGCCTCAAAATATTATAATATAGATCTTCCAAACGTCTGGCACTTCTCTTTAAATCTTTTTATGATGATACGATCTCATCCATAATCTGGTGTGAGTGTTCATTAAAGCTTGCAGGCCTGGGCTTATAGGGATATATGTGTACATTTGCATAAAATGCCCCTACACAGAGAGATAAAATGGTTTTATTGGGTAAGAATAGTCAGGTGAAGTGGCTTGTTTGACCTGGTCTGCCACTTCTGTGTGTTGTTTTTTTTTTTGTTTTGGTTTTTGAGGTTTTGGATTTGTTGTGTGGGGTTTTTTTTGTTTGTTTGGGTTTTATTTTGTTTGGGTTTGGTTTGTTTTTGGTTTTTGTTGTGGTTTTTTTTTTTTTTTTTTAGAAAAATACATTCTGTTTCTCTAGGCTTCTGGCTACCTTACAGAAATGTGTTCAGGATATGTTGGACACAGGGTTGCTTCACTGATGTCTCTATTGACATCTTGCCATCACACTGATGCAGACCATAAATTCTAGCTCCTTTTCATCTGTGGGGAGACTTTTATCACTAGAGTTCTTTGGAGGCAAATTTCACTCTATTATTCATTCCTTTTGATTCCTGATGAGATACCTTTCCTTGCTAGGCGCAGGCTGGAAAAGTTAATGCGGAGAAGTTAGCGCTGTTCAGCTGAATAACTGGAGAACCTTAACTTGCGTCTGCTCTTTGTGGTTGCTCCTGAACCAATGTGGAGGCGCAGCAGAAAGCAGCTGGTTCCAGCGGAGGCCAGATCCCTATTTATCATAGCATTTTATCAGCTGAAAATCAAGTACATGATTGTTGCCCTGGCTTCTGTAGGGTATTCCAGGTGGGCGCCTAAGGCAGTGCTTGAGCACGTTGTTTGCGCAGCGCAGTCCTGTAGCCAGCCGAGTTAACAGCTTGGGAAGGTTGTAGCAGAATTTATGATGTCGTTGTTTGCCCGCAAAGGCTGATGTTATGTAGGTGCCTCGCGGCCTCGTACTCACCGTTTCAGAAGTCAGCCTGTCCAGAGTGACCTTCAGAATCGTGTGGGTAAGAAGGGGCTGCATGGATGGTTTTATTGATCAGGTTCAGGGCCATTTTTGATGGGACGTTGGCTGTGTTGTGGGAATTTGGCAAGCTTCCCATGCCAAAACCTGATTTGAAGTTGGGTTGGTTGTTTTTTTTCTCTCTTGAAGCCCATTAAACAAAATTAGTCTTTCTGAACTTTAAAATGCTGCAGACTGTTCTGTGTGTCTCTTATGGACGTGGTAGTATAAAGAGGAATGGTGACAAAAGCCGTCCTATTGCTTGTTCAGGACAGAAGCAGGGTGGTGGTGTCACCCAATCCAAAATGAATTGGGATATGAACTGCAAATTCACGTTCCTGTTGCTGAGAAATACCAGCCTTTATCTTCAGGGTATTTTACTTTATTTAGTTTTAGGACACGTAAGACAACATTTAAGAGGAAAAACGCTCTCCATGTTCTCCCCCCCACCCAACATCCTGATATGATCTCTTGCCCGTTTCTTTTGTCACTGCTGACCTGAGCTTAGAGCTTGGGTTGAGAATAGTAGGGGTGAACACTACAGGAATTTGGGATGTAACAGGGAAAAGATGTGTGTGAACAGGTGTTTGGGAGAGGCACGGGTGATATTTGGGAGCCCTTAGGAAGATGCTGTGTTACGCCGGCGATGGTGGAAGTAGAGGGACTGGGGCTGTATATGGCTGCAAAGACAAACGATATGGTGGGACATGAGCTAGAGTACAAATAGAAAGAGATGATTTTCTCAGTCGCACTACAATTGTGCCGTACATTTCTGTTGTATACATCTTTTTGCCCATCCCTCTTTCAGTCTCCCAAAGAACAGCCCTGTTTGAATATGCAAAGAACAACACACTGGTGTTTTTACAGCGGCATTTCTGAGAAGTGTGGTTGACGTACAGAGCAAATAGTTCTTCAACAATTTATTTGTTAATGTGAATATTCATATTTAATTAGTGAAGTGGAGATCTTCCCTGTCCCACCCTGTGTATTATTCTGCTTCACCAGCATCAAATGTTAGAAAATGCAAAGCTGGATGATGCCAGTTACAATTACTTCCTTGTTCTTGCTATCTTTCCTATTTGAAAGTTGCCCAATTGCCAGCCTCCATTTTTCTTCTGAAAGGAACTGGACAAAAATTGCAACATTATAAAGCTTTTCTATTTAAAGCCCCTATAACCATAACCTATTACAAAATCACCCTACAAGTAATTACAAATGTTTTTTGCTGTGTTGTTGAAAATACAAATTAACGGGCTCTAATGAGAATGATGTAAAGATACAATCAGTGCATCTCAAAGTCAGGCATGTGTTATTTTTATTTCTCTTCATCAAATCTTCAGCCAACTCTCATGCTGTGCCAAAATTGGATATGGTTTTTTTTTTTTCTCAGAGCCCCCTGGGCTATGCTCCTTTCCAGATCTTCATTGTGCAATTATTGAAACGTCAGTGTATATCCAGCATATTTCCATGACTTAATTGTTGAAGCATCAGTATCTATCCAGCATAATTCCATGACTTCATTTTTTCCCTTGCTTTTGTGTTTAGAAAAGAAACAAAACCAGGGGGGGCAAGGCCAGTTAAACAGGGATATCAAAGGCTGTATTTATGTGGAGAAGTTCCTGGACCTCTGGAAGTCTCCACACACACCCCCACTCCCCCAACAGCTGTATTATTTTCTGAAAGGGTTGTAACTCTTTTCAGATTCACTTCTTTATTTAAATGATTGCCAAAGAGGCTTGATGGGAGGAGGAAGGCCAGAATGATGTGGTGGGGGAGGCGCGCACTCCTTGGTGATCAAACCATCTTCAAGCCTCTCTGGTTTAGTGTTTTACTTCTACCCAGGCCCAAACATGGCATAGTGCTTGCTGTAGGGAGACAGCTGTGGTTCTTTTAAGGTTAATTTTTTTTTCTTAATTCCTTAACTCTTCCTAAATGCCCGTTAGTTCTTTGAGTATGTTAACTTTGGTTGGCTTTAGGAAAACTTTCGAACTTCAACATCAGCGACCAAAATGTCTAAAGTAACTCCTGCTTTGCTTTATTCTGGCTGGCTGGAGCGTGTAGGAGGATTAACTCACATAATGCTGTTGTGCCAGTGTCTGCTAGGTCTGAGGTGAGCAGGGAGTGCTTCAAACCACTTCAACCCACAAATAGTTTGCGTCAGTTTTACATAAGCACAACAGCAGGTCGGATTTTCTTTTACAGACTTTGTTTGAAACAAGTTGAGCAAGGTGCTAGGTGTAGATTATTGTTAGCTTGGATTATTTTTAGGATAAATGAGGTAGAAAAGTGAACTCTCGCCCTCCAAAACGTGCATGTTTGGAGAGTAGGGTAAATGATGTGTGAATCTCGGGAGGGGTACGGAGGAGGTCCTGCCTCTGTGGAGATGGTGTTCACAGGCATCCAGAGAAGAATGAGCTGAGATGTCATCTAGAACTGAAGTCATACAGCGTTTAGTACAGCTGAAAGTTGACCTCCTGATGCCCTTTAGCGTGCTAAGTCAGGGACAAAGTTCTCCCATTCCAAGTACTTGTGTGACAGGAATCAATAAACAACAAATATCAATGCAGGTTTCACAACAATGGCTTCTGTGCCGTGCTGGCACCGGGCTCGTTCATGCCAGGGCTGGCAGCAAAAGCTCCCACAGGGATCTTGCAGGAAGGCGGCCAGCTCGCTGGAGACTTTACGTTTGCTTGTGTGCTGTACATGAAAGGTTTTATTCCTAAGAAACAAAAAAAGCCTGGGAAGTATTGTTTGTCTTTTGAGGGAGGCACTTTTCTGTGTGGCGTCAAGCTGCCAACTTGATGTGGAGCCATGTGCTGTTCTCCTTAATAAGCTTCCCACATACACACACAGGGCAGAGGCGCTCAAAGTTGCGCTCTGAAAGAAGCTGGGCTAGGAGGTCTGGATTTCTTTAGCCGCTTGGCAGAGGACTGGATCAGGCCGTGGAAGCGAGTACAGCTGTGAATAGCAGCTTTCAGGCAACAGCTTCGTCTGGTGTGTCACTGGAAGGCAGTGCTCACTTCTCCTATTAGCCTTATCTCAGATGCTTTTGCCTGAGTTTTTCCCTTCCCTCCCCCTACCCTCTTTTTAGGCTCTTCTCCTCCTTTCCCTGAACACCATTAGCTGCCAGTCATCTTGGCTGCCTAAATGGGGATCCTTGAAGAGGAACACCGCGTAACTTTGCTTGGAGTTTGTAGGAGGCCTCTGCCACATTCTGTGCAACTTCTGTTGCGGGGTTGTAACACAGTCCGTGAAAAGACAACCGGTTGTGTGGGTCAGCAGTATTTCAGAGTTGGCACCCATCGATATGGATTAGAGAGCTGCCCACGACAATGCCGGCGTGTCTCGTTTTGATGAGGTACGGTCTTGGCTCCCATTCATTGTGTCTGCAGGGGAGCCCAGGGAGCTTTCCAGCCATTGTTCTCACAGCTTTTCTAGTGCAGCTTTTTATTCCGTCAGCATTTACACACTGCTCACATCAGCTGCTTCTGTCCACTGGATCTGTTGCACGGCAGTGCATCTATCCCCACATTTTGGTTTTTTGGGTCAGCTGAGGGTGGCGTGGAGTTGTTTACAGAAGAATTTGGTGATGAGTGTAAAAAAAAAAACTCTTGTTGGGTAACAGGAATGATCTGAGTTGCCATAACACTTGACATTGACACAAGAAGCAGGCTTGTTTTGCCATTGTGTTCGTTGTAGGCTGTAGCTTATTCATCTGAGAGTCCCTTGGCTATTGCTTCGACCTGGAGTTTTGTGAACATTTGGAGAAACCAGCCTGTTGTGTTGGTCTGGGTTTTCATTTCTTGTGCAGCTGACAGAAGCAGCGTTGGATGCAATTCCCATGTCAGCAGTGGCAGTTGCCAGCTCCACACCAAGTTGTGTACAACTTTGGAGTGGTTTATGTCATCTTTGGTTTGGGAATCCTTCATCTAGGGCAGAGAGCAAAAGTTGTTTTAGTAAAAAGCTTTCCCTTTCTCTCAAAGCTATATACGTTAAATGACTGGTTGTAGCTTGTATACTGAAATTTTCCTTGCTGGAAAGCCTTGCCTTTTCTCTCTCCTATATCATGTTCTATCACCAGCAATTCTTGAATTCTGCTGTCTGTCCTTCAGTGGCTTCTTGGCAAAAGGTGTATTACAGTAGTCTGTTCTCACCCAGTTGTTTATAAAAACTCCTTGACGTCTCCAGCAGCTTGAAAATCACTGTGTCTGAAAATGAACTACCTGCTGTACTTTGTAGTAATTTCAAATTATTATAAATAGAGACTCTATAAATAGGGAGTATTGTCAAAGTGGGTGACACTGACCACACAACACTGTGTGGCTACTTTCAGTTGCTCCATTACATGCTGGCTGTTGTACTGATGCTGCTGTTTTGAAGAGGTAAGTGGCTTTGTGCTGCGGTCAGTGGATTTTCATGATGCAGTGAGGTTAGAGTAAATCCAGTGGGCAGGGTAGCTGCGTTGCTGCGATCTTTCATTAGGCTGGGTGATAAAACTGGGGGAAGTTGATTCTTTCAGTCTTTTTCGTACTTGCTAGGGATGTTTGGGAAAAACTGTTTTTAAACTGGTATAACTAGAGCACTCAAGCTCATGTTTAAAACAAAAAATCCACCAGAACAACAAATTACTCACATTAGGAAAATGATCACTGCGGGGGGGTTGCTTGATGATTCCACAAAACCTTGAAGATTGGGGTCTTATCTCCTGTCTTTTAAGGTGGGAAATACTGGACTCTGGCTCCTTGTGCACTTTTTTGCTGTTGCTGGACTTTTGAATTATGGCATAATGGAAGACTGGAGCTGCAGCAGCCTTGAGAGGGAGTATTTTAGTGTGTTTGGCTCTGTTTTGTTTAGCTCAAGTACTTCAGACACCAAGAAGGAGCTGCTGAGCATTTCAAAGAGCTTCCTTGCTGTGGTGGCTGGGAAAGCTTTCACATTAGTCACTTAAACGGTTCTCCAGAAGAAAACCAAGTGACACACTGTCTAAAATATGGGGAAAAATAACGGGGGGAAAATCTTTGCTGAGACAATGCATTCTTAATTGTGAATAAAACCAAGTACATATCCTTAGCGAGCCATCTTTCAGCATGGCGTGAGTTAGACGCGGTGTGAGGTGAACTCAGTATCACGCTGTAAAACAAATTTGCCAGAGCTTACAAAGTGCTTGATAAGCCCTGAGAACTGCAGGCAAGCCTGCCTGTGTCTTCCTGGAAAGCACCCTCTGCTCCATTCTGTTCTCACAGTGTTTTCTATGAAGGCTTCCAGGTAATCATAAGGGTGTTCTGGAGTTAGCGGCTGGAATTTAAGTTGTGTAATTGAGCTGCTGAATAACTTTGCTGTAGAGAGATGAGTTCTGTTTATTAACTTGGTCGAAATTGGCATGTTGGTCTAGAATGTGCCGGTTCCTGAGCCTGGAATGAATGAATGCTCCTGTAAAAACAGCTGACAGGAGGAGGGTCCTTCACTTTCTAGGTGAAGTGCTGCTCCTGTCAATGGAGTGGAGGATTTCACACATTGGAAATGGGGGAAATTAGAGCTCAGGTTTGTCAAGCAGCTTGTGGCTGCTCCACTGGTCTGACTCAAGGTTACAAATCAGCCTTTCCAGGCAGGGAGAAGGAGGGATTTGCCAAGACCAAGCTAGACTTGTCTGCATTTCTGAAGGTGACAAGTAACTTTATGGGAGGCCATGAAGGTTGTGCCTATTGCAAATCTTTTGGGAATGTTTTCTTAGTATCCTTAGACGACTTGAAATTCTTCCTGTCTCCTCTCACTGATTGGCGATAATGTGTAAAGACAAAAAAATGCTGCTTTTTCATTTATGGAGGAGGTATGTAAAGAGCACAGATCATCGTGGTAATTTGTTTCTGTGTTATCAAATAGGTTCTGTCAATAAACTCATTTGTATAAATTACTCACAAAGGTGATACCTTAAACTATGAGAAATATTTTAGTAGAACAAGCAGTTTTGGTGTGATAACTCTTACTCCATCTGTTGGACACTGTAGGTGATACCTGTAATTGCTGGAATTGGCCTGAAATATTTTCTAGTAATCACAGATTTAACAATGGGTGTAACAAACAGATTAATGTTGTCTGGACCTGAGTTTGCATGGGTGACCTGAATAATAAGTAGAGAGATATGTTGACCTCATAATTGCGTGTGGTTTTTTATCAGTCCTTGAGCTCCAGCCATACGCTGGGAATGAGGAGACTTTCATCCCTCTCACTCTAGAGAAATCAGGCTTTCACTTGTGTGTATCCGACTTGTGATCGGATAGAATTGTATTTAAACATGCAAACTGATGAATAAGTGGAATAATGCAATAGGAATAAGGAAAAGAACTTAATATTGGTATAGAAATGTGTACCTATTGATAACAAGTGAAAGGAAAAAGAAATGCTTTATATTCAGGGTTCCCTTAAAGATCATTAATAGGTGGCCAGCCTGTTATGGAAGAAAACACCTACGTTAGTCTCTGAAATTTAGGGAGATTCCAAAGAAGGTCTTGGGCCTCATGCTTGCATGAACATGAGCTCAGTATAGGAGGAAAATTGTCTTACATCACAGCCAGCGTATTATCTTATCGCTAATGTGACACTATGTTGAATTAAATAAAATGTAGAGAAACGCTTATTTTGCTACTGGGGTCAAGCTTGGTTTTCTAACCTTGCCAATGGAAAGTCCCTGAAAGCCTCTCCTGGTGCTCATGTTCTGTTTTCTGTTAGCTTGTGTTACCATGAGTATGCCAAAAACGGGGTCCGCAGCTTCTTTGGAAAGCGAGTATCCCTTGAGTCTGCGGACAACAAGCATGATCTCCCCTCTCTTACAAAATTTGCAGAGAAAGTGTATAAGCAAACACATTTTTCTCCATTTATGACACACTTTCAACTTGCTTTTATTTTTGTTTAGGGTCATCCAGTAGCCGTCATCCGAACCAAGTGACTCCAAAGAAGAGTGGCCTGAAAAATGGGCAAATGAAGAGCAAAGACGACGAGTGCTTTGGGGATGACATTGATGAAATCCCAGACACAGATTTTGATTTTGAAGGGAACCTGGCCCTTTTTGACAAGGCAGCTGTGTTTGAAGAGATTGAAACTTATGAGAGGAGGAGCGGCACTCGTTCCCGGGGGACCCCAAATGAGAAACCAGCTCGCTATCGGCACGATGAGAACATCTTGGAATCAGAGCCCATAGTCTACAGAAGGATTGTCGTACCCCAGAACGCTAACAAAGAATTCTGCACGGGTATGCCACATCCCTTACTGCTAAGGATGCAAACTCTGCTGCTTTCCCAGGGCACATGTGGTGGATAGTTTTCCCCAAGGGGTGTCTGTCAGCTTAGTGTGGTACAAGCAAGGGCATTCTTTTATGTGAGATTGGATCTCTGCCTTGTAGCTACATACAACCTTTATTTGTAATATTTCCAAGATGAAAAATACTCAGATAGGGCAACAAGGTAAGTGTTTTTGCAGTAGTTAGCAAAACTGATAGTTGGATAACAAGAACGGAAACGGAATAGGAGCCGTTTGAATCCTTGCTTTGATTTGAGTAGCACGACACACCTGTGCGGACTTGATTGCTGGCGCTCTTGAGATGGAGGGGTGCTCTTGGGATTGTGGTACACAGTAGCATGTCGTAATTTGTGCTTTCTTGGTAAAAGGCAGGAGACTTCATGTGTTTCTCATACTCCTTGGGTGGTAGTTATATATTTCTGCATGGTTTTGCGGAACTTTAAATGTCCTTGGTGTAAAAAAAAAAAAACCAAACACCATTCTGGCTCTTCCCATCCTTAATTCCAAACATTCATCGTACAAAAGGCTTTTTATGTGGGGCACTCCCCCTGCAGCTTACTGTCCATTGCTGCTGTGTGAAAGATCGAGCCCCAGAAAGCTGGACAAACACATTCACGTGTGTGTGTAAAGAATATCTTTCTCTCCTTTGCTTTACTTTAGCCTTAATTATAAAAGGAAAGAAAAAATTTTAGGCAGATGTTTGAAGCAAAGTATTCATCAAGTGTATCACGAGGGGAAACTAGCTCAGCATGCAGGTGCCAGCTGCTGTGCAGATGTTCTCCTGCAAGTCTGATTTCTCGTCCTTGCTGCTGCTAAGTAGCTTCTTGGATGGAGGTGAAGGTAACAGGGTGGATCAATGAGCTGCCTGGCTCCAGGGAGGCAGCGTTCCTAAAATCTAAATGCAGAGAATGATTATTCAGCTCTTAGTCCATGGCTCTGGGGACGGGTAGAATTGGTTTCATTTCATGGTTCAGTAGTATTTTTATTTATTTTTGGCCAAGCACAAGGTAATGGTGCTTTCACCAGGAGCCAGTTCTGTATGCTGATGGATTTTGCTATAAGAAATTGTTTTCTTTCTATACATACACATGCTAGAAAGTGTAGTGTATGTCCTTAATGCCATACGTGGGTGCAAATTCCCTGTAACCTTAGCCCAGTTGTGGTTTGGTTCGCAGGCTTTCTAGCACTTGCAAAATGTAGGAACTTTGGCATTCCAGGAACATTTCTTTTCCGCATCTGAATAAAATTAAACTTCAGATCTTTTTGTAGAGAGACCCTAAATAGCTGATATCCTGGTGGTCTGGCCATTGAGCAGGAGGGTGATCAGGGCTGTGATCTGTCATTCTTTCTCTGCCCAGAAACTCCATCTGGGGTGTGAAACTCTTCACAAGAAGGAAGCTGATTAATTTGCAATGATTTGCTGCTTTTCAATTTTAAAAAAAAGCGTTTCTTTTAACGGTTCTGCTATACAATGATATCATAGGTTTCTATTTGTGTCATCCATCTTCCTATTGATCTATTCTGCTCTCGAATGAGATAAAAACGTACTGGGTGATACCAGAACGTGTCCAGCTCACCATTGTGTTTCCAAGGATACTTAAGGAAAAGTGAAAGAACAGAGTAAACGCACAGTGAGACTTTCCCGAGTGCTTTGTCTTTCACAATTTTAAGACTTCCTGAAGCAGAAGTGATACTTCAGTATTAATAGCTTTTGATGAGGCTCTTTTTTCCTTCTGCTTAATTTAACCTATTACTTTTTAAATCTGTGCAAGCTTTCAATATCTCTACAGCGTCCTGTGGCAAGAAGCTCCACCAATTGCCTGTGTGCTGTTTGAATATGCACCTCTTTGTTTTTCTGTGTGGTTTACTATTAATTCTTAAAAAATTTGCTACTTGTCAATTCATCTTCCAGCTGGCTTGTTTGAAAGGAGACAGGGCCTCTACGTGTGTCTAATCTGAAACAAAAGCTAACCTACTGTTAGCTGCCAATTTGAGAAGTATGGCTAATACAGTATTTTAGCACGACAGTTCCTGGGAGGAAAACTCTGACATGCAATAAGCAGCAAGCATCAGTAAATTGAGGGGGTTAAAAATGAAATCACGTTTTGCTAAACTCCATCATCCTTTACTATGGAAACTCTTGGCTCCCTGTTTGCAGCGTGCTGAAGGGAGCAGCCCAGTGAAAGGACTGCTGTTTTCTTGTTTTGTTCTTGGCAAGCCTGCACAGGGAGGGTGGTAAGCGACTCCCCTCTGTAGTTGCAGGGTCTGGCTAGCCTCATTAGCTACTGTTGGGTGATTAGTCTCCCGTATGGAATTCTGGATTTGTTTGGAAGAAAAGCTGTCGTGTCGCACAACGGGCAGGGGATTGACAACTACAGTTCCCCGTCGCCTGTGCTGAGCCGGGCACATTCACAGTCCTGTGAATGATGATAAAAGTCTCCCTAGATGTCTCTCTAGATGTTTTTCCCACAGAGGGTGACTTCTTTTGTGTCTGCTGAGGAAGTTTACTTTTGCTTGGGAAATGCTAATGGCTATCGAGCAAAAGCTCTTGTAAACAGTTGTAACTCGCCTGCTGTTTCTGGCATTCAGTCTTGCGCTTTTTGTAGCGAGTCAGCCCTCCGAGGGACAGAAAGATATTCAGTGTGCTTGGAGTAATGATGGACTGTCACTTGATAAATATCCTGATTTCTTTTGTTTAGCAACTGGAAGGGGGATGCTAAGCTGTAGGCAGCCTGCCTTTCTTAGAGGCTCAAAGAGCAGCAGCTGCTGAAATTAAATGAGAGTGCCAATTGCCCCGAAAGCCATGATTTTGGATATGTCTGTGGCAGGAGTTCTCTTTCTGCTTCTGAATTCTCCCCACAGAGTTGTCTGTGGACTCCTAAGGGGAGCTCTACTTGCAAAAAGCATTTCCTAGTTATAGGAGAAAATAACTGCTTCATAATTTTTTCCCCTAGGCCAATCTTGAAGACGATTGTCTTAAAAGAGTTCTGGCTGATAGAATAATTATTCTGTCTGCTGTAATAGCACAAACAAAGGGATGTGGGTGATTGACAGTGAGCTAATATCCAGCTCTTGTCACTGTGAAGAAATCTGTGAATCCTTGCATGCTCTTTTATGCCATGTTTCCATGGAGCTAGGAAATAACCAGGATTGTGCAGCAGCAAAACCAGCAAACTGCTGATGCCAATTCTCCAAAAGACTAATCTACAGGGCTTCCCGTCCGTGTTTTTATTGCTGACTAAAATAAGCGAATCCATGTAGGATGTAAGCAAAGCTTGATAAACACTTCAGTCCACCAAGATGCTTTTCTGAGAGCTAATTTTATGGAGGTAGGCTGTGCTGTAGGTGTTCTAGCATGTGTTTTAGAAGTAAGCAGGGAATGAAGGAAGAGGATCTGTTCTGAACACAAAAATGTGAAGCTAATAAGATTTACCAGGTCTTTGATCATAACTGAGCTGAGTCCATCCCTGGGGTTCCGCATATGAGTCTCCCCCAAATATATAATTAGTCTTTACTCTTTTGGGGCTGGCTGCTATTGATGTATCTCTCTATGTACCATTACATGACGCTTAAAAGGGGAAGTACAACTGTTTAACAGAAATCTGCCTTCCTGGAAAGGCTGATCCTTTTTATGAGGTGTGAGCTGTCTTTTTCTACTTCCAAAGCTGTCCAGCTGGAGAATTGAAATGTGTGTTGGCATAGGTCTGTCTCTGTTCCTTCTATTGGCTATCAGCATTGAAACGATCTGTGTTTGAACAGCACAGTGTTTTTGGGATCAGGTCTTCTAGCGGTAGCTGCAAATCCAGTGTTCTGCAGATATGTTGGAGCTCAGAGTTATTTGCGGTAGGATGGAGTATCTCGGTTCATCATCAGTGACTCTGTATAATGTAATCTCAAGCATTCCAGACTCTCCAAATCGCTCTCTTTTTTTGCAGTTCATTTCCCCTTTCCTCTTAACTTTGTTTCTGCTAAGAAAGTGTCTTGATGAGCACACTGAGGTGAGTAAAGAGGGGAGCTGTATGCCACCTAGGTAAGGTATGTATTTCTTTTCCCTGATGTACCATTAAGGCTTTGTCCAAAGCAGGTTCTTTTCTTGTTAATGCTGTTAGTGTAGTTTCCATCCCAGTGTCTTTTCTGGGAAAATAAGTGGGATTTTTCAAACTTAGCTGCTATCAAAGTTTGAGATAGCCACTTGCCAAGTGAAAGCAGGACTGTGCTCAAAAAAATCAGACTAAGTGTCGATATTTCTCTGTGTTTCCCCTAACTAGACTTCAAGCCTGTCCTTCAAGGAACCTTTTTGCCCCGTGGTAAGGGGATAGTAAAAGAAAAATGTGTGCTTAGAAGTAAATCAATGCAGCAGGCAGAGCTTATGTGCCATGGTGGGACTACAAAACTAAGGCTGAGTCTGCTCTGCGAGGATGATGCTGACAGTATGGCTTTTTTTTTTGTGTGTGCCATGTCCTTGACTGACTTTTCTACTCTCTAGCTTCTAGCTCTTCAGTCTATGGATGACTGCCTTACAGCGATTGTGTATGTTGAATGTGTGAAGCGTTCTTGGGATCTTTGAGTCGAGTGCAAATTAAGTTCGCTGTATCCAACCGCAGGAGAAAAGAAAGTGTTCATGGGGCAAAGTCTCTTTGTCCCTCAGACAGTGTTTTGCTCAGCCATAGTGAACTGTGCACTAATGCTGGGAGAGGCTAACATTGGAACGTCAGCCAAAACTCCCACAGAATTTGTCTTAATTAAAAATAATGATGGTTAAAAAAAAAAAATCTAGCCCTTAAGGTTGTGGAGAAAATAATTCATGTTTGTGGGGCGAGTAACTTGTGTTTTGCTGAGTCTGCAGGCAGGTGGCTCTGGCTTTACCACCATCAAAGACAGCAAGTAATGAATGTCCCATCTGCCTAAAGTGGATGAGAGTTATACCCATTTCACGTAACTGCATCTTAGACCGTGAGCTGTACGGCTCTGGAAACTGGAGTTATTTGTTGCTAAAGGAAAGAGTTAATGGCTTTACATCCATCCTTCAGGAGATCCTAAGCCTAGTTCCATCTCATCCATTCCTGCAGCTTGCCTGTATGTATGTCAGCAGCTAGAGAGCTGCTGAAATAGTCAAGAGAAAAGGAGGAGCTTGCACACTGAGCTACTCTAGCAGCAGCCCTCTCTTTTTCTTTTCTTTTTTTTTTTTTTCTTTTTCCTTTAACTGCAAGCATGGGAGGCATTTGGACTTCTGACAGCAAAGTTGCTCTGGGCTTGTTTGGGGGAAAAACTCCTATTTCATTAACAGAATTCTGGAGAGTTTGCTCAGTCCTTCTGCCGGCATAGGGTGTTTTAATCCAGCCAGTATGCGTGTAACATTGCATAGTGAAGCTTGAGGAGATAACTCGTTTGCAGTTGTAGTGCTTGGGACAGTGTGTGCCTCATAAATGGAGAATACTTCGTGTTTAATCAGGCTTCAGCAATACTCTGTGTGTCACAAAACTGTTTAGTCTTTATCTGCCTTTTTTTTTGTCCAGGCAGCTGTAAAATACATTTATTTAATATTAAAAGGCCTGAGCTAATTTATTTTATTACCTTCATTACCAAACAATAAAGATGCACTGTCCAACCCAAACATAATTAAAGTTGGCAGGAGTTCAGTTTTGTTGCAGTAGTGTTATTGTTTGTGGGTTTACACGGTCGCCTCCTTGATTGCTTTCTGCCAGAGTTTATTTAACTCCCTCAGCCTGGGTTTGATAAGCCAGTCTGACTGGTTGGACCTTGCGTGAGTGCGAAGAAGGGAAGTTCTCTTGGCATTTGAGCCTGCTCTTGAGAGGGAGCAATTAGGACAAAGTGTAGCACTGGCGTGCTAAATGCAAGTTCATCTCATGCCTCTGCTGCCTCCCAGTAACCCCCTTCGCGTTAACCCACTGGGCACTGAGTTGCATCGAGCTGATGGTAAATGTGGGTTTACCATCTCATGACCACGCTCATGGTCTGGGAGAAGGAATTGAGGGAAAGATGTAAACGGTTACAGAGAGCACATCGGCAGCAGTCATGCTAAATTGAGTATATACAGAGTATAGATCAACTGTTCCACCCTTCTAGTTTGCTTAAATTGCAAAATTTAAGCAGGGAATTTGTGGCCCCGTGGCTCAGGAGCAAAAGTACAGTTTGGGAACCCACTTGTTTCAGGTTAGCAGAGGACGTGTCCCGTCAAACCGTTTGGAGAGATCCTGACCTCAGGTCACTCATTCCGAGTCCTCCCTTAAGCTTGCAAAACGCGACCTGATGAAATAGCAAAAAAAAATATGAATGGGGAAGAGGCAGAGCCGAGCCTTGCGTGACTCCGGAGGCCAAGAAGGGTGTGTGAACACCAGGCAGGTGCGTGACTAGTGCGACGGGCTTAGGATTATTAGTGGCTTATGACTCCAACTGTTCAGCGGCTGCTATCAGGAGTCTGAAATAACTTTGATAATGTGCATGCTTGCATGTGTGCTGCATGTAATGAAGGACTATTAGCGGAGGTAGCTTAATCGGCGGTTAGCATGCAAGGTCAAGTGTTTGAACGCGTTTGGGCCCTCTGTATCTGCAAAGCGCTAGCCGGTGAGTTCAGAAGTGAAGGCTAGAAGGGTTTAGCAGGATCTACTCCGCACCATTTTACTGTTACCTTGCAGGAATACCTCCGATTTGACTCTGAAAACCTCAAGATGTACAAAACCTGCCATTTCCGCCGTAACTTGACTCAGTGGTTTGTGACTGGGGCACCCTGGGGAAATATGGCAGTACAAATAATTCCTCACAATTAAAATACATGCTTCTTTTCTCATTTGAATATTGCACTTGCTTGTTACAACTGGTTCTCGTTATGTTTTTTGTCTGCAAAAGAGCCTGAGCCCACGAGTAACTGTTAGGTTTCCTCTGTGAGCGGATGTGTATGCTGTGGCTGTTCCCCTTTGAGCTTGTATCGCTGCACAGCATTTTCACTGGGCTGTGTCACGTTCCCATGACTCTTCCCCATTAGTGCAGACGATCCGAGCCCTGCCGTCCTCCTCAGCGCTGGGCTGCGATCAGCACCCGAGTGGCTGCTGGCGCCCCAAGTTCAGCTGCTGGCCATTGAATGCTGCAGAAGCAGAGTGTGCTGATGGAAGGGCCGAGTTCACGCGTTGGCCTGATGTTTGGCGTTGTGCCTGAGCTGTAGCAGGCATCGGTCTGAGTCCTGGACCTTTTTGACCCATTGTCCCTGACTCCCGTGCACCTCAGAGTAGTAACTAACTAACAGTAAAAGCACAGAGCCCTTGCGTAGCCGGACTCTGCTGGGATTGCTTGTTTAGCTCGGAGCAGTGCTTATAAATGATGTGATCAGAAGGAGCTGAGAGCTTTTCTTGCTGGCAGCTGTGCTCCAGCTATCTGGCCGTCCCATATGGGGAGGGAATTGACCTGTGCTGCTGCTTAGCTGGGAGACAGTTCAGGACATCCAGGCCTTGCGGGAGGATGTTTCAAGGGAAGAATAGCACGTGTTTCTGATCCCACATAGGTGCAAATCCTCAAACACAGAGCGGGAGGGCTTGGATATCAGAATTATTTTGGAGAAAAGTTAGAATAAAAAGGCTGAATATATTCAGGGATATCTGTCTGGCTGCTGCAGCAGTTTTCTCGCCTGTCACTTCCATTTTGCACTTCTCTCTTTACCATAAGTAATTATTTTCAGTTTCCTTGTCCTCCACTATTCAACATGCCATCAAAAAAATTGCTGTGGTTCCCTTCAGAGCGAGCTGCCTTTTGGTGGCAAGGAATCCTCTGTATTTATTTCCAGGAGAGTTTGCAGATGTTTCTGCAGGGTTTAGTTCTGTGAAGTCAGTGCCAGCTTGGCCTGCTTGGAGAAGGAAAGTATAAAGAATTGGCCAAAACAGTTATTCAGGTTTGTGTGTTTTTCTTACCTGCTGATTCCAGGCAAGTTTGCTGTAGAAGCGAGAGGGAAGGATTGTATTGCTTCCTACTGCCGGCGCTGTTCTCAGCGCTTAACAAAACCTCTCTTGTTTGTTTTCCCTTGATCCACATGCTGGAGCATTTCCTGGCTCGCAGACCAGGCTGTCAAAAAAACGTCTGTGAAGTATTTTTCTACAGACTTCATTCTTTCAGCCCCGTCGCTCCCCTGCTGCCTCAGTGTGTCGGGATTCAGCTTTTGTGTCTGAAGCCAGCCCTTCTGGCACGCCACAGCTCAGGTGGTGGGGACACCTACCTCGTAAATGTGGGACGTCTTGTTTTGCTGTGATATGTGGGTTAGGGGACTGGAAGTTTGGGGCTGGTCACTACTGATGTCAGGAAGCATAATGCTTCTAAGCTTTTTGTGGTGGGAAATCCGGTTCACAGCTTCTCTTTTGACTTTCACAGCGATCAGGAACACTGTATGTGTTTAGGCATGGGTGTGTGGGTTAAAGCACTGGACGCCTCTAAGAAAGAACTTAATACTCAATCTGTAAGTCAAAAAGGCCTTCTCTGTCTGTGTGTCCCTAAAATTGCCAGCCGCCTGGTGGATTTTCGTGGAAATGTGTATTATTTCAAGCCCAGGAGTTGTGTTTAGCTGTCAGTACCACTCAGACAGAGAAAGACGATGCTGATATACTAGTTTGGATTCATTTGATGGTCTTGGAAGGAACTTGAATTACTGGGTTAATTAGACCCTTGGTAACAGCTAATAAGCCTTTTCACTGTCATCATTTCTAAGTGCTGTTGTATAAAACTTTACCAGACTGCAGCACTCTGAAAACATCTCTGATTATACCCGTTTCTGTCTTCTTCCCTCTGCTCTCTTTGAACCCTAGACTCCGGGCTGGTCGTTCCAAGCGTGTCTTACGAGCTTCACAAAAAGCTGCTCTCGGTTGCTGAGAAGCACGGGCTGACTCTGGAGCGGAGGCTGGAGATGACAGGAGTGTGCGCCAGTCAGATGGCCCTGAGCCTCCTTGGGGGACCCAACAGGTAAAGCCATTCCCTTTCACTCTGCTGTGGGTTTTCCCCTCTCAGCAGAGCTCGGCTTATCTTGTTCTGCCAAGTGGGGTTGAGGTAAAAGAGGCTGAGAGGTTACTTTTGAGGTAAATGTAATGTGGCTGCCTGCTGCCGCTTGCACTAGTCCCCCAGTGGTCCCGCAGCTGGAGGCAGATGTCACCTCTCTGCCTTCCTTGCCTCTAAAAGAAAAAAAAAAAAACTCATCCTAACTCTGTGCAGACCTGTGTTGTAGCTCGTGTATCAGCCTCTTTCCAAATAATCACGAAAACAAGTGTGAGGCTCAGGCTTTTGAAGTTGGGGGAAGCCTTACAGTAGCTTTCCGTGTTTGTACTGCTTTTTCTTTTTCCTCTCTAGCGTCTCTAGAAAAGGGCTGGCTGAACACACCGTCTGGGATGAATGACTTACTGAGGGCTCCTTTTTGGCTCCTGTGTCCCAGAAGCAGAAGTATCTCTTGAGTCAAAGACAAAGCAGACAGAGCTGAGATTTTTCTCTCTGCTTACTGGGATTTTTTTTTTTTTTTAGGGAATTGAGCTTTGCACAGGTGTAACCCGAGGCAGATTAAACCATTGCAGAATCTCTGGCGAGCGACTCCTTTTTACAAATAAGCCAACCTTTCTTTCCTTTGTTGTTTTTTTTCCACATTACAGTTTAATGACATCAATAAAAGCAAAAGTCAACTCATGAAAACAAAGTGCTGCTTAGCTTTTCACAATGAGCTTTCAGGTATCTACACTGAAACTGAGAATATCCTGCTCTTTTGGACGGCCCAATTTGATAGCAGGTTTGGAGTGTGCTTACTGCTCTTTGCCTGAATAGATGTGCTGACTTTTTTGAAACGGTCCGCTCTGTGCCTGCACTTGCCATGGCTGTTGATGCGGGCAGACAATTACACGTGTATATTTCTGTTGTTGATAGGTGCTCCAAATGATTTGCTGTTGAAATGGAAGGTAAGCCCTAACAGTCTCCATCTGTTTATGCAGTAGTACTTACCTGCAGTCCAGGACCTAATTGTTTGATTGAGAGCAGTAAGCGATGACGTACCAGGCAGCACTGACCCTATCCGCTGAAAATCCTACTGTAAGCCACCCTTGATGGCTTACAGGCCCTTTAAATAAATCAACTTTTATTTTACAGTTCATGAGGCTTAGGGAGTAGAAATTATTTTTCTTCTTTTTTTTTTAACTGCGGCTTTGCTGACGGGGTAACTCACCCCATATTTTTAAGGTTCTATAGTTAGCTTTCTTCTAAAATCAGAGGGGCGGAGAAAAAAAAAGTTTCCTAAAAAGGAAATTGCACTGTATTCAAGCTTGGTATATGAGCAGCAAAAATGTCCCCCCCTCTGCTTTGAAAGTATAGGTTGGCTTCATGATGAACCAGGGTAGACTGGGAGCCTCTGCTGCGGGTGCAAGGAAGTCTTGAAGGGAACCTGCAAGCAGAGCAGCTCTCTAGTGGCAGGGCTAGAAAAGGATGTGGGTTCCTTGTCGAAGGCAACGGAAGATTTGCAAAACACCTGTAAATTTGCATGTTACTGATTTTATTTATTTATTTATTTATTTTCTCTTACGGGAAGAAGGTAAGAGATTCTTGGGTTTATTAAGTCACCTTTTGTCTGTGTTTTAGGCTGAACCCGAAGAATGTGCATCAGCGGCCCACGGTAGCCCTGCTGTGCGGCCCCCATGTGAAGGGAGCCCAGGGGATCAGCTGCGGGCGACACCTCTCCAACCATGACGTCCACGTCATCCTTTTCCTGCCCAACTTTGTCAAGATGCTGGAATCCATCACCAACGAGCTGAACCTTTTCAGCAAGACGCAAGGCCAGCAGGTGTCCAGCGTCAGAGGTGAGTGAGGGCGGAGCAAATCCGCTCTCCACCGCCCTGGTGCCTTGTGGAGACCTGTGTGCTCAGCTCCACGGTGCCTGCCCGGTCCGGTGGCACCATCTAGTGGCACCGCCATAGGAAGGTGGCTGGTGGGAGGCTGGCGGGACAGCAGAAACTGGAGAGGTTCAACAGTGGAGCACTTGTGCTGGTACAGATGTTTCCTGTACGAACAAATACGGAAGAGCTGCTGTATGGATCTGAGTCAGACCAGCCGTTCTCTTAGGATAAGGGCCTGCCTTGTTCAGCATATCGAAACTGCAATTAAATGAGCGTCCAACTGCTGCTTCCGACCAAGCAGACAGCTTTGTTGAACTAGTCCCAGCAGCTGTCAAAATTTAGATCTCTTTAGCATGCCCTAAAATAAATTGATGTGCCGTCTTCCATGAGAGCGCTTGGCTTCTGTTTGTCGTTTCACCAGCGGTACTTTCAAACCTGGTTCGTGTACACTTCTTGGGAGGAACAAACCTGGGAATTAGGGCACTGCACAATGTTTTGTGATTTGGCAAGGGGTGGAGGGCTGCTCTTGCTGAGCTACTTGCCTGTTATAAAAGAGGAGTCCTTGTTCCAAGGACTTTTTGGTGCATCAGGTAAGAGGAATGCAGATGTGGTACAGAGCAGGTGACTGCAGCGAGACTGATGGAGCTCAGTGTGGCCGGTAGCAGTGCAGCACACAAGCTGCCTTTCCATAGCAGAAGTAGTCAGTGCATTCTAGAAAAATAGGCCTTTTTTTCAGCTTGCGGAATATAAAATGATCCTTTTGTAATGGAGCGAGAGCATCAGTGCTTCCCTGGGCCGCCTGAACCGGTGGGCCGGCTCAGCAGCGGCATCTGGGGATACTCCAGTGCTGACCACTTGATGAGATTTTGTACCTGAGAGTCTGTGAACGTTCTCCAGAGTGCTAAAGAGCTTTTAAATATCGGTGTCGGTGTCTTTTGCAGAAGGATGGCAGTAGCAACAGGTAAGGCCAGACTGTATGCGGTGAGACTGAGGGTGCTGGTGGCAAAAATGACAAATCTGCTGGCAGCGGAAGGAGGGAAGGCACTGAGCCTTAGTTCGTGATTGCAGGTTGGTCCTCAGTGCTCACCGCTGTCTTGTGTTTCTTTCAGATCTCCCAGATACCCCTGTTGACCTAGTGATCAACTGCCTGGATTGTCATGAAAATGCCTTTTTGAGAGATCAGCCTTGGTACAAAGCCGTTGTGGACTGGGCCAACCAGAACCGGGCACCCGTCCTCAGCATAGACCCTCCGATAAACGAAATGGAGCAAGGCATCGACGCCAAGTGGTCGCTGGCCTTGGGCCTGCCCCTGCCCCTGGGCGAGAGGGCGGGCCGCGTGTACCTCTGTGACATTGGCATTCCCCAGAAGGTCTTTCAAGAAGTGGGAATAAACTACCACTCGCCCTTCGGCTGCAAATTTGTCATCCCCCTGCACTCCACTTAGAGCTCATCCGGCCGTACGGCTCTGAAAGGAGAGAAGAGAGAAGGAGGAAGTCTGTCAAATAAGCTGTCCAGTGGATCCTGACTAGTAAACTCGTGACGCCTTAAGGATGTGAAGTTCTGGAGAGTTTTCCTTCCAGAAGAAACATTGTGTATTTAAAAAAAAAAAAAGAGAATAATCATAAAATGAAACAAAAAAAAAAGAAGAGAAGGAAGCGAATGTTCCTGCAAAGTTGTTTTCATTCTCTTGTGCCATTGTATGAAGGAACACGCAGGAAGATGGTGTCCGTCCCCGGTGAAGGCGGCCATTGCTGTTCAGGCCCGGCCGGGAGACTGTTTAATGAGGGGTGTATGTGGAGGTGGTACAAGTGACGAGTGGTTTGGAGATCTGAGATGTGTTTCTTGATCCTTCTGGGTGGATAGACCCAGCAAGGGTGCCCTGGTGGGAACAACACCCTTTGATTGTGTAGAAATACCTTCTGTTGCAGTTGTACCGGGACGGAGGGAGGATTTGGTTTTGTTCCATCGTTCTTTTTGACTCCCTCCTCCCTGTTTTATGTTCCTGAAGGCAGTTGTAGCTCGCTCTCCTTCCTGAACCCACCACCAGCCCCTCAAGGAGAGCGTTCCCTCTTCGGAAAGCTTGTGTCAAGAGCCAGAAGCTCTCAGGTCGCACATGCTCCGGGAACACTGATGTCCTCAGCTAGGCCTTACTTGCTTATATACTCTGTTGGCTTTTTGTTTGTTCGCTTAGCAGGTGAATCCCGGGTCTACGGGAGGAAAACATGTTATGGAAAAGAACTTTTCCAGGATAGTTTGTTGGGTTTGTTTTTTTTTTTTTTCCTTTCTTCTTTCTAGCACGGTGAGTGGCTGAATCAGGGAAAGCGTAGTGAAGCAGGGCGGTGTCACTCTTGAGTTTGTTGCGTGGTGTATGGTGCAGCTGATGTTCAGGTGAGTTTCCCCCAGTATTTCCAGTATCCCTCCTACACTCAGTGTGGTTTGGGAAGTTGGTCATGGATCCGTTCATTCCCTTTGGGCTCGAAGCCCCTGTATAGGGTGGGCTTGTGTGTGTGTCCGTGTGCACCCATGTGCAGGGAACCAGCTTTGAGGGAAGGACTCGGGTCCTCAGCTCACAGGGTCCTGTTTGCCTGCAGGAGATGGTGTGGTGAGAGCTGCTGCCCTCCTGGAGGGGCATGGCAGGAGGTTCTCATCTCAATTACCATAGGGGCTCTGCCCTGGTTTGCTCTGCTAACCGCTCCTGCACTGCACTGCCTTCCCACATGCTGTCAGGAGGCATTGGGTTATCTTTTCCTGCGTTCGTTTTGTTGGCCTAATGGAGCCTCGATGCAGTGCCTGGAGCAGGGACGAGCTGAGAAACCGTCAGCTACCTGGCTTCGGGAATCCATGGTGCTGGCTCTGCGCATGCTCTCTGAAGGCTTCGCACCCAGTAGCTGATCCAGGGGAGTGCTGAACCTGGAGCGGTGCAGGCGATGCTGTTAGGGCAGGCTGTTCCTTCAGAGGAACCGGGCAGATGCGAGGCAGGGGCCCTCTTCTTGCTCCCGATGCTGTGAGTGTGGGCAGTGCTTGAAGCTCTGCTGCTCTTCTGGTACCTTACCTGTCCCCAGAGCCTCCTGCAGGTACCTAAACCTTTGCACAGACCCTGTTCTGGCAGCTGGGAGAGCTTCGGAGCTTCAAACCATATCTTTTCTCCAGGGGAGCTGGATCCCTTCTGAGGTTGAAGTGCAGGGACGTGGAAATGGTCACCTCCTGTTGCAGCTGCTCTGTTGCTGTGCTCTGCTGAGCAGGTCGAGCCCCGCTTAGCAAACCTATTGACCCACTCACGCTCGGCGTGGTGAGGATTTACAGCTCAGGCACTTGTCTTTCATCTGCTTAGAACAAAGGCCAAGTGTATCAAAAGGAGGAGGGAAGAGACTTCCCCCAGACGAAAAGAAGCAATTAATACTGCCTGGAAGTGCGGAATGATGGGGGATCCCAGTACAGACAGCATCCCAGTGAGCGCTGGGCTTGTCCCCGCGGCTGCCTGAGGTCCCTTCCCCTGCCAAACCGCCCGCACCTTGCCGTATCTACCTCAGCAGGACGAAGGGCTCTGCGCCTCTCCGTGTCTGGACCCCTGGCTCCCCCGAGCTGCTTTCCCCGCTGAGGGTTGGGTGACCTGAACTGCTTATGCCGAGTGGCCTTAGCGCTGGCACGGGGAGGCTCAGTGACTTGTCAGTGCCGTGACGGGTGTAGCTCTGCCCTCGAGCGGTTCCTCTCCATAGGAAGGGCAAAGCTGAAGCACCTATTCCTCAGGCGAATCACGTTTAAGCTTGGAACTGTCGTGGCATTTAACAAGCTGTGGTTCTGACTCGGCCGCACTGGGAAGAGATAGCAATGTGGTTGGTTATTTAAAAAAATACAAATGGGAGGCTTCCCTCTGCCTTTCTTGTTTCTTTGGCTGTTTCAGCTAATCTTTAGCAGGGCAGAGGAGCAGCGGCTGGGTTAAAAAGGTGGACGTTGCTGTAGTAGTGTTAGCTTTAGCCCTCCCTCCTTATTTTCACTTTCCTTGCTCAAGACGCTCGATTAAGAGAAGTTGCCGTTTCAATTTCTGCTTTCCTTGAACCAGGCTGCAGGCTTTTCTCGCCTCTTCTGGGTTTGGCTTATTAAACCGTAGATCGCACGCACTGAGCAGTGACAGCGTAGAAACACGCAAGGCTTCAGCACAGGCTCCTTTTCCTGCCCTCTCCACTGCTGTGCCGCTGGCTGAAGTTACGTGCCCAAAAGGGGCACCAAACCAGGTCAAGATGTTTTTTTGCAGGGATGGCAGCTGGGATCAGGTCCGTACTCGCTGCCACACAGCTCCAGGAAGCACTAAGGCCCTGTGCAGCAATACAGTTCCCCATGTTTAAGCAAAAATTATAAAGAAAGTGTTGCAGTGTTGCACAACAGGAGGGTACAAACCCTCAACGTAAGGAATGGGATCCCAATCCCTACCTGCAGAGAGCGCTTAGGGCACAGCAGGCAGCTTTGGGCTGTGTTTGGCACAGTTCAACTTTACAGTGTGCTCAACTTTCTGGAGATAAGAGGAGATTTGGGTATTTGGCTGTACTTCCCCTGGCACACAAAGGCTTACTTGAGGAAGTACTGGCCTCACCCACATGAAATGCATCTTACATGCAGGTGTGAGCTCTTCTGGAGCACCTGGAGACCCAGAGGTGGGTCTGGGTCCCTCCTTCTCCCCCTTCCCCCACGTTACCAGAGTTAATTCAAAGAATGGAACACTTTTTTTAAAGCTGTGTTTGAGATGATAGTTTCTACCCACAACCTTCACCACCATCATAGGAGCTGCTTGTGAGCGCTGCTCTGGTCACTAACACGTCAAGATCACTGCACTATGTCACCGCTTGATATTCCATTTGTGACCTAATGTTTGTAACGACTAATTCCTGCCGCTGCTGGGGGATGTCCTGAAATAAAGTGCAACTATTCATGTGTGCTATTTGTGTGCAGCTATTTATTTGTCTGCTATCGTTCTAGACCCTGACACCCCCAGCTGGAGCGAGCCTTCCTGCTGCTCTGCACTGGTCAGAGGAGCATGGGCGGAGGCCAGTCTGCTCACCCACACTTTTTTTACCCTCCAGTGAAGCAAAGGTTTCCTGCTAATTTCCAGTTAATTTTTCCAACACCTCCATCTTCCTTTGCAGAAAAGGCAAAGCTGGGAGCAAGAGAACCCTACACCTGCCTACAAGGGAAGTATCAAACAATAAGAAACACTTTATTTTAACTTTACAACATATAAATAGACAAATCTGTGCTTTCCAACGTAGCTTTTCTTCCCCTCCCCTACCCAGGGTCCTTGTGGCAGTGCCCCAGTGCCTCTGAGCTCTGAGAGAAGAGAGCGAGTGGGGTTGATCTGCAGAGGTTAGACCGAGCCTGTATGTACGAATCCAGCAGGTATCGCACCCTCCCCGGCTGTCATCTGCTCAGGTCGCGGCTGGCGCCTCGACCGCACAGCATCCTTTCCTCTGCAGAGAGGCCAGCAAAAAAAGGATGCAGGAGGGCTTCTGAGAACGTGATCCTGCGGGAAGGGTCGAATTCTAACATCCTCCTCATCAAGTCAAAGAGCTGTGCGTGTTCCAGCGAGTCGTGCAGCATGTATGTCTGAAAGAGAAGGGCGGGGGGGAAAGAGAGAGGGGTGTAGCGCTCCGGCAGGACAGTTTTGTGATACACAGCGAGGGAACGGCTGTCTCCCACCCTAAGGTACCACATTCAGCCAGCCCAATAAACTTCTGTGACCACGGATGAGAGTTTGGGGCTCTGTAAAAGCCGGTTTCTAAGGGAAATTCCCATCCCTAAGCCCCACACTGCTGATCTGGGGAAGGGAATGGCACAGTTGAACCTCACAACACGGCCAGCCCCGCCACCAGCCACAGAGCAGCACCTACCCGCAGGGGTTTGCAGTTCTCTTGGACGTATCTCCCATCGGACGTGTTCTCATCCCATACCAGGTTCCCATTGTGGAAATATTTTTGCTTCCTGGAGAGGAAAGGCGGCATTCAGTAAGGCTACTTGTGGGATGTCCTTCTAGAACATCTCCCACAGTTATACCCATAGAGGTGAGATGCGGTGTGAGGGCAGAGAATTGAGATCCTGAGTAATTAGTCACAAACAGTTGAAGAGGTTCTTACCGAGTTTTGTGGATCATGTGAGACGGAATGGGCCCAAGGATTTTTTCCATCATGACAAGATGCTCACGATTCTCATGGGTCTGCAAAGGAAAAGAGTAGTGGTGCATTAATTCAGAACTTGGAGATCTGATGACAAAAGTTCTGTCACCTATACAACTACAAGGGAAAAAGAGACAAGACTCTATCAGGAATGAATGTAGAGGTATCCACCTCTAATTCCTCCTTTGACTTTTCCATTCTTCACGGAACAGTGAAGAAACCAGAAGCGATCTGGACCTTGTCCTTCCAGCAAGGCATAAGTCCTCAAACCATGAGTTTTCCTGGGCTCATTTTCAAACTCAGCTTCTGATTTTTAGTGACTGGTCTGCATTTCCATTCCCTTCACCTAAGTTTGAGCCCTTTTAGACATTAAGGACTTTTAGGGTACAGTGCCTCTTGCAGGAATCGTACCTGGAAGAGCGTGAAGCCACGGTAATACTCAAACAGGATGCAGCCGGTACTCCAGACATCGCATGGCTGTGCCCAGCCCAGCTCTGCAAAGAGAATCAAGTTAACTTTGTGCTCCCCACAAGTCCCACCAGATTTCTACTAGTTCCTTGTTGAAACTGCAGGGATTACATGAAGACAGACCTAGAAGTTAGCTGTGCACTTTCCAGTGAAGCACACTGGCAACAAGACTGTCAACTTTCCCCAAGGTGATTCTGTTTTAACTTCTCATGACTCCACGTTCCCCTGGAGCTAATCCGAACCCTTCCTGAGTCTCCCAGGCTTTCCTCAGCTCTCTGCACTCCGCATCAAGGGCCTGCACTATCCACGAATACCTTCCATACCATCAGGACCTTGGCACCACTGAGGTAGCGTCACAGCAGTGCGCGGACCAGGTTGTCCCTGAGAACTGGAGTGCTCTCAAGGTGGTGTTCCTCATCATCCTACAGCATCCCTGGGACAACTGTTCTCCTCCACCCATCTGAGACTCCTGACAGCCCAGCAGTACTCACCCAGAATCACTTCTGGTGGACGGTAGTGCCGGGTAGCCACAATAGTGGTGTGGTGCTCGTGATCAAAGGTGGCGCTTCCGAAGTCCGCCACGCGGATGCTCGTGTTCCGAATGGATTTCTCCTCACAGCTCTGCAAGCAAACAAGAAGTCCTCAGTGCTTCTAATAGCTGGTTCAGGATTAAGTTAGGCTTTGAGATGAGCCCTCTGACCCCAAAACTGCCATGTCTGCACTAATCAGAAGGATTACAACTGAAGCTCTGAGCCCTTTACATCTCGGGTCAGTGTTAAGGAAAGCTGCTGAACACTCCACTCCATGGACTGCAGCCAGTGAAGCAGTTTTAAGGCTTTTAGAAGACATGGGAAAAAGAAGAGGCCCGACTTCCAGTTTGTTCCCACTAAACAGACTTTTAAGGCCCTGTGGGCCACGTACGGAACAGGGAAGATCCAATTTCTGCAGGAAGGGAAAGGCAGGCTATTCCTGATCTATTCACTTCTCTTTTGGCCGTAACCCACCTTTTTCTCGTTGTACAGAGTGTCAAAATCTGAGTTGACAAACAAGATGTTTTCCGGCTTGAGGTCAGTATGAGTCAGCTGGTTGTCATGTAAAACTGCACAGGTGGTGAAGAGGAGAGAGAGAAAAAAAATACATATGTAAGAACCACACGCCGAAGCACCCATTCAACCCTGCCCATCAAAGTGCCGAGCCAAGTCCTTCTCAGATGCCTCCCAAGCCATTCTGGTGAGACATCGTCACCTGGCAAGGCCGCGCTGGGTGACTTACATCTCAAGGCATGGCAGAGCTGGTAGGCCATGTGCCGGATCTGAGGGAGAGGGTATGGCTGGAAGTTATTCTCCTTCAGGAACTCGAAAGTGTTCTTGCCCAGAAGCTCAAAGGCAATGCACATGTGGCCATGGAAGTTGAACCAGTCTGACATGAGGACACACAAGCTGCGCGGAGAGAAAGACATGAGGATTAACCATCATTCAGGCACTCAACAGTCATTCTCCCTGTTTCTGGCTACTTCGGAAGTGGTTGGTGAGCAAAAGCTCTGAGCCAGCTGACTCAGAAGCACAGTAATCCCTCCATGTACACCAGAGAGACGCTGTCTCCCCACTTTGCTCAACCACCTTTAGACAGAGATCTCCAATTCAAGTGGGATGAGGCAGCAGGTGGTTGTTAGAGAAGCAGTTTTGGTTCATTTTTCCCTCACTAGGACTTGGCACGGTTAAGAGTTTTAAGTAAACAGGTGTTCAGTAGAACTAGAGACAGACACTCTTCCAAAACCCAGAGGAATGAGACAGGTTTTCCCCCACATGGTTGGGCTCAATGATCTTAAAGGCCCCTTCCAACCTAGACAATTCTATGATTCTGTAAAAGGCAAGTAGCAGGTATTCCAGTCCTCGGCCCTGTCCTTCTTTGGAGATCACCCAAACAGACCACTTGTCTGTAAGGATGTGGTACCGCCTACCCAGGAGTCTTGTAGGAACTTACAATTTGTTCTCCTTGTCCTTCTCTTTGATTTTTTTCAGGACGTTGATTTCCAGCCTGGCTGCTTCTCGGTATTTTCCAACATTTTTTATGATTTTCAGTGCCACCTGAGATTTGCCTCTGTAAGGGAAGAGGCAAAAGGATGGAGTCAGAAAAAAAGCCTACATAGACACTTCCTCAGTCCAGAGAGAGAGGGCACATCCCAGTTACTCCAGTCATGTTTTCATGTGTTAAAAGAGGCTTAGTCATTTCTGGGTCCCAACAAAGCTCTCAAGGTCTGCCAAAGATTTATGCTGCTCAACCAGTAGTTAAGTACCCACGTGGAAATTGGAAGTGAAAGGCTACTGCTGGGTAACGCTCCAAAGAGAGCTGCAGGCAGCTCAGCAAGCACACCATTTCCTGACACAGCAGTCCGTAAGGTCACCGCGCCTCCAGAAGCCACCTCCCCTCTCCAACTGTGCCAGAGAGATTTCGAGGGAGGCAGGACATCCCAGCGGCTCCTCTGCTAAGCTGACCCCACGGCTCAGAGCCAGACAAAAGGTCAGGAAGAAACAGGGGTCAAGTGTAATCATAGGAGAGGTTAAAAAAAATAAAATAGAGAAGTACCCCGGCAGATTAAGGGTCACTTTCCCCAGCTGTCTGGCCCATCCCTCAGCTGGAGTTCACTGCGGTAGAACAGCCTGTGCCAAAGCCCTCAGCCACTGAACAAACTCCCCTGCTTCCCTTAACACATCAGCCTGCAAACTTGGGGGGCTGAGGTATGAACCAGGCCCCTTTCCACTTGCTGTAAGAAATAACTGCTACCAGAGCAACAAGTGGAAGGCGACAACAGTTTGGTCCAGCACAAAACTGGCAGTGTTAATCCCACCACGCTTGTGAGCATCTGAGCTTGATGCACAAGGGCCGGGCAAGTTATCTGGAAGGGAAAGGTGCCCACCTGGCATGGTCCACGCACTCCACCACTTTGCCAAAAGTGCCTTCGCCAAGGCTGCCGACAATTTCATCTAGGAGAGAAAACAGGAGCGGACGTGAACTTCAGAGGCTTGGCTGAGAGCTGAGGTCCTGCAATTTCACAGCAATAAAATGACAAAGCAAAAAAATGTCTCTCGCTGCTACACTCTTTAAAACTCAAGTGTCTATTGTCTGCCTCAGGCAATTTACTGGTCAGTCCATTTATAAGCAATAAAACACTAGAGACCCCTCCAGTACAATACGAGAGATCTTGTCTAACATGGGGATAGAAAGTAGAGAGGTAAAGTTTTACGAAAGGTGGCTGTACATCGCTCTTGAAGCCAATCGCCGATCCTGCACACCAGGTGGCCTTCCTTGTCATCTTCCACGCTCCTGCTGCGCTTACTGCTCTGTTGGCTTCTCTGTACACACCGCCACCCCATACGACCAAGCGCACACAGCGGGCAGTTCCGAGTGGCAGGATTGTGTTGTCATTCAAAGGTTGGAGATGACGGTGCGTCGGTGGTTGGATTTTCCAGATCCCAGCATTTCATAAGGCACACAGCATATATAACGATAGGGATATTGCAAGGGACACGTCAAGACACAAACTAACTTCAAAACAGAAAAGTAATCAACAGCTACAGGTATGTAAAGAAATCTCTCTCATTAGCTACGGCCTCTGGTGGCCGCCGCCTCTTAGGCAGGAAAATGCCCCCCTCTTCTCTGAAGAGAAGCAGCAGCCAGGAAGCTCCAGTGTTAAGGTGGCTCGGCTTGGCACCACCATTCCCCACAGAGAAGCAGCTTCCCTCCACAGCACCGGAGGATGCTGCCAGAGGCATGAGAAGAAGGAGGGCTTTGCCAGAAGAACGTCATTTTCTCCGCTGGCAAACATGACGAAGGGTATATACAAAGCTGTCAGTTTGGACAAGCTGTCCAGTAGAAGCCAGAGTAGCAGTTCTCCCTCTGTGCAACCTGCTTTTTTGTACCTCAGTTAATAGATCGCCAGCTACCCAGAGCCGTGTCCTGCCCTGGCTACGAACCGGCCCTTCTTGACAGAACCAACTACCACCACTGAACCTAAATCCATACGCCCGACTGGCTGCAAACAGACCTGGTGTTGCACATCAGCCTTAGGATGCAATTTTATGCCTGAGAGAACTTTAGGAACAGGCCAGTTATATTAATCCCCAGGGAGCATTTCACTCCGGGCATCCACTAAAGGTACGAGGTCATGGTCACCTCTGCTACTGCTGGCTTCTACTGGAAAACCAGCCGAACGTTCCTGAAAGGACCCAGGGTCCACAAAGCAAGCTGCCCTAGTTCCTGATCTTTTTCTAGTCAGCCTTAAAAATAGTTACAATCTCTACAGCCAAAGAAATTAATACAAAGCTCTACATTTCCATGCCCGAGCTTCTGTCAGGCTTCTCTTCTGTGCCCCTCACCCCCCAGCTAGTCCAAAATAGCGAGCTACAATCAAACCCCAAAAAGGTCAGCTGAAATGGAGGAGAAGGTAGAGAGGACAGTTGAGACAGCTGTGAGACTTCAAAGGATTTAGATCACACCAGCCCAAACCTGCACACCATTATCACCGCACGCACACACGCAAACCGCACTGGAGTGTTTTCATCCTAACCCTGGCTCTTTCTAAAACTAAAATTAAAAGGTCAACTGGAAAGAAATAGAAGGAGGAAAGCAACAGACCGTCAGAAGTTCCCAGCCATGCAGATATCCACCATAACTGCAGGGATCAGGACTCGGTCATTTAGTTGTTATAACATTTAAAAGCAACAAACGTGTGAAAGATGAAAACGTTCCTCACAGGAGAGAAGCAGTGAAGCAGAGACATTTGGTCTGATACCTCACAACACTTCCAGGGTACTCCCAGTCCCAGGATCAGCCTCCCCACCCAGTGCCAAATATTCCCTCTTAATCCTTGAAACATCTCGGGCAAGGAATACTACATTTTGGGGTGGAAAACAGGCAAGTTTTCAGAGAAGCTGAAGTCCAAGGCCACTTGTGTGGAAATAGGCAAAGAGGATGCCTGCATGCCCTCAGAAGGTGGAAGTCTTCTTCTAAGTACAGTGGGACAGGGGGGTTAAAAACCACAGGGCTAACACCACAGAAGAAGCAGGCTGACCCATCCCATCTGCTACGGGATCCTGGCACAAAGTCAAATCGACGTGCCTTCACGCGAGCGTTCCGTACCACCGCTGCATACCAACCCCCCCCACACCGAGAAGTGGCTGTGTGCAGAAATGAGGCCCTGGCCGTGTATAAACCTCAACAATGACCGATCCCCAGCAGCCAGGCTGGCCCGCAGCCAAGGCTCGCTCTCGTTAGCCTATCACGTGTGCGCCATTTGAAGCTTTCCCTGATCCCTTCCCCGGCCGTAAAGAATACAGCTTAGTTTCCTCACATATTAAGGCTACAGGGGCTGGACTAGAGAAAAACAATAGCTACAAATGCTTCCCACTTAACAAGACACAGATTTTTGGACTATACATTCCACGTAATGAAAACAAACACAAAAATGGGATTAGAGGTACTCACCCAGAGTGTTCAGAGCTGAAAGGAGGTAAGAACAGTTAAAACCCTAAACAATCCTGAACTCATTCTGGATGCTACTCACCGAGGAGGCACTGCTACAAGACCTGGTCCTGCGTTTCCGGCAGTGATGCTGATGCTTCTTTGGACGGTGCTGCTCTCTGCCTCTGGATCGCCGCCAGTTTCGTGAGCGGGTCGAGTAATAGTCCTCTCCAAAAGATGGACTTCGGTCTTCAAATCTGTAGGCGTCGCTCTCCCGTCTGTATCTCCTGTGATAAGGCATCCTGTCATGGCTGGAGCACAAACAAGAACACGTTTATAAACCTGGAAAAGCAGGAAAAGCAGAGTCCTACTGAAGTTAAGTGCTCTTGCTCCTGCTCCCTGGTGGCAGGGAAACAACAGCAAGCATCCCAACTTGAAACCACCGTGGCTCAAATGCTGTCCGTTTCTCAGCCAAGTTTCTCAGATAAGAAAAAGGAGAAAGTTTGCATGAGAAAATGGTGTGGCACTCCCACATTTCAAGGAGCCAGGGCGGGGAGGGGGGGGAACCACCCACTTAGAGCTCAATCTGAGCTGCCTACCTCATCTGAGCCACCTCCGCCACCACACACAAGTGGTTTTCTACCATCATTTCTCCTCCCCCAGGAAAATCTCTCATTAGTTCTTAAACAAACGAGATCTGAAGGCAGCAGCGGTGCCCTAGTCACCACCCTGGGGGAACTGGAGTCCCCTGAACACCAAGCCTTTGCTGTACACATGCACACCAGCTCAACAGATCATTAGCAAGAGCCAGAAGGAAAATTTGGTCTCCACAGTACAGTTAAGCCGCTGTGCCTCTTGCAACAGCCAAAGGCTGCAAGCATGTAAAGACTTTCAGCCAAGCTCATCTATGCATCAGGAAGGGCCAGAAGACATCAGACAAAGCTCCCCTGTGAGAGTATGTATCAGCTGGAGTCACACACGCAGTTGTAGGTAATGATGAGAGCAGCTCTCCCCACCCTGTGCTTGATTAGAGAGTATCTGCCAAAGCTGCGATTCTGCAGCTCCTGCCTTTTGCTCTGCAGGTCCTGTGTGCTCCCTTAGCAGCAACTCTTTTAAACTGTACAGAAAAAATGGTATCATTTAGCAGTGGCCTGCTTCTGCCCCCAAAAACACAACTGTCTTCTCCACCCCGGCCGTTACAGTTGGTCTAATAACACAGCTTCCGCTACAAGCCTTGCTTCACACGTCATTGAGTGAGAAGCTGCGTTTTAAGTGTTGCAACTCAGAAATAAGAGCAGTGGGTTGGCTTTCCAATGATAAGCAGCAGCGTTCTGGGCACACGCTGGGCCGGGCTGACGCTGTCATATATACCTAGCCGACAGCAAGAGCAACAGCTTCTCCAACCAAGGCCTCGCTGCAGCTGCTTCAGTCTGGAAACAGGAAATTTTGTTGTTTGCGCCTCTTTGCTTTGGCAACAATTAGCTCTCTCGCTGACAGCTTAACGGGACGCAAGTATGCATGTGGTGGATCATCTCATCTTGGATCAAGACTAAAATTTCAGACTGCCTGCCAAGAGAGCAGCAGCTCTAGGTCATCGCTGAACTATCCAAAACACAAAAAAAACCCTTCAGCGGCTCTGTTCCAACAGCGATACTCAACTCCAAACACACCTTTGCGAAACTTCAGTGTGTACTTTTAAGATACAGAGGATTCAGGAATAACAACCTGAAATACAGAGGAAACCAGCGAACCTGCGAGAGGCTCACAGTCCGAGACTAAAGGGGCAACAAAGTTCTTACCTAGCAAAAGCCTGTTTTCATCCAAATCTGTCCTACGTAACACATCAGATGAAAGAATGGAAAAGCCTATTGTGTGCGTCAGCTGTATTTCACAATACGCTTCCTTGAAGTAAACAAAAGCCAGACTCAGAAGAGAAATTAATTTGTAGAACATTTCAGGAATTTCAAAATGAACTCAGCTCCCTTCTGGCTGCACCTGCCCTGTTCAACCAGTGGAACCACACCAGCCCCGGTACCACCGAGCTGCGAGGACCGCCAGCCTGTTTCAATCGCACACCACAATGTGTCAGCACGAGGCTCCCCTCTGTTCCAGAACCCTCGCCACAGCTCCTGTTACCAGAGGCCTTATCAACCCCGCTTCCAGTACCTAATTGTCCCTGTGGAAACACTGAACAAAGAGAGGATCAAAGGTAAAATCCAGAGCCAAAGCAGAAAAGATCAGTTAGCAATGCTCAGATCCTTTCTGACACTGTAGGTAAGCGAAAAGGATTGTTACTTTAAATCTGATTTGTAATAATTTCAGAAGGAAATGGGTTGTGGGGAGAGAAGGACTTTAATGCCTCTGCAGCATCAGAACTGGGAAACATGATTCCAGAGCAGGCTGTTCTCCCTCATTAATATTAAAGACATCACTTTGGGAAGAACTTTTGGCCAGATACAGAGACAGAAACATGTAAGGGAAGGCACACACAATTAAGCCCTTGACTTCCATCTCTGGGATTTACAGGTTTAAAGCTGATCCACAGTCAGGAAATGAAAGCTGCTGCCACTCAGCGCTCGCTCTGAAACACGACCAGAATCAAGGACGAGGCTTTATTAGATAATCGCCCCTGCTCCCAGAGTGGCTGCTGGCCGACACGCCTCCCTCTACCCCAAAACCCCACTCTTTACCTTCTCGATCGCGATCTCCTGGTGAGATCCCTCCGGGGTGGGTAGCGCAGTCTCCCCTCATAGTCTCTGCTACGAGATCTCTTCCTTTTCCACCTGTGACCCAGGTAGCTCTCCTGCTCTGGGGACCGGTATCTCTTACAGTGATGCATCTGAGGAGACGGAGAGGTTTCCAACTTTTAAAAATCATCACCCCGGGCGCTTCCTCTGCTCCCTAACCCGAAAGGTGCGGGGGAGAGACCACCCCAAAGAGTGCTCTGCACTCTTTGGGGTGCTCTCTGCCCACACCCTTTGGGTTAGAGAGCCTGGTGGCAACGGCCACGGTGGCCCCCGTGAGGATGAGACCTCTGCCAGCCCCAGCAGCGTTAAAGCCATTAAGATGGAGGCCTCCCCTCGGCTTTAGACCGACGTTACAGATTATTTCCCCGCTGCCCCTTACAACCACCCGCCTAACAAACCGTTTCCACCGCCCCCAACCACCCGAACCGGAGAGCTCGGGACTAGGGCACCGCCGTACCGGGACACGATTCCCCTCCGGGACTACACGTACCACAGCGGGGCGATGCGGCTGGGCCTGGGCCCGGGCCAAGGCCTAGGCCCAGGCCCAGGCCCAGGCCCAGGCCCAGGCCCAGGCCCGACGCCNCAGATTATTTCCCCGCTGCCCCTTACAACCACCCGCCTAACAAACCGTTTCCACCGCCCCCAACCACCCGAACCGGAGAGCTCGGGACTAGGGCACCGCCGTACCGGGACACGATTCCCCTCCGGGACTACACGTACCACAGCGGGGCGATGCGGCTGGGCCTGGGCCCGGGCCAAGGCCTAGGCCCAGGCCCAGGCCCGACGCCCCCCCCCACCGCGCCGAGCACCCCCAGCCCCGCTCCGCTGCCGCCTCCGCCGCCGAGCACCCCCAGCCCCGTCTCGCCCTCCCCGAGCCTGTCGCCGCTGACTCACCGTCCTTCCGCGCCCCTCCGCGCCGCTCTCGGCGGCTGCGGCCCGCCCCGGCCCCAACCGGCCACCAGCAGAGCCGTCGTTCTTGCGCCTACTTCCGCTTCCGGCGCCGCCCGCGCGGCCAGAGTGGCTCCGCCCAGGGCCGCTCCCGCCGCCTCTCGCTGCCCCCGGAGGTCGCGGTTAACCCCTGCGGCGCCGGGCTGGCAAAGGGGGGTTGGACACGGGGAGCTGAGGTCTGCCTTGCCAGGGCCTTCCTCGCCAGGGCCTTCCTCACCCTCAACATGTCCTTCCTCTCTATGGCCTTCGTTGCTGTGGCCATCCTCATCATCACCTTTGTTGCCATGACCTTCCTCACCATAGCCTACGTCACTGCAGCCATCCTCATCCTCAATATGGCCTTCCTCCCCATGATTTGCCTCGCTGGGGCCTTCCTCGCCATGGCCATCCTTGCCATGGCTATCCTCACCATGGCCTTCCTCACCATTGGGCCTTCCTCGCCATCGCCATCCCCACCCTCCATGTGGCCTTCCTCTCCATGGTGTGCCTCACCATGGCCATCCTCACCCTCAACATGGCCTTCTTCCCTGTGGTCTGCCTCATCATGACTATATTCACCATGGCCTTCTTCACCATTGGGCCTTCCTCACTACAGCTATCCTCACCATGGCCACCCTCATCCCAGCCTTCCTTGCCGTGGCCTTCCTCACCATGATGATCCTCACCATGGCAATCCTCACCATGATGATCCTTGCCATGGTCTACATCACTGTGGCCCATGCACTTTCTCTCCCCATGGGCTCTGCAAACAAGAGCTTCTTGTCTCTCTCTCCTTCCACCAAACAGGGCTGAGAGCTGCCGTTGTCCCCACAGGGACCTGCCCTTGGGACTGGCGATGGGTCACAGCCAGAGGGGCAAGGAACTGGTAGAAGAGGTTCAGTGTCCAGTTAATCTGTGTGGAGAAAGGGCCTCAGTCCCATTTATTTAGTAATTAGCACCATGCAGGGCTTACGTGAGTGGGGCTTTGCTCCCTCCTGCCCCATGAGTAGGTGACCATCCCCTCCCACCCAGGCCACCACTCTGGAGGGCAGTTCTTGTTCCTAGAGCTGGACCACAGATGCTGCTGGGCCATGGCACAGCCGAGCAAAGAGCATCATGATAAGAAAGAGCTTCAATTACTCTGTGCTTGCAATCACACTTGTCCCCTTTATTTGTTTATCAGCCACTCATTTGGGCCAGCAACCAANTGGGGTTGGGGTGATATGGGTGAGTCCTTGCGTTTCTTCTCGTGGGGAAGCAAAGCAGGCTGTGTCCCAGCCTGTGGGGAGGGGGAAGGGTCTGGTGAAGGTCTTGGCTGCTGTGGGACTAGGTCACAAGGGTGGGCTGGTGATGGTGGGTTAGAAGGGGCAGTAGATACCACCACTGTGGTGGCCACAGGGCTGGTCTCCCAGTTGGATGCTCTTTCCACCCATGTCCTACCACAGCCAATGTTTCAGGCAGTTGGGGCTCGCTTGGGGTGCAGGCACTGAGCTGGTGTCCAGTGGACGTAGCAGAGAAAGGCTCCTCTTCTCCTCTCCCCACAGCTGAAGCCATCTCAGATGGGCTCGTTCCCCTCTGTTCAGAACGGGGCTTGTGCCAGCCACCACCCATCTCCAGCCATGGAGATGGAGCCCATGACGACATGCAGGCTGAGACCTCACCTCTCCAAGGCTCAGAGATCCCGCTTCACTTGCTCCCATGGGTGCCCGAGTCCCAGGCAAGCCCTGCCGGTGGGCTGCGGGCAAGATCAGGGTCCGAGGACATTGGGCTGGATCTGGTGCCACCGCGCTGACTCCAGCTGGCCCCGGCTGCACATCTCCCTCCAGTGCAGCAGCCCAGCCCCAGGGGCGCGGGGACCAACCTGCACGCGGCCCAGCGGGGAGCTGCGGGTGTAGATGCGAGCCTGTGGCAGGAGAGGGGCAGAAGCAGTGCAGGACATGGTTGATGGCCTTCAAGCAGAGCTAGAAACACCCGTTGCTCCCAGAAGAGCAATCCCACCCCAGCAGCCTCCTGTGGGCATCAAGGAATAGCTCCTCCAGGCTTGCCTGTACCTCTCTGGCACGTGGGGGCTGAGACCCCCAGATGCAGGAGAGGCTCCTGGGCATGGGCGATCCAGACCACCTTCTTGGCCATGGTCACCTTCATTCTGCTCACCTGCATGACGGTGAACTCCAAGGACAACTCTTGCTGCTGGATGTCCCCAGCGGGGAGGTTGAAGAGGAATGGCATGTTCCAGACGGGGTTGTAGCCAGTGATGGACTTGGTCTCCTTGGTGTCGATGACATGGCCGTTGTGGTAAAGGTGGATGATGACATAGTGGCCTGGAAAAGGAGACAGAGCCTTGGTGAGAGGGACCTGCTCTGGACACACACCAGGGAGGGAGGCTGGAGGTTCGCGAGCCAGGTTCCTGAAGAGTGTGGGCAGCCAAACTGGGGTGCCTGGGGGGCTACAAGATCTCTGTGGGACTCTGTGGAGCTGTGGGAAGAGGACAGAGACATGCTGTCCATCCTGGTTGCATCTACCCTTCCCTGGTTGGGAACAAGGACCTCCAAAGTTCTCGGCTCCCATCCCTGCCTGCATCCCAGGCTTTCCACAGGCTGAGGGAGCCAGAGATGACAATAGTCAGCAGGACAGAAAGCCACGTGCTATTTTTTTTACCATAAATATGTGTATTTTGAGCATTTTGGGGCCATATTGGAGATACCTAGCTCCTAGCTGTGCTACCTGCACTGGTGTTGCTTAGAAAGAGAAGTTCAAGAGGAATTAAGACTATCTGCCAAGCAAAAGGAGGGGAAGCCATTCCCTGTGCCTACCCGGGCATCTCCTTGCCCCCTGGTCTGTGCCCCGTGCCCTACCTGGCGTGCCCGGCATGCGCGAGAGCCGGCCCAGGTGCTCTGCCTTGCGGACCAGCACCTTGATGCGGCTGGCCAAAGCTTGGTACTGGAGGAGAAGGAAGAGCTGGCCGAGGGATCTGGGGGGCGAGGAGAGGGTGCTGTGGTTCATGTCATGGGTGCTGGAACACTGCAATGAGATGAGAGAGCAGGAGACGCTTTGAAACCACCTCTGACCTCATCCAGCCCCGCCAGCTCAGGGATACTTGTCTCCCACCTACGCTATAGGTGGGTCAAGAACAGGCAAAAATGAGACAGGAAGGTGAACTTGATGCTTACAGTCACCATGAGGATGGTGCCAGCTCTGCATTTGACCCTTCCACCCCCAGCACCCCCACCTTCAGCGAAGGCCCCGAGCAGAGATGCTGCCGGTCATTACAGTTGATGGGTATTAATTGTGGGCAGCTCATGAACCTGCACCAGAAAGGAGGACACCCTGGGGATGGGAGGCTGCCGTCTCAGCACCTTCAGTCTCTCCTGCTGCCTCCCACTGGGTGACTCTTGGAGGAGGCTCTGGTTCTCGCCATGGAGTTTTAAGGCTCTGAGACCAAGCGGACCTCAGCCAAAACATGAGGACAACCCCCTCCCCCCCCCATTGGAGACCACTGCCTTCCTGACCTTTCTGAGCTTGGTTTTGGTGCTTGACAGCTCCCAGCTGTAGCTAGAAGGCATCTGGGGGTCCCAGGTGGCCTGAGCACAGGGGAAGAGGACCTCTCCCACAAAGGAGTCCTTGAGGCTGTGAAACTTGGTGTAGACAGCGAAGCGTAGGGTGAAGCTCCTCAGCTCCTCCAGGCTGTACCGGCCGAACCGGCACGGCTCCTGGCGGGCAGGGTGGAGGCTGCTGCGTTGCAATGCCACGCGCCGGGATGCCGGGAGCCGTGGCAGAAGGTACACCTTGACGTAGGAGCCCCATCCACCCCGCAGCCCCTTGGGCAGGTGGGTGATGCTGAGGACCATCACGGTGAGTGTGGCCTCGGCTGGTGAGTAGAACAAGTCGCAGTGGAGCCGGGGACACTGCTTGGGGCTGGTGGCAGAGGACAGTGGGGTGGAGGGTCCCAGGACGGGGTCGACCAGTGGGCCTTCGTCGTTGCAGAGGAGGTTGTCTCCAGAGATGCTGCAGTGGCGCTGCCACACTCCTGCTGGCTTTGTAGGGAAGGGGAGGCTGGGCAAGGAGGCTCTGCTGTGGAGCAAACCCCCATGAGACACTGGTGATGCCGGGGGACCCTCCTCAGCCCGGGCACCCAGCACCTCTCCTGCCACCTCCTGATAGTGCTGCTGGATGGGCACTGGCACCGTCCCGGCAGGCAGAGAGGGTCCCAGCTCCACCGTTGCCCACTTCCAGCGGAGGTGGGGGCCCAGGCGCCGGCGGTGCCGCCAGCACACGGCACAGCCCAGGAGGATGCTGAGGAAGAGCAGAGCCAGTCCTGCACCAAGGAAGACCTGCAAATGCGCTGGAGAAAGAGACAGGCACTGTGAGCACAGCAGATCTCACCAGGGCTGCACCACCATGGCTCTCCATGGGTGGTGGAGAAACGGAGAAGAACAAAACCTGGGTGCCCACCACCCCTGCCATGCCTGTGACCCACCTCCCCACCTTTGTAAGGTGGGATTGAACTGGAGCATCCCAAAAACAGAAGGTGGGAGAGGAACCGGAGGGGCTGGGATGGTGCTGGGAGGCTCGGCATCTGTGGGTGCGGGCAGCCTGACATCGGTCTGGCTCTGGCGAGGCTAAAACAAACCTGGCCTCACCCCCGGGGATGATAAGGGTTATGGAAAAAATCGGCTTTTATCAGCCCTGCTGCCGGGCTGACGCAGGTAGTGCACCACCGACGATTAGCCGCTTGCTTGACGGGGGCATGAAACGCACAGGGAGGCACCGGTACTGCTGGAGGGGAGCAGGGGCACCTTCAAGGGGGGGTATCTGAGCTGGATTCAAAGCGGCAACAGTCCCCGAGGTGTTGTATACCCAAGTCTGGCCCCAAAAGAGGGGGAACCTTCTCCCCAAGTTGTGTCCGGAGGACCGGTGTCCTGCAGGTGACAGGCTGGGCTTTATCGCTCCTGGCAGGGATGCCCGCGGGGTTTTGGGCTCCCCAGCAGCTGAGCAGGGTGACATCTCCGCACAGTGGTCATTTAAGGACCAGGGAACCAAAATCCTGGACATCAGGGCTGAAGTTTCTTCGGAAACTTTTTAGGCTTTCAGAGGTGGGCAACAAACGGCGATGCAAACATCACTGTGCCAGTGCAAAGCCTCCCCGTGCCCAGTGCTGGCTTTGCCTCCAGCCCTGCAGTGAGGGATTACGGAGAACAGGGTCCGGACAAAGCTCTGCCAGAGCCTGAGCCGGGTTCGCTAAAGGCATCTTAATGTTTGCGAGAGAAAAGCAAGCGGCGTCTCACACCGCGGGGCTGAGCTTTCCACCCCAGATGCTTTAATCCGTGCTGGGCTCTCTTTCGCCCTTTGTTGTTTGTTAGGGAAGGCAGGTTGTGGCTGGGATGAGCGGTGAATGGCGGCGTTTAGGGGAGGGATGGAGGGAAGGGGGTTGGGATGGGAACGTGCCTGGAGGATTATATTCCAGCCCAAACAACGGCTTCCAATGCTGTGGCCGTCCAGCCCTGGGAAAGCGAGTTGGGAGGGCTGGAGCGTGGCCACCCAGGGCGTACGGACCCCCAACTGGTCCGTAGGACTGGGGAGGAAGCAGGGAAGGTGTATGGCATCCCTTCGGGTGTCTCTTTTTGGGTGCTGGGGCAGCGGGGCCGGGGGATGCTGCGCAGGGACGGGCTGCACCAAGCAGGTAACGGGGGCTGGAAGCTGGGGGGGCTGCAGGGATGGCCCACAATCAGGTCAGGGTGGCCACCACGGGGCTTCCCCCTCACCTCAGACCAGGTCTCTGAGCACCCCTGGAACTGGGGAGAGACCCTCTTCCAGCCCACCACTGGGGCCGGCACCTTCCTATCTCCAATTTTAAGGTTGCTGGTGGATAAACCCCACGGCAGTGTGCACCGAGAGTGTTTGCTCCCCTTCCCCATTGCCAGAACCCACCTTACCTGCTTCAGGCATCTGGTTTTTAAGGTGAACGGTGAGGGGAGGTGAGTCCTTGAGGCGCCGTATCGGCTGAGCTCACCTGGGGAAAAGTTGGAGCTGGGAAAAGCCAAACCCACCGGTGGGCAGGAGGGGAGGGAACGTGGTGGGGAAAAAGCTCTGCCTTCACCTGCCCGCTGCTGGGATAGGCTGGGACCGGAGCCCAGGTGAGGCAAGCGGCTCTGCCAGCCTGCTCTCCTCCGATAACCGGGATCCTCGGGGTGGTGGGGAGGGTCGTAAAACACAGGAGGAGCTCTCCTCACACAGCACAGAGTGAAATCTGCGGAGAGGCCAGCAGGCAGCTGAGATTCACCGCCCCGGTGATGGGCACCGCGTGCCCTGCCTGCAGCGGGGGCACCCAGCGGGCAGGACCCATGGCGCGAGCTCAGGGACGTGCCTGCCTTGCGAAGAGAGGAGGAACAAGCAGGTTCTCAGCGTCTCTGTTTTCACGTCAGCTCCTCCACACCCATCAAGCAGCAAGAGGCTCGTCCGTCCTCTGCAGAGAGGCAGCGGGGATGCTCAAAGCACACGCAACTTGTTTTACAGCATCCCGGCCACGGGGCATGGCAAGGAAGCCCAGGGTGAATGCGTGCTGGCGTGTGCCGCAGTCCCAGCACAGCCATCGCCCTTGGATAGGCGTTTCATAGCCGCACACGCATCTCCAAAGCAGCCAGATGCTGATGGAGGAGCCTGCAGGCAGCACGGGCAGAGCGCAGAAGGTTTCTGTGGGGATGCCGGAGACAGGGCAAGTTTAGGGAAGGTCGCAGGCGCGCACTGGGCTCCATCCCAGCACCCACGGATGGGCCGCCGGCCAAAACAAACACAGACACCGGGGCCTCGGAAATGCTGGTACGAAAAGGGCTGGAAAGCAGTTCCACTCCAACCGCCAAACTGGTTGAATGACTGGAAAAAACAACATCAGGTGCTATGTAAATAGCAAAACGGCTGGGAAGCATTAAATGTCCTTTCCGTGCAGAGAAGGTGACACAGGAGGGACAAAAGGCAGGTAGAGGGGCAACTGCGAGCCCTTGGCGACACCTGGGAAAGGAGATCCAGCGTCACTCAGCTGTTTAACAACCATTCTGCCCACAGAACCACATCAGGCCAGACCAGGTTTACAGCCCAGTTCTTCCCAGGAAGATACAAACTGGGAGCATGAAGACCTGCAAGGACACAGACCTCACCAAGGCTGAGCCAGGATGAAGGAGGAGCCGGAAAATCTTTTGACTGCCAATTTAGCACAACAGCGGGGTCACAAATCAGGCGTGCGGGGTCACCATGTGAAGAGGTAGAAGTTTATTGGAATATAAACATTCAGATAACGTGTAAGATAGAAAAAACCCAACAACAACATATACAGACACTTGTTGGAAGGAGACGTTGAGGTATTTATCCACCGCCTAGGCTATCACATTTCTTTTTTTTTTTTTCCTATTTCTTTATTTTATTATTTTTTTTTTTAAATAGGTAAGAAAACTAGTAGCAAGGCTGCTGCAGCTGTTTGGTGAAAACATCGGATCTGAACCCATTTGGAGCACACGCACGCACACACACAACGCAGCGGCCAAAAGGACTTGGTGTGACACGTTCACATTCACTTTGGGAGCCGAGCAGGCGCGCAGCTTTCCCCCTCACCTCTTCCCCTTTTCCCAGCTCACGAGCTTTGTGCCTTCCCAGCATAAACCAGGATCTGCTGGAAGAGGATGAACAGAGGTTTGGTTTTGTTTCTTTCCCCCCACCCCAAGGTGGGCACCAAACCCACCTGGCAAATCTCCCTCCCCCCCAAAAAACAACCCCAGGAGCATGGAGGCTGCACAAAAGCAAGCTGGGGGCTTTTGTTTGTTTGTTTGTTTTTGGTTTTTTTTTTGGCTGCTCGCTGCGAAACCTTTCACTGGTCTGGAGTTGAAAGAGTATTAGCCACACTGCAAAGCGGAGCACTTCACACGAGGAACAGTCCTACCCGCAGTATCAAAACCCCTGAGTAACTATACAATCGAAAACGGTCGAGTGAAATGAAGCGGAGCAGGGGAAAATAGAGGGAGGGGGCGGGAAGAATCCACCACCCTCGCTCAGCCTTCCCCAGCTCCCGGCTCCTCCGCCCCGCCTCTGCTGCTGGTTTCCATAACCCTGTCCCCAAAAACCTGGCAGCTCAGTAGGAGACCTGGAGCTCAGCAAAACCCACGCAATTTAAAGCCAACCGCCAGTATCAAAGCCGGGCTTAGGGAAAAGGGTTACTCTTCACAGTCTGAATAGCTGGTCCTTGTCACTGCGTGCCGAGAAAGGACCAGTTTTATTGTTGCAGCTTATTTTTTTTTTACTGAGGTATCTGTTACGCATCCCGACTTGATTCTTTCCCTGAATTGGATACAAAAACAATCTGTTAGTCCCTGTCTATTTCCAGTCTAGTTGTGTAAAGCTTATAAACATTAATACTCTAGTAGTGTCAAAGCTGTTTAGCAGTTCAGTGATTCGAGTGCCTTTCTGTGCAAGAAAACACAATGTTAGCATGTGATACATAAGCAAACCCACCCCGTTACTAACCTCTGCTCCCCAGGACCAGAGAAGAAAGCATAAGGAAAAAGCAAGAAGTCCCCCAGTCCCACACATAGGAAACAGCCCCCCAAACCCACCCCCAAATAAAAAAAAAAAAAAAACAACCAACCAAACAACCGAAAGAAAACAAAAAAAGGGAAAAAAAAATATAATATCCCAATCTGAATGAGCCCCAGAGTGGGAAAATCCTCTCCGAGCCTGTGAGGATGAAATGCTGTGGAAGCCTGCGGGATCTGCCAAACAAATGCTTGGGGAGGAGGGGGGAGGTCCTTCCTCCAGCCAAAAGCAGGTGGAGGTGGGATGTGGCGGAGCAGCATCTATCTCGGGACATGTGCATTCTCACCCGCTCGCCCTCTTCCTCCCACCAGGTCCCTCCTGATGTTGGGCAGGGGGCGAACTCAAGCTATAATGGATAAACTGTATAATGTACAGAGAGCGCGGAGCCTCTCGCAACCAGAAGGGTTTAGACGAGAGGACTCAGCTCTCGAGGACAGAGCAGCAGCACAGATGAGGAGCTGAAAAAGGAGAACCTGACATTTGAGAGTTTAAAGGATTATCCATTTTGTTTTCTATGTCCATTTTTAAGCCCCATCCTCAGGCTGCGGGCAGGGTTTGTGTTTTTTTTTTTTTTTCAAGCCATGCTCTTTTTCAGTAGTATAAAATAACAGCTTCGGGGAGCAGGACATCCTGGCAGCACAGAGACCGCACCACAGCTGACCAGAGGTATTAAGAGGAGGGCTCCTAAGTCTCCCAGAGCGCCAGGAGAGGCTCAAGTTGCTCAGAGTACATCGCAGAAACGCCTGGGCAGGGAAGGGACAGACCCCTCCGGGCTGAGCAGCGCAGACACAGCTCGAGCATCCCCTGCCACGCAGAGCTAAATGCTCCCACCAGCTTGGCTCACCCGCGGGAGCGGATAAAAGGGGACCTTCTGGTTCTCATACTGGGATGACACACAGCAACTCTCCCACCACGCGCCAGCAAACTGGTTTGTAGGAGGCTAAACCTCTGGAGGCATAACATGGTTTTTGTTTGGGTTGTAATATATCTGCTGGCTCAGGTGGTTGTTATGTAGGGACCTACGCACAGGTGAAAAAACTAGAATTACTTCTTTTGGTGCCTCTTACAAAGGCCACCCAAACACGGCTTAGTCTTGGAGTGCAGACAGAACGAGACGTGTCTGGGATAAAGCCCCAGCACAGCTGAGGAGGTGGCTGGGTGCCGCACTGCGAGACCACGCTGTGCTTTCAGCCATCAGCCACCACTTCCCCGGGGAGAGGTCCAGCCACTCTGCAGCCCAAGCAGCGCCATCACCTCCCAGCTGCACTAAGCAGCTTTGCAAAAAGATCCTGGAGCTTGGGAAAAAAAAAAAGACATGAGGGTGGAGACACCCTCATGTCGAAAATGAAGGATCTGCTAAGTCAGCAGCCGCTCTTGCCCTCTTTTCCTATCTCTACCCGTCCTCCGGTGTCAATGCACATGTCCTGGGACGATGCTGTTCAGCTTGTCCCCTGCTAGCCTAAAGGATGGGGAAGCCACTGCCTCTTTGCTCAGCTTTTCTTTCTGTCTTTGGTGATACAATTAAAAATAATAATAAAAAATAAACACAATGTCAGCAAAACCACATATAAAAAACAAGCAATAAGATATGCCAATACTTCCTGAAGAGGTTAAAAAAAAAAAACCAACCCAAAACAAACAAAAAAAAAACCCCAACAACAAGTACATATCTGAGGTATTTCATCTGCTCAAAAAAACCTGACTTGGGCCTGGAGGATGGGAAGGACGTCACCAGGGCAGGATGAAATGGTGCTAATGGTGCTTGGACCTGATCTCCAGGCTGGGGAAAGCACACGGGGGACAGGCCAAGCAGGAGGAGAGAGAGGATAGAATGAGGTCACCTGAGCAGGAGCCGAGTTCAGGCAGTCACTAAGTCAGAGCCGTGGCCAGCCTGAGGCTGCTTTCAACCCGAGGTTTGAGGGGAAAAAGGGAGGAAGGGCTTGATTTCCCTTTCCCTGCTTCCACCCAGGAGAGCAAAAGGTCTTACTCAACTGAGAGGGCGCCGCTTGCTTTCTGCTCACGCACAATTTGAAGGGGACGGGGCATCCGTAGGCTTGTTCAGAGACCAAGGAAAAGACACGCCTGTAACGTTAACCGCAATACCTACAACCACCCCACAGCCCCACTGAATTAGGTTTCACTTATCGCCTCCTATTTTCTCAGCACACAGACGTGGAGCGCTTCCAGGGGCTACTGAAAAACACCTTAGGAGAAGGAAGTCGCTCCAGGAAGCTCAGATCAACCTAAATGACGGCCCTTTCGTGTCAAGGGGGCAGAGGATGAAAACGACGAGCCAAAAGAAGTTGAGGCTGTCAGGGTAAGTGTTAGTGGGATGAGTTCCTCAAGGAGAGAGACAGACAAGGTCGAGGGCATTTAAAACTTGGCTGAAAGCTTGAAGAAGGCAACAGTAAGGGAGAGGGCAGCACCAGCCAGGAGAACGAAGCAGCTGATGGAGAGGTTTTTAACATGTCTATGGGTCAAATGTAGCGGTGAGAAAGTCTTTCCCCTCTTGCCAAGACCTGAGAGAGGAGGGAAGGAGGCTCAGAAGCCAAGAGCACGTGTTTTAGGGGAGGACATACCGAGACCGGACCACAACAGAGCCAGAAGGAAAGCGAGGAAGCTCGCCTGCTCTGCAACCGCATGGCCTTCTGCAGCACAAGCCACGGGAGGACAGGGGCAAGGCACCCCACCGGCTCTTGGGATTGTCAACACAACAATGTTGTTTTGTGGAAAGAGTCCTTGTGGCTACTGGTTGGAGAGGAACATCCCCCCTTGGCCCTTTTCCCTGCCCCAGCTCCAGCTCTTTCCACCTGCCTTGGTGACGTCTCAGCCATCTCAACCCGCAGCTCCTAGAGACGATCCCTGATTGAAAAACGCCAGGCATGTGTCCATCGTGTGTCCCCCCACACACACCTCCATGTCCCACCCCCCAACAGGAACACAGCAAACCCTGGGAGGAGGAGGAGGAGGAGGAAGAAAACAAAAAGCAAAAGGGAGGAAAGAAAGGGGACAACAAAGAAAAAAGGCTGGACAAACAGACGATGAAGAAAAACTCGCTGGCATGGAAAGGTTTCAGCATCAGCATCATCATCTTGCTGTTGGCCAACCACAAAAGCAGGTTCCTTGAGATGAGGTAATCTGTGCGACTCCTTCCCGGCTCCCTCCCTGCCGAGAGCAGAGAGGAAGAGCTGCCGGAGGCCAGTGTGAGAGACAGCAGGCTCGGCCGTCCATCAGAGAGACCAGCTGGTGGAGGGCTCTGCGCTGGGGGTTCCCCGGGATGAGGTAGGGCTGGGAGAGCAGTGGGAGCTGCTGCTGCTGCTGCAGGAGCTTTGGGTGCTGGAGCCTGCAATGAGATGGACGACTGGCTTCTGGGCAAAGAGCACTCCTGCAAGGCACAGAGAGAGAAAGAGATGGGTTATTGGGACTACGAGGTGGCACGGCTGAGAGGGACAGCCAACAGAGCAAAGAGTGGTCTATGCAACCCCAAAGACCTCATCCTAACAGAAAGGGGCTCAGCACAAGACAAGCAGGCTTGGAGACAGATCAGAAGGTCAACCAGGATATAAGAAGGGATCCCCCGGGACTTGTTCTGGCAGCCTCTGTCACAGGGATGTTTTGCTTACAGAGGACTGAGAGATCCCCAACGGCTTCAATGCCTTTGGAGGAGAGAAGCAACTCTCATCGCAGGGCAGTGCCAGGCCCCCGCCGTGGGCTTTGCCCAGGGACACACGTGTGTGACCCGCAGAAGTGAAACAGCTTGAGCAGAGCACAGGGGACAATTTGTGCTTCCCAGAGATGCCTGAGGAAAAGCCGAGTAAAGCCACTCCTCAAGGAGAAGAGGGATAACACTCCTTCCTATTAACACTTCCATAGAAGTCTCTTCCCTTAAAATTTTAAAACCACTAACAATCACCACTACCAAAAGGAAAGAGCATTCATTCACCTTGACTGCCCAGGACCAAAAATAAGAGAACAAAAATCATCTCCTGCTGAGCTTCCCAAGCCAGACAGGTTGTGCGCGCGGTGCTTTTGGGACAGCCCGGCCCCTGGGAGCACACCACCCCCTCCTACCTCCTGCTCGGCTCTCTACCCATCCCTGGCAGCGATTCTTTCTCACCTGCGTAAATTGTGCCGTTAATCTCCACCGACATGTTAATACTCCCGATGCCGTTAGGTGACAAGTTCAGTGCTGCTGCCGCCGCCGAGTCTGGTTTATCTTCTTTCAAGAAAAAGACACAGTGTTAGAGAGTAACCACCCTGTTCCCTGCACCGTCCAGAGATGATCAAAAGGTGTACGTGGCCCTCCTTTTGTCTCCTCTTTGGTGAGGAAATCCCCACGCCATGTCCACTTCCAGTCCTATTGTAAGCCTACAAAGGTGTTTAAGTGCTCGGGTGTGAACTGAGGATGGGCTGGAAGCCCACTGGCATTAGCAAATCTCTCCCAGACTTGCCCACTGGAGGGCCAAATTAACATCCTCCCCAAAGAAAAAGCCGCCAGCGGACGAGACAAGACCCCATTTACATTGGCTGGATCGTGGCCGTGTTTGCAGCAGACTGGGAGCACACGCAGAGTCCTCTCCCACATGGGCTGAGGGGTGGCAGGTTCTTGGGGAGCTGGTGGGACTCCCTTGCAGGGCTGAGACTGTAGCAGCTCCTGCGGCCGCTGGAGGGAGGGGACACAGCACCAAGGACTCCAACCCAGGAGCACTATGCTTGGCTTCCCCTACAACAAGTCTGAAATCTGATTTTTTTTCCCCTGTGTCCTCAGTCTGGAGAGCCCTTTCTAAGCAGCTCTGGAAGTGCCAACGCAGAGCAGGGGTTCAGTTTGCGCTGATGTTTAAGGGGAGCTGAACATCAAACTCCTCCGGAGACTTCCGAACCTCCAACCTAAGCAACCCGTAACTGCGAGCCCGGGTTGTAGGATTGCTTCTCTGCCGCCCATGAATGCATGCTGAGAGTTTGCACAGCCGTATCATGGTTACCAGCCCAGCCGATGTTGGTTTTGGGGCATTGGAGATGCAGATAGAGATTATGCAGACAGTCCACTTGGGCTCTGACACTGCATGTAAAATGCATGTTTTTAGCTCCTTTCAAGTCTGCTCGGACAGCAAGTCTGCTGTCCCTGCAAAGAATGCGAAGGATATCGTTAACATTTAACCTAAATGTTACTATCAAGGTACGATAAGCTCATGCGGTGCTTTTCAAAAGCACCTCTTACAAAGAACAGTTGTTATTTTTATTTTGCAATTGGGAAAATTAGGGCATGAAAGACAGGACAGACTTGCCCGCAGTCAGCTAACAAAGGTAGGAATAGTATCATGGAATCCTTAGGGCTCAGCCTGTTACTATTTGTAGAGATTAAATTGTTCCTGGCATTTTGATTTAGGAAGTTCAGGGTGGAAAGGAAAAAAAATAAAGTGAGATGAGAGGGAATGAACATTACTCAATAAAATTTGTATTCCCTTTTACTCACTATTTTTGGTTTTGTTTTGTTTTTATGTAAATGTGAAATTTGGGTGGACGCATAGCTGTCAGGAACTGCGATGTGAAGTCCCAATCCCGTTCAACTCCGCAGCAAGCTGCTACCCCTTCAAAGGGGAACCCTCTTTGACCCTTTGCCATATATATATATATATTTATGGCAAAGCGCCTCAATAAAGCGTTTACCAGCATTGCTAGCAAAAGGCCTCAAGAACAACTCTTCCCTTTCTTCTACGCCATGCCAAACCTGCCTGGCCTTGTGCCTACATCCAAATGTACAATTAATAGGGGGTCTGAGACCTTTAATTTTAACGGATCAAAAGGTTCGGAGGAAGCAGCTGTTGGGACTGAGCATTTTCTGAGGCTTTGCTGTCCGGTGAAGTGCAGCCCCCAGGACAGGTAAAGGAGCCACGGCACTTAATCAGCTTTTGAAGCCACTATATAACAGTATTGATTCTGACAATGTGACCTTTACAGGGTGACTCCCCTTTTACAAAGCATTTCAGGAGTGCATTTCCCAGGCCATGAATGCTGCTTATACGTGACCTTCTAACCCAGCCTTGCCAGGAGTTCTTTGCCCGGAGGCTGCGCACAGGGTTGCGGCAGATGTTGGTAGAAATCACCTGACTCGCTAAAAGCCCCGGGATGCGTAGGGCCACCCTGCAGATACGCAGGTCTTTGTGGCCTCCCCATCACACCCGACAAAGGATTCCTAAAAGCTGAGCATCTCTCTCCTGCAGTCTGCTACCCGTACGGAAAAAGCTGTTACCTCCATGATCAATTAAAAGGGTTCTTGCCCAGGAAAGGAGAGAAAAACATTCCCTGCAGCACAATGTTGGCGTGAGGCTCAGATGAGAGCAGGGCAGAGGAAAGCTGAGCATGCAGCACATGATGGGCTTCCCCTTCAAAAGTCACCTTATTGACTGCGGAGCCACAGGGCTGCCTTTGACCAGGCTAAACCACGCTCTTGGATCTGAAGTATGCACCAGAAATTAAACATGTGGGGGTCAGATATGTGGCCCAAAGCAATTTCAGCCAACCCACGTGCTCCCCATGAAGGAAGGAGCACGCTTACAGCATGCGACAGAGCACTGCTGCAAGGACAACTGAGCTAGTGACAACTGCAACTGGTAATTCCCCACAGCACAAGCTCGGTGGAGACGTAACAGCTTGAGTCCTGAAGCCATCTTGCTGTGATCGACACAGGAGGGGCATAAGCTCAGAGCGAGGGTCCTGTTGTATGGGTCAAGTGGGTTTTACCAGCTTAGATGCAGAGCTTTTGGAACACAACTAGGGTGTTTCTGCATTCAGGCTGGATTATGCATCAGCAAGAACAGAACAAAACCAGCAGTGGCGAGTAAAACCTAACAAAATGTTGCTACAGTTTAGCTTTGCTGTTATCGTGCTCCATTTTAACCGCTCCTTGATGGTGACCTCTGCCAGGTAGCCAGAGAGACAGTCAAGCCCATGTGTGACACGCTACATTGGGAGCAGTTCCCTCCCTGCTGCAGTCTGCAAAGACCTTTCGTGTTATCTAGAGGTGCTGCTTACCCTTGCCATTGATTTTGATCTTCATGGGGATCTGCCGCGCCATGCTGAACAGGTTGCGCTGAAGAGCCTGCTGGACAAGCCGCTGCTCCTCCTCTGTCATCCGTGAGACCTTCTTCTCCGGAGGCTCTCCCGACTCCAGTCTCTCCCTCAGCTGCTCCAGGGTGGCTGTTCTCGCCGCCACAGTCGCCTGCTGGCTCGCCAAGGTCACTGGCACAGCAATACGATTTGGCATAGACACGGTCAAGGGCACACCGTCACCTAGAAGAGGACAGAGTCACTTAGTCCCTCCCACAGCCCTTCCTAAAGCAAGCATGCAAAGGTTTAAACCCCTGGCAGAACATTCTACGAACCCTGAGCCACCCAAAGTTCTGCTACTCTCAAGTCCAAACTAGTCTGGGTGAACCAAATGGAAAAATAATTGTGTTTCAGTGCCTGGACCTCTTAATCCAGCCACCCTCTGCCGCGGGTAGAAGTAGCTGACCTTTTCTGACGGCTGCTGCTGGAGACACCCGAGCATTGCTGGTCCCACTGCCCGGCGCGACACCGATGATGGGGAAGCGGATCTTTGGGGGAGACAAGAGGGAAGGAGGCCCCGTGGTGGTGGGCGAGTAGCTGAACAAAGAGGAGCTGTAGCTGGGCCGCCTGCCTTCCCGCCTGTTGCCATCGATCGCGGCCTGGAGCTCAGCAGGAGAACTGAGGGATTTCTTCTCGCATTCGTAGGCATATAGGTACTTCATATACCTGGGAGAGAGGCGAGCACAGGGAAACTCAAGTAGGTTTCTCAACAGAACCTGAAATTACAGGCTACAGCAACAAGTGTGGCATTCAGGAAGACTTTCAGCCCGAGGTCCTCTGCAGATCTGGAGTCTCTGTCTGCGTATCATGACCACCACGGCGCTTGGTCTGATAAGCATTGCGCAGTTTGGATGTGAAGCACAGCGCGCTTAAAGAAACTCTGAGGTTACTCAATGTTTATTGTGAAGAACAGAGTTACACACTGCTCCACCCACAGGAAAGAATCCTCCAGAATGCCTTTACGACTGAGATACTATCTAAAATTATAAGAATTAAGATCTTGGGCTGTAATGCTTCACGCAAGGAAGGAAGTTTGAGGAATTACCCTTGTCCAAGTCATTTGTGTTGGGCAGCATCAAATTTTACCGCTTTTCCTGAATTCTGGCACGCATGTTTGCAGCAGAGACAGCCTGTTGGTGCCAAAGGCTGTAGAAATAGTGAGGAGCTTCCCTCTCTGGGACTTGGGGGCTCTAATAACTTTCAAGAAAACCCAGTCTGCAGAAGAGCTGGGTGCGGATTCCCAGAGCCCACCCTTCCACGCTCCAGTCGCTGAAGCGCAGCCTCGCTCCGCTGCTTAAATTTTACAGTAGGTTTACTTTAACCATTCTTTTTCCTCCGCTTATTCTGCCTTTTTTTTTTTTTTGTTTCGCTTGCCTAATCAACCCGAGGTAAACAATCCTCACAGTAAGTAGGTGCTAAGCGCAAGTTTCCACAACTTAGTGGCGATAACAGACGTTAAATGATCAAGTTTGTACTTGATGCCTACAAGTCAGGAGGCCTCATTCCCTCCCTCCTCCCTGTGCCAAGTACTCTTCAGAGACAGAGCAAGACCCTCCTTGCCCCGAGGAGTTTAAGCTCTGAAGAGGGGAGAAAGGCACAGGATGGAGGGAGGCACAGAGCACAGGGAAGGAGGCGATGGGATGGAAGGGGAATGAGTTCAGGAAGGATCACTGCTTAGAAAAATAACAGAAGGAATAAAAACTTGGGCAAGGGGGATAAATAAAGCAATTCATCAGCTCTCTGGCCACAGAGTAGAATTTGGTCTCAGTTTTTCCACCCCAGTCCCTGCTTTGCAATCTGCATTCACATCCACGCTCTTAGACCTTCTAGACTTACTGGGTTCGAAGCGTGAATGCGGCACTGGTGATGGAGGTGGGCAGATTAAGGCCTTTGGTGATCTCTCGCCAGATTTTCTTGTTGATGATTTCCACCAGCCCTCCTTTCTCAGTCACCAGCTTGTACAGCATGTAGAGATCCAGGATCTGCTTTGCCATGATGGGGATCCGATTGATGGGAGTTCCTGCAGGGAAACAGCAGGGAAGGAAACGAGGAGTCAGAGAGAAAACGAGGCCAAGAAAACCAGCAGGTTGGGGCTATTGATCTTCTAATAGGAAATTCAGGCAACTATTTGTAGCCTGACTTGAGGCCTCTCTAAGGGTGAGTAAATGAGACAGAGAAGTGTAGCTACATGGCACGTCCTTTTCATGAAGAACTCCTTTCCTGTAGGCAAAAGCAATTATCAGACAAATAATAACCCACAGCTAAAAGCAACTTCTAAAATAGAAAGAGGGGAAGTAGGGACTATTTAATCCTAGGGGTGAGGGAGCAGCACAGAGGAATCATCTTTTATGAGCTCCCAGGGCAATCTCAGATAAAAATCTGTATCGCTCGTGCTCAGGAAGGGGCCGAGCAGCCAGGCAGCTCCAGCAACTTGTACGCTGGGATTCAGTTCCCTCGCTTCCCAGGATTTTCTATCCTATATCACTTGGGAACAGTGACAGAAAAGGATACATGGCACTTGAGAGCATCTCCCTCACCCACGCACATTTACCTCTGTCCTCCCTCACACGCACGTGCGTAACATTTTGCTACAGCATCTGCTCTCACAAAGAGTTTTCACCTTCCCACTCCTTTTCCCCAAACACGTTCTCAAAACGAGACACTGATGAGGAGGCCACACGTGTACCTTGGCAGCAACCACAATGCCAGAGCAGTAACTTGTTTTGAGAGAAACGGTGTCGATGGTGGAGGTGAACAAAAACGAGTGGTGTAACAGAGTATCAGCGTCCCTGATTGCAGACGCCAGCAAAGCCAGGCATCCCTCACCGGCTGCTGTGAGAAGCACCAGGCATCCAAGCATTTTTTGGAGCCCAAACCAAGGTTCTGCTCTATCCTCATGAGGCTGGATGGGGCAGGCAGGGAAACAGCTCTATCTTTCCTCTTCAATTTTGTCATCTTGTGGGTTAACAGGTAAGAAAAATAGGGATTTTTAACCAGATAGTGCCCTTTTAGCAGCATCCTAAAGTGATAAAGCATGTGGGGTTTGAAAAGGTCAAACTAATGAGATTTAGGCAAGGAGAGGAAGACAGGGGAAAAAAAAATGCTGATGTAGCAAACCTTTTATTTCACATAGGAAATAGTGTCGTGGATCAAAGAGCCGTCCATCTGAGGTCAGTATCCTGTCTGCCACAATGGTCAGCACCAGCCTTTACAGGAATGCCCGCGAAGCGCTGTAATGGACAATTATGGAATACCCGACCCACAGGGGAGACTTCTGCCACCGCTCATCAGCCAGCCATTCGGTTAATGCCCCGAAGCAGAGCGGTTTATGGCCCTTATAAATGGGTTTTATTCTGTTTAGTGAAAAGGAGTTCAGCTCAGCTCTGCAGATGTCCTCATTATACATGTAAGTGTAATTTTTTTTTCCCCCTTTTTGTCTCTCTTTTCTTTTTGAAGCCTGTTACGCATTAGCTCACGGTACCAATTCCCACAGGTTAATGAGATGTTAGATAGAAAAAGTAAACTTTTTCCAGCTTTAAATGGGTCACCTTCAATTTCACCAAGTTACTAGCTCTTAAACCGTAAGAAAACATAAAGAGCAACCTGAACGGGCTTGGTCTGCACGCTGCGTCATTTTATATCTATCATATCCTCTTTTCCTTGCCTTATCTAAACAACCCCTTCCCTACCCACAAGAGAAAAGTCCACAAAGCAGTAATTTCACAAACTGCATCAGATCCTCTTCCTGCATTTCAGAGACAACAGTTCCCTCGGGGAGCAGAGATAGAGACGTTTCCAAACTGGTTTAAAACTCGCTGCAGCTCCATCCATCCCAACTGGCCGCTGCAAGCTGGGAGCTGGTCCCTCCCGAAAGGCCAGCTCACCGAAATGCCATCCTTGGTTTAGCTTTGTTTTTTTTCCCTCAGCCACCATTTTGTCTCCCTGTGTTATTGCAAAGATTAAGAGCACAGTAACAGCGTCATTTCAGACACACGGAGGGCTGGGAGCGATCATGTTACCAGCCTTAAGTTATCATTCATCAGCTGAGCCACGGGAACCAGTTACACCCAGCCTGCTCCAAATGAAAAGCACAGAAATATTTATCTCTGAGGTGTCTAGGAAGAGCCAGGGGTGTTTTTTTTCCACCCCAAAACGCCTCCTCATTAATAGTTTAGCATTTCTGCCCCAGCAGCGAGGAAAGCTGGGGTGTCTTAAGCGGCACCGCGCTGCCAACAAAGCTTTTGCTCCATCGGGAAAGATAAAGACCCTCTCCCCGTCTCCTCCAGCAACCCTGCGCCGCTCAAAGCCACCCAACTTCTCCCCAATCCAATTTAGGGAATGGCATTAACTCCTCCAGAAGGGACTTTCATCCAGCTCTCCTCGGACAGTGACCAGATGGGGAGTGAAAGGGAAGGGTCACGAGTAAGGCTCCTCAGGCAAACAAGCCGCTAATACAGGACTATAAGGAAACATCTACTTTTTAATATACTGCATTCATCCTAAATGCAGTTTTACTCTTCTCTAGATTCTCCCATCTCAGCATTCAAATAGGTACATGAGTATATTTATTTAAATGCTCCTGTGAAAGGGACAAACATTATCTACATCAGTGGGAAATAAAGGCTTAAATATATTTCCAGGGAGCCTGCTCATAGCTGGAGCAGAAACAGCAATCAGATCTGACCTCCCCGCCTCACGTTACTACCCCTTTGACACCTTCCCTTCCTCAAGTTTGCTTTTCAACAAGACCCACAGACCAAAGTGCCCTGAAATTTAATTAGTACCTTTACAAACTCAGCTAAATCCTATAGCTTATTTTTTCCCTCCCCCTTAAAATTTCCTTTCGCAGGCTGAGAAACTTTACAGCAGGGACAAAACTACTTCCAGCCTTCTACCACTTGAGCATGGAGACGCAATCATTTTCCTCCCGTGTTTTCTCCAAGTACCACGTCAAGTGAGAGCCCCCAGAGCTAGCAAAGAGTGATTTGGGGTTTGGACCTGGTAAATTAAGCATACTTTTCAGAGCAAGAGAGGGCTCTGCATGTTTTGTAGGAGCTGAGAAGCACGGAAAGGCTGCTCCCCCCAGCCCTCTCCTCCCCCAGCCCCGCTCTGAGGAAAGGCGATAAAGTCTTTATTGGAAACCCCCAGCGCTCGGAACAGGAAAGGCTGAAAAACGAGTATCATGGGACGATTGGATGCTGAAGCCGAGCGGATCCTTTCACAGGCGGCTGCAAGGCTTGTCAGGGGCCATGATGGATTACTGTCATCTGGCAGCATCAGGATTAATGATCCGGAGGTCAGAGGGGAGAATTCCAGAGGGAAAGGTCAGCAGCCGGGGGCACAGCATAAGACTTGTTGCCTTTTGATGGCAAACTCATTTTACTGTACTTTCAAGCCTCTCTATTCTGCTGGCTCTCAGAAATGCTGTACCTACCGTGCTTGCAAAGAGCTGGCAGCCTTGCCCGACTCGAGAAGAGGGCAAGGAAGACGCCTGGCTCCTCTCCCGGTTTTCTTGGTAAACGACTTTTCTTCCTTGTAGTATAATCCCAGCTACGGTACAGCTTGTACCCCAGTACAAGCCATTCCTGCAAGGCATCAGCCAAAGGGAGGGGGGACAAGGGGTCTGTTTCTACTGGAAAAAGGGATGACGCATAGTTGATGAGCGTGGGAGACCTCAAGAAGACAAACTCTAGTGCAGGTGACCTCCTGCTGCCAAAGACCCAAGGGTGGGAGTACAGCCCAAGAGTAAGAGGCTGTAAGACTCCAGACAACCTACTTCCCCCTTTTGCTAAGTAGAAGGGTTATGAAGAGGACAAAAAGCCCAAGAATGACACTGGAAGGAGAAGGAGGAATCATCCCATAGCCCATGGGCTCCTGCTTTTCTGAAGACAGCTGTAACTACAATTCAGATTTCTGGAATAAAGTGTTTCCCTGGAGGAAACCGGACTGGGGCTATAAACATCTCTGTCCTTCACGGGAAATAAGCAGCTCCCTCTGCCAAGCTGGTTCACCCCGCTCAAAAGCCTCTTCTGTTTCATGCAGACGTAAAAGAAGCCTACAGGGCTTATATGGAGAGGCTTGAATGTCCCTTATGTCCCCCAACACTGGAGAGGCTGAAGGAGCAACTGTTTGATTTTCACCCTTCAAGAGCTTTTTAAGAAGGGTCCGAGGAAGCTGTAAACTCCAGATAATCTTCAAATTACTGTTTTTCCATCTATTGGCAAGGAACCAGTATCTTGGGGGTGCTGGATGGGCCATCGGCACCTCCAGGCTCCACTCCTACGACAGCCACTCGCTCGGTGCCGGGGCTCAGCCATCCCGCTTGTTAAAAGGGGCCTCAGCTTTGGACCGTCATCTTCCTCACCCACCCAAGATGGGTTTCTCCCTGCTGTTCATCCTACCTTAGCCAGACTTCAGCTTTACACCTAATTCTGAAGACGTAAACGAGGAAAACCGCCCCTAAGACTGTTCTTAACCAAATCATAGTCCCCTCTCATTTTGCAGGGGTTTGCTCGGCTTTGCAAGTCCACCACAATGGGGATCCCCTACCAAGGGCTGCTCTCTCCTCTCCTCCTGCTGAGCCGTGCCCACTGCAGGGAGTTCCCCACCAGCAAGCAGCCTAAGCCATGACTTGTCCTGCATGCAAGAGACAAAGAGCAGTTAATTATACCCAGCCTGGAGCACTCATTTTTCAATCACCTCCCACTTCCCCCCCTCTCCCCCCCAATCCAATTTACTTTCAGAAGTGTCCATTTTTGAGTAAGGAACAAAGGAGGCGAGAATCCCCAACACTTAGTCTGCAGAGCAACATTCAAAGTGCAATAAAGCACTCTCTGGAGTGAAAAATAGGCATAGAGGGGGCATTTTTAAGCCACAACCTGTACAGGTAAGGAAAGAGCAGCTCTTTCCAGCTTCCACTCTAAATACGTTCAGAAGAGAAACGGTATCAGAAAGCCAAAAGGAAAAGGTTTTCTCCAGGAGACTGGGGAAGTCCACAGCGATTTAAAATAATTCTGAACCAAGTCTTGAAGGGATCTTCATATTTTTTTGAAAGAAGACAGCGTAATTACTTGGTATGAATAATCTCCCCGCTCTCCCGGGGAGCTAAACAGAGCTCAAAAAAATCAGTTCAACAACAAATTAGCAGTGCAGGATAGGAGCAAATCAACTTGAACCCTGCGCTGTCGCAGTTCCCGGTTTGCTTGAATTCCTCTCCCAGGACAAACCCTGGCCAGCTTCCCGCAAAGCTGCCCCACCTCTCGGCGTGAAAGTTTTATTTGTTGATTTGGTTTGAGTCTGTCCCAAGCGCTCAATGTTAAAATAAAAAGGTATACAGGAGGGAAACAACCTCTCCCCTCTGCCTATGCCACAGCTGATCTAATCTCTCCCTACACATGGCATTTCCACAGCGGGCATTCTCACCTCCCAACGGGAGCGTCACCACCTGATCCGCAAGCCTGCAGACCATTAAGACTCCTATCAAAGTGGGAGCCAGGATAGAGGGTAATTAATCATGCTCTATTTGACAGGAGGCCCACTTCTTATCTGCACCCCTCAAAACGCCATCGGTTTCTGCTTCCCTCCTCAATAAGGGAAGCTGACAGCAGCCCCTTATCAGATTTCGGCTGCTGAACCGGAGGCAGCCTAACTGGCACCCAGTGCCCCGCTTGTATTAGCCAAGGCTCCGGCCGCATTAACCTCCCCACACAGGGTGCTCCTCCATCCCCCCCAACGGGAGATCCCGCAGAGATTTGGTCTCTTGTACCCAGCTCGACTATAGTCCAACCTATCGGCTGCCACCGACACAGCTGGCTCTAATATATTTGGCTATTGCAAATGTCTTCACCAGATGTTGAACCGCTGTGGAACTGGTGGTGGGTTTCCATACGTATGACCTCTGAACCAAATGGACAAACTCTTCTTCTCTAGGTAAAGAGAGGTACAAATATAGAAGGCAATGCAGAGGAACAAGGGCAGCTGGGGAAAAATAAAGGTAGGTCAGGCAGGCTGCACAAAGCCAAAAATTGGAGCATCTTCATGCTAAACGGTTCCACCTTCTGCTTGGATAGCTACAGGGTCATCTCTTCAACGCTGAGCCACCTCCACTGTGGTCAAGAACACCCATAGCAAAGAGAAAGTACCAAGGTAAGAAAGAGCTTGAGAAAACCAGGATTTGAGACACAAACATCCAATCTTTGAGATGCTGGAGAAACACGTGACAATTTAACAATCTCAATCTTCAGGGGAAGTGAGGAAAAACCCCCCTTTGACTCCATCCCTCAGTTCTGTACACCCAGGAAGGAACACCTGGGATTCAGAGATCCTCAGCTGGCAATCACTAGAGCAGAGAGGTATTGGGTGAATAAGCTAGAGAAAGGTTCGTGCAAAGCAAAAAAAGCCAATCACTTCAAATTAACATCTTTTGTACTCTGTCCGGTGCCAACTCTGTTCATAACAAAACATTTAAGCTGCTCAAACATTCTTCATGCTGGCTAAATTTAAAACAAGCCTCCTGTAAGCCAGAACCAAGTAAACTCCTAATACTATTTTCCCATTAATTACAACTGCAGCTTCCAATATGATTTCTCTTTGGAGCTAAAGCGATAATCACTCTAAACCACCATTTTTTTTTCAGCTGCTTAAAAGCCAGGGATATTAATTACTCAGACTGAAAAATTACCTGTGCTGGGTATCTTCCCAGAAAAGATTTTTTTTAGATATTTCCAAAGGGAAACTTCCAGGCTTTTTCCAAGTTAGAGAAAAAAAAATCTCCTGCCTCCGTGACTGGAATTAATGTTTTGATTTACAAAAAACAGAAGGGACAGAAAGTTTCTTATTGGAAGGATGTGCTCTTAACTACTCCTAAGTTATCCCACACTGACCCAAGGTAAACTCTTCCAGACTATCAACTTACATATCTGGGGAAGGCTTTTAGTCACCTGGCACCTAAGGCTGACAAGCAAGTCACTCCCTGCACAAAAAGAGATCCCAAGGACTTTGCTTTGCACCTGTTTTTATCCCAGCATCACTTAAAAGGGTTTAAGAATACGGAGTAGTGCCTTCTCTGTTCCCTGGTCCAAAAGGCTCAAACCACTTAAAGAATACAGAGGAATGTATACCAGAATGCATACCAGAATGCCAGGTCCCCCTAAAACTTAAGGAAAAGTCATTCTTTCTAACAATATAAAAGAGAAAGCCTAAAATATTTCACTGATCCCCACTGTTTACTGTGTACACAAGACACTAATCGCCATTTTTCTCCGAGTCTAAGTCGGACCAGTTGACCAAAGAGGTTCTTTAAAGGAGGTACGAGAGGCAGAGATTCAGCTGTGTACAAATCCAAGGCCCTAACGGGGAAAAGGAATTTGCCCGGTTGATTTGGACCACCCAGAACAGACCTTTGCAGTGCCTTGAGAGTGAGAATTTTCCACTGCAGAACATCATCTGCTATTTAGGGAAGCATTTGCTGCAGCTCAGCATTAAGCAGGTAGCACGAGCAAACGATGCTGAGAATTTATGTCTATTGATGTCTCATTTAGCAAACTACACTGCTTAATTCAGATTCAAAAATATCTCCAGAGGATCAAAAGAAGAAACCTGCAAAATTGAATCAGTAGAAGAACAGAGCATATTCCCCAAACAAATATTTCATAAACACCTCTTGGCCTACAGATAAAAGAATCCATCAGTAAATGCTTTTGTCAATACCCTGGATTTGTTGTATTTCCACATCCAAAATGTGCGGACAGAGCATACAACAGCAGGAAAACATTAAAACCACACGGTCAGATGTACAAAGCCCCTTCTATGTATATACACATAAAAAAATCCGGAATGGTCAAGCCATCTGGGAAAACCAAGGTCACGCAGAAACCTTGAGCAAAATTAGTAGAGCTGTACAATCGGAGACGTTTTATGAGGTCTTCACAAAGGCAGTACTTAAAATGAACAAAACAGCTTCCCTTGGAAGGGAGCCTTTCCTAATACACCGTAGCACGCAGTTAGATCTTTTCCCCATCGAACCTTTTCTCAAGGGGAATGTCTTGCACGAACACAGGGGATGAAACAGTCCCACTACTCCAAGCCTCTTCTGACCAGCACTGGTGGAATATAATCAGCTCAGTTATTGGTGGCTGCCTTAACGGCTGGAAGAGTCATGCAGCTAATGATCCTTCACTATCTGGGGACAAAAACCAGTCTAACTATGCTACCTAGTACAGGCTACAGGGCTAACAGCTCCGTTTTTCTACTAGTCATGATACCCGTGCCTTCTATCACTTACCAAAAAAAGATGGAGCCAAGATTTAGCCTCAGGGTACGTTCACAGGATGAGAAGGACCTCAAAAGAAGATGTCATCATCTCAAACATTGAGTCTGATCTGAGTGAGTGAACTTGCCCATCTGGCTACACACATTTCTGTAATGAGATTCTTTCCAGTAATACAAAAGATGGGGGAACACAAGATTACCCGGAGTTATTGTAATGGTCGCAGCCCTGGCCTGGGCATGTAGAAAATTGCTCCTGCCTGCAGCGTCCTCAGTAGCAGGCAGACCAAATCCAGCCTCCTGCCCACTCCACTGTGCACTAGCAGAGAATCATAGGATTGTCTAGGTTGGAAGGGACCTTTAAGATCACCGAGTCCAACTGTTAACTTAACACTGCCAAAACCACCACTAAACCACGTCCCTCAGCACCACGTCTACCCATCTGTTAAATACCTCCAGGGATAGTGACTCTATCCCTTCCCTGAGCAGCCTGTTCCAATGCTCAACAACCCTTTCGGTGAAGACATTTTTCCCAATATCCAATCTAAACCTCCCCTGGNCAGGATGAGAAGGACCTCAAAAGAAGATGTCATCATCTCAAACATTGAGTCTGATCTGAGTGAGTGAACTTGCCCATCTGGCTACACACATTTCTGTAATGAGATTCTTTCCAGTAATACAAAAGATGGGGGAACACAAGATTACCCGGAGTTATTGTAATGGTCGCAGCCCTGGCCTGGGCATGTAGAAAATTGCTCCTGCCTGCAGCGTCCTCAGTAGCAGGCAGACCAAATCCAGCCTCCTGCCCACTCCACTGTGCACTAGCAGAGAATCATAGGATTGTCTAGGTTGGAAGGGACCTTTAAGATCACCGAGTCCAACTGTTAACTTAACACTGCCAAAACCACCACTAAACCACGTCCCTCAGCACCACGTCTACCCATCTGTTAAATACCTCCAGGGATAGTGACTCTATCCCTTCCCTGAGCAGCCTGTTCCAATGCTCAACAACCCTTTCGGTGAAGACATTTTTCCCAATATCCAATCTAAACCTCCCCTGGAGTAACTTGAGGCCATTTCCTCTTGTCCCATCACTTGTTACTTGGGAGAAGAGACCAATCCCCACCTTTCTACAATCTCCCTTCACTCAGTTGTAGAGAGCGAAAAGGTCTCCCCTCAGCCTCCTTTTCTCCAGGCTGAACAACCCCAGTTCCCTCAGCCGCTCCTCGTAAGTTCTCCAGACCCCTCACCAGCTTCGTTGCCCTTCTCTGGACATGCTCCAGCACCTCAATGTCTTTTTTGTCATGAGGGACCCAAAACTGAACACAGCACTCGAGGTGGGGCCTCACCAGTGCCGAGTACAGGTGGACAATCACTTCCCTAGTCCTGATGGCCACACTATTCCTGATACAGGCCAGGATGCTGTTGGCCACCTGGGCCACTGGGCCCACTGCTGGCTCACATTCAGCCACTGTTGACCAACACTCCCAGGTCCTTTTCTGCCAGGCAGCTCTCCAGCCACTCTGCCCCAAGCCTGTAGCGTCCATGGGGTTGGTGTGACCCAAGTGCAGGACTCGGCACTTGGCCTTGTTGAACCTCACACCATTGGCCTCAGCCCATCAATCCAGCCTGTCCACATCCCTCTGTAGGACCTTCCTACCTTCAAGCAGATCAACACTCCCACCCAGCCCATGCCCTGAGCCACAAACTTGCCCATAGAGTAGCTCCTCATGCAGCAGGAGCTTAAAAATACAGCTTCTGAGAAACAAGACCTCAAGACATCAAGGCTCAGCTTGTCACTAGACACCAGATCAGCAATGGAGATGGAGGGAAGCCACTGCTGAAGCTTCTTATCCCTGCTTGGTTTGAGGGGAGATGACCTTCGGTTCAGGGCTGCAGAAGAGCTGAGAAAAGGGAAAGTGGAAGCAGTAATACATCGTCCCTGGTGAGCTGCATCAGGTTGGTCCCATCGTAGGCCTGGTACGAAGCTAGTCCTGCACACTAATTGCTCTCATCAGCGGGTCTCCCCTCCTCTCCCCATCTGCCCCTTCAATCACAGCCATGGTGGGACCCATTCGCATAAACACATACAAGGAATAAAACATCCAACAAAGGAAGAGTTACAGCTTTCCTCTCATCTCCCTCTTCCATCATTATTGCCACTGAAGGGCCATTTTATCACTTGCAGCTGTGGTCATTCAGCGACAACCTGCTGTGCTCAGAGGCAGATGAGACCTGCACATTTGATCTGCATTAAGCCTGTTTCATGGCTTCACATTTCTAGGTACATTCCTAACAGCAGCACCAACAACTGAATCTTTTCATCCCTCCAACTACTCGGTAGCTCCTGTGAAATCTGGCATTTATCTTTCACATCAGGCTTTTTCTTCTTTTTTTTGGTTCAGCATCCGTTAGTAATCTGTGCCCCAAATCCATCAGCCCCAAACAAGGGTCGGCACTTCTCCAGCTTCTGCTGGACAACAGCAAAATCTCCATTTTTTACACTAGCAATGTTTATTAGCAGAGCTGCTTTCCCTTCCCTTCAGACACGAGGTGCAAATTAACCAGCTCTTCACACGTACTAGCTAAGAAACAGAGCACTTTGCTCTCAGGTGCAATCAGCCCTCGGTTGTATCCATCTTTGGGAGACTCTTTCAGAACAAGGCAGCTGTTCAGCCTCGTTTGGTTCAGGATGCTCGTTTGGCACACAAAGCAAGGGGAGGAGAAATGAAAGCCTGAATAGTACGCTGTGGTAACTTTGCTGTAGAAGCTCCCAGATTTTTGATGATCCCAGAACAGAACAAGACACAGCGGGCAAGTCCATCAGCTCACTAGAAACCCAAAGCACTGCTGAAGATAGCGGTGGGGAGAGCAGGCATGGGAAAAGTGGACAGTACAGCTTCTGAAAAACCGTGCCAAGTCAACACATGTCCTTTGCAGTGAGGCACTGCAGCTCAGATTAACAACAGGAGAGAAGCTGCCTCCTACAGCTCAACGTACGCTGTCCAGTTCTCCTGCCAACCTGAAGAACCATAGCTTCCCAGAGTCCTTCTCTTATTTCTTTTGGGGGTGCCAAAATACAAAGCAAACCCCACCTGCCTCAGTACCCCGCAATCTAGCCAGTTCCCAAAAGCAGGGCCAAACATTTCCAGCCCCTCTGGCAGAGGGCTGTCAGTCCATGGCATCTCTCTCCCATGGATGCCAGGCTCTTCTATTTCATTTTCAGCCTCCTAAGCAAGCAAGAAAACAAGGGGAGTCTCCAGAAAACAAATACACTTGGAAATGCCCAGATGATTAAAAGCTAAACTCCTACAGCAACCAGCTGGTGACCAGCTCAGTCCCTGCACAGGGAACGCGTCAATTATAAATAATTAAAAGGTAATAGGAAGGAGACACTGAAGTATTAAGCAGATTTCTCTCTAGGTATCTGGAGGTTTCCATTGCTGCCAATCACACCTTTCAGATTATTGTCTTGTCTGTCAGTCATCCCAGCCCTTACATTAACAGGCGAGCTCAGGTTCACATTTGCGAGTAAACTAATTAAGCCCAGTTATGCCTCTGCACACAAAAGCCAAAAATATCAGCAAAACCCGGCTCTAATTTTTTAACCGACTTGGAAGCATAACCTCAAACTGCTGGAGAGGGAAAATTCACACAGGTCAGCTGTCAGCTCTAGCCATGCCAGGAAAAACGGACACGGCTATGAAGAGCAATTGCAATAGCTGCATTTTGGATAGCCTTTCCTCAGCTTGTGATCTAGTCGTCCACAGAGGGGGACGCACCTGAAGATGCAGGGTTCAAAAGACCCCTGGAAATAAGACTAACTCCAACCCAGCAAAGAGATCATTTTCTAATAGAAGAGATTGAGCTGGTGCGTCTTTATGCTTTATTAGACTCTCCGGGCACAATATTGCTGGTGACACTAAGGCAGTCCCCCTTCCAAATAAGCACAACCTGGCTTGTTTGGTCCAGCACACTCAGAGACCATTACGCCACCAGGGAGCAAAAGGTCCTTTTTTTATGTCTGGATCTTCACACCTACCTTCAGCAGAGTTTTTGGAAACAATTAAAAGGTCTATAGCACAATTTCACACTTTTTGTCAGAAGCGTCTTTGTCGGAAGAGTCTGTCTGGCCTGGCATGCTCAGAGGGGCAGAGGAAGAGAGCACCACAGATGTTCAGAAACGGATGTTTTATACAATACCACATATATGTACATTTTTATTATGAATAGTTCGCAACGAGGGAACTGAACTTTGATAACTAGGGGACACAGAGACTTTCGTGACATCCCAGCTGATCTACTTTACACATGCATCGCCGCTCCTGTAGCAAGGAGAGCTGCAAGTTGCTGACACCACCGGGAGGAATGTGAGAAACCGTGCGCTTCCGCACTCGGTTACACAAAATTACTAAACGGAAAGCTGACACATTGTGAGAATCTACAGAAAAACGTGGCTCGGTGTCTATTTTCCCAGTCCCTAGATTGTGCGCCACTACCTTATGCAGACTGTGAAGGTGTTCACACTCTGCTTCCACATGCCATTGAAATCCAACACGAGAAGTTGTGTGATCATGCTACCTGAAGAGGAGACCAGAGAATCCCCAGCAGTACTCAGCCTTAGTTCAAAAATCCCTGAGGATCCAGGCTTCTTGGGCTCTTCAGTGCACGGACAACATCAGTATTAGGTAGGAAGGTAAAGAAATAGCTGTGAAATAAAGTTACAGGGCAGAAGAGTTCTTTCCTACTGCGCTCCTTTCTCTCCCAAGGCAAATATCTCAAGTCTCACCTCTGCTCTTCCACCTGACCTGCCAGTTCAAGGGCCGGACTTGTTCTTTCAAACTCAGGAGGGAAGAATTCAAATGGCAGCAGCGCCCCTCTGCCCTATTTTACCCTATCGAGTTCAAACAAATGCTCACTCACCCCTCTTCTGCATGAAGATGAAGAGGTCATCCAGGAACTCTTTCCGTTCAGGGTCACTATCCAGTTCGTAGAGCTGGGGGAAAAGATAAAAAAGAAGGCACAATCCACAATGAGACAGAAAAAGTAGTAATTATGTCAGCTTCTTCCAATGGGTGATCTGGTGTTTGTACTGGAGGGGTGAAAGGCAGCTACGGGCAGAGAGGCAAAGCAGGGAAGGACTGCTGAGCGATTTGGTGGACAAGGCTGCAGTGATCGTTTGAGGACCCCCGTTATGGCTTGCCTTGCTCGGCCCCTCAGTAACTCATCCAGGCACAGCAGAGACTGGTCCCCTGAAGGGGCCAGGATTCAACTCAGCGAACAGCACTGCTACAGAGTGGGGTTTGAAACCACCTGAGAGAAAAGGGGTGAGAAACTATTAAGACAAGTTGGAAAGAAAGAGCAGACAACCAAAAGGAAGGTCCCAGTGGTTCAGGGCAGGTTAGCGGTCCGTACCTTTGAGGCACCAGGGAGGTAAACTTCTCTGCAGCTTCTGCTAGCCTCATGATTCCCTCCTTCAGGGATTGTCACATAAGTGACAAACTCCAAGTCCCTTGAAGGAGGAGATGAAAGGACAGAGCTTTCCTGTAACTACTAACGCCTGGCAGGAAAGGCTCCTCTAAACTAAGCCAAAAAACCTTCAAAAAATATCAGAAACCAGCCTGGAACCAATTTGCTGCAGAAATCATTTTACCAAAAGCCTTAAAAACCCAAGCATTTAAAATAAAGTTCCACAGGCAGCTTATTCCAAAGGAGAGGCACTGTACTCTAGCTTTATCCACTGATTTTTCAGAAGGGAAAGGCATGAGTGTCATCTTACAACTACCTCTTGAACAGAAAAATCTAATTTTCACCTATCAAGAATCCTGCGAGGCCACAGAACGACAGGCTGAAAGGGCTGAAGTCAGTCTCTCACTGAGATACGGGAGGATATAGAACAAGACAGAAGATGATGCTGTACACGAAGAATTCAATTCCTTCTCTCGTTTGCATTAAGGGAGAATCCTGCATCACTTCAGGGAATGTTTTTGCTGGTTGTAGCTACTCTTGTGGAGCAGCTCAATGGAAAAGCAAAGATTCACTGGGAAATATCTATTTCAGCCTCTCCATAGGTGCTGCTAGCTACTTGGTATTCATCTAGTCCACAAAAAAAAAAAAAGGGCTTTTTGGGCTCATTTCCTGTGAAGCTCTCTGCTTTCTCACACACTGAGCTCTGGGAAGAAAACACACCAGTGTATTTGCAGAGCAATTAGCTGCACCCTTTCAGAAAGAGCCAGCTTAGTTTAAAATGAATTCCTCCAGCTGATGTGACACACAGCTGCCACATTCAAATCCACGACCACAATGCTAATCAGGTTCAAGAAACAAAATACTCTTCCCCCAGCTGGAGAACCTATTGACTAAGATTTTAAAATGTCAAAAGTCTGGTTATTAAGTCTTAGTACAAACTATATTCCAGTGACCAAAGGCAACAAAATAGCCCCAAACAGCTCAACAAAACAGCAGGTTTGTATGCAGAGGGCTGCAGGACTGAACAGTTTTCTTACAAATTCACTACAGGGGAATAGTGAGGGCTCTGTAGTCACCGTCTGTCACAGATCAGGGGAAGGATTCCCCAAATCCCCATGAGCGGACTGACCTTGGCAAAGTCTCGTGAAATTTCTCTTCCTCGGCATCCATCACCTTCATCGCTCCAGGTCACACTGCCGTTCTAGGGAGAGAGAAATGAAAGGGTGAATGGATCACTGGGGAAAGGCTTTGTGGACAATTCTGGAAAGCTTGCAAACGTGCAATTTTAGGCACAAACACGTGCGCAAAAGCAGCTGCTGGCTTAGACCAAGACGACTAGAAAGACGGGGGACATTTGTCACAGCACGCTTTCCTGGAATCTCTGATGCTCAGCCTAAAATGGGACATGGCATTTCACCTTCCAGGCAACTGCTGAAGGTAGGGGGAAGTTTTTCAGCTCTAAGCTTCTTCCTGCAGATATGTATCTCAAAAAAAGTTGTCTTGACGCCAGGGAAAACTATTCTAGCAGAAAGTCTTAAACACCTTCACCAGCCGCCTGCCTTCATCTGCTAAACAGAAGCACGCTAACCTCCCCGTAGCAGGTGTTTTGCTGTGATGAGGTCCAACACCTAAGCAGAGAGGTGCTGCTTTTGCTCTCCACATCCATCTTTTTACCAAGTGCACATCCTAGAGCCCCTACTGAAAGGTGCAGGTGTCACCCAGGCATCCTTCCTTTCTGTTCACCAGATGACAGCAAACACACTTGGAAATGTGTCTGTCCTCCCCCCTGCTTGCCCACAAACCCGAAACCAGAGTATGCCAAAGAGAGAGGGAAATAATCCCATTGGAAAGCTTCTGGCCAACCCAGAACCCTTACACTCCTGGAAGCTCCTGGACCTGGATTTTCCTCGAAGAAATGGAAAGCTCGGCTTTGCTGGATTAAGGTTCATTCTTCTTAGGCATTAAAAGGATTACTCTAGTTAGGCCTATTCTGCTTGGTAAATCATCATCCTGAACCGATCACCGGGGCTGGAAACCAGCTGTATGGCAGGACCAGGACCAGAAGAATAATTCTGGAAAAACTGTTTGAAGTATCCTTAAACCATAAACTTCGTAAAGCTCTGGTAGAGCAAGTGCTCCAGAGCCACTCAAGGAAAGAGAAGAGCCAAATCCACCCGGAGAGGCAGCTTGGACTACCCTGTCCCGATAAACACACAGCACCCTAACACAGCTAGAAAAGCGCTGAAGACAGCAAGAGGTTTCACCACAAAAAAAAAAAAGCACGCGAATTAGAGAGGTGGTCCAATATCTGAAATCTTGGAGTCATCTGGTTGTGACACATACATTGAATTAGAGAGATGAATAGCTCTTGTCAAGGCCAGGCAAAGCTACATTTCCCCCTTTAAAAAACACTGCAGTGAGCTGCCCTAATGCCTGGTGATTTAGTTTGAGCCAGTAATTCCTGCTGGAAAGTCAATTATCCAGTGAGTCCCATCAACTGAAAGATATTTAATGGGGGATTATTGCCACTTCTGTTATGTCAGCTGTTTATTACAGCAGATCAATTCCCAGCCCTCTCTAGGAAGAGATCTGAAGACCGGTTTTGTTCACAGGAGGATTCATCTGGGTGTCCTTTGCTAGCAGAGATTAAAAACACAGGTTTTTTTGCTAATTACGGTAACATCCAGCTGCTCCTAAAACCCCAATGACGGTTAACTCAGCTCAACAAACCTCTGTGAACAGTCAGAAAAGGAGACAGACCAGCTCTTCAGAAAGCAGCAGCTATTTCCCATCCTCAACTTGACACACTCCGATTTGTAGAGGGCTGAGCTGCTTTCTTCCCCAGCTTGTACTTACTTGGTTATAAATCCAGAGAGCAAAACTGCTCGTGGCATTAAATTGGGTGCTCCAAGAAGCAAAACACTTGCTTTCATAGGGAACTTTGGTCACGCTGAGAGCTTATTCCACTACATTTGAGGACAGGGACAAGAAAGAGAAGAGGGCTTAAAAGAGATACAATGCTCTACTGCCAGTGGGTTTGAACTTGATAAAACTTCCCGGAACAAAACTTTCTATGAGATTGAAGATTCTTTAGAAGTTATTTTACTTGTTTTCTTTGAAGAAAAAGGAGTAATCAGGAAAAATAAAGATGATTAAAGTTCGATACAGAGGAAAAAACAGAAGGGATGCACCCTACTTCCCCCTCCCTTCATCCCAAGATGCTCAAGAGCACAGAAGTAACAGTACCCCCCACCTCGCTAGTGAAAAGGAGCTTAAAGCTGGCTGAAGCCATCAGCGTTTTGCCATATGTCCAGAAAATTGGCAGAGCTGGGTATCACCTGGCATGACACAGGAGTGATCCGAGGTGAGAGACAGCCGACAGCATTAGCATTTCCTCCAGTGATAGCTGGAAAGGTTTATAGCCAGTTACTACTCCCTACATTAAGTTATCAGCAGAGATAAGGAGAGTGGCTTTTCATCCAGCCCAGTGCAAGCAGCAGCCGCCACGGTGTAAATCAGCAAGGGCTGTCGCACCGAAACGACACGTGGGTTGCGGAGACGTGAGGACAGAGCCCAGGTTTGTTTTGGGTAGTGGAGTTAGCAAAGTCTCGGGCTGGCGTGAAATGTCAGCTCAGCAGCTGGGGAATAAAGCCTTATTTATTCAGAGAACAGAGCACAAGCACCGACGAGCACTTTCCCAGGCCTCAGCTTTGATCTTGAGGGACTATTCCGATCACCAAAAACTTTGGGTCTGTGCCAAGGCTACGACAACCAAAGACACCCAAACATCGGGAGCGGTTGGAACAGCGACTCGAGCACAACCGGAACAGGTAAATCAGTAAAGAGCCCCACGAAACTCCTGAAGCGGGAGGGGCTCCGTATGCAGAATAAACCACATTTTGCACAGCGAAGAGAGCTCGGCGGGAGCTTTGGTATCAAGCTTCCTTTTCCATTCCTCCTCGGAAAACAAAGTCACCCTATGCTGAGAAGCCCTCCTGCGTATGAACAGCAGGAACCTGAGAAATCAATATATCCTCACAAGTCATTAAAAGACCTTTGTATAAGTCAGGCAATAGTAGGAGGAAGGAAAAAACACTGTTCAGAGAGGCAGGTTGTTCTCCGGGGAGAGAGTCCTGCCTCTCCCTCCACCCCTTTGCATCAAGGGAATTTGCTGATGTTTGACAAACAGCCCTTGCGTTACCACAGGCAAGAATTTCCCTGCTTTCTTGCAGAAAAAGGTGGTAGAAGTGCTACTGGCTGTGCTGGAGCCCCCGATGCCTCCCTGAGTGGGTGCTGGGAAGGGATGGCCACCTTCACGAGCCGGGGAAGCTTTCCCCACGCTGCAGACACCTCGGAGGCCATCGGCCCCCCTTCCTGGACCACCCCCTCCCCAAGAGGCTGTGGGCCTGGGCTTCAGAAGCAATTATATCTGGAGCTATTTTAGGATTACTCCCTAACCACCTGGAATATCTTATTAGAGGGAAGCTCAGATGTCCAGAGCAATTTTGGTTTCCAAGCCCACATTCAAAAGGCAGAGTTAACCCTGAGTTGCCAAGCAGACAGAAAAAGAGGTGACAAACGCTTTCCTGCTTCATCCAGCCCATTCCTTCGAGGACAAAAACCTTACAAACAAGCAACCTCAACCCCTCCCCTTGCAGGACATCGACCTCTCAAATATTACCAGCTCACATGTCTGTCCCTCCCAGAAACTAGAGAACTCATCAAAACTCTGTACTCAAAAAAAAAAAAGCCAAGTATTAAGGCAAACAGAACAGCAGCTCATCATCTCCTTCGCCAGTTTTGCCTGCACAAATTGCAGTTAGTGTGCAAAGAGGGACATTGCTGAGAAATTGGAAATGCTCCTTTTCCAGGTCCTTCCCTTCTCCCCCACCCCAGTTTCATACAGCTGTTTGAGAGGGGCTCAGCTAAAGCCCGATGAGGTTTTCCTGGACTACAACGGCATATTCAAGTGGCAAACTCTGAGCTGGAGAGAACCCAGGAAAGCTGTAGTACGTAAAAGAAAAGAGGAAAAAAACCTTCTGCAGTAGGGAGGTGCCGGCCCTGCAGTTTTGACAGAGTTTTTAGGCCAGAAATCTACTGAAATACCCTCTTTGGGACTAGGCTAAATGTTGCAGTGAAAAAGGCGGCTCCTCCCCTACCCCATGGGTTAACTGAAAGCACTGAGTCAATGAAAAGGTACCGGGGCAGCAATTTCAGGATTATCAGAGAATCCACAGAAATTCCTTTTGTGGGTAGAGTTAAGCCTTAGGAAGTGAAACAGATGCTATTATAAAGAAAACTGTTGTACTACAAAACGCTGATAAGATCAGGACTACTGCCCTGAGCTGCAAGTTCTCAAGCATGGAGAACCAAGTTATAATTACCGCGTGCACAAGCTGCCTGGTAAAGCTCTGCTGAAATTGGAATAAACCCTTCCCAGTCTTACTAATAACAGAGCTCAATTCAATATCTACAAGCTTCAAAGACGGGTTTTGAAAACATTTTAGTGATTTCAGGAATGGCAGGGAGGATGGGGAAGGAAAGAAAAAGAATGGCCTGAAGTTAACAGATTAATTACCTTCTTTTATTAAGTCTCTTTTATGTGCTCCCACGACCTAGTGACTGCAGCACCAACACAATTCCTTGCAAAACAGGAATCCGCTTCCTTATCCTTAAGGAAAAGTTGCACTCTTTGTGAATGACTCCTATTCACAAATACTCAGAGGAATTAACTAGAACGTAAGTGACAAGAAGATTTGTTCAGTGCTATATGGCTGTGGGAAGAGAAATTCTCACTGCCACACGAGAGTCTCAGATTTACCCTGAAGTGAGAAAAACAGAAGCGTAAGAACACAACACATTGGAGCTCTTTCCACCTACCGTTCTCCAGCGTTAGCTAGAATTTCTATAAATTGGCACCAGAGACAAGCTGCAACTATTCCTAAAGATAAATTTAGTGCCCGAACAAATCCTGAAATGAGCCTATCTTTCCCGCAATATAAATGAGCTCCTCGCTCTGCTCCTTTGCTCCACGCCTCCAGATATAGCACAGTCGCTGCAATATAGCATCATAACCTTGATGAATCGCCCCTTGAGATGAAGATCTGGGGAAATTCTCTGATGTCTAACTCAAGTTGTTTGCAGGCTGCTGCCTACAGTCACTACCGCAAGCAGTTTCTTGCTTCTCTTCTCCCATACATTATTTGTTATATTAAACAAAAAGGACATTTTGTTACCAAGACCCTGCTCTGCTGCAGCCACTGATGCTGTACTTTTAAGTTACATGTCAGCACGAACTCCAAATTAGGTGTTACAGCAGAAGCAGACTGTCACAGGGATGAAGACTTCATCAAAACAAACCTAAACCATGAAATCAGGAGAAGCAGCAACTGGTAAATGGAAAACAGCTTCCAGTAAAAGAGAAACCAAATATCTAACATTGGCTATTAATGAAGAATTCTCTTCCCACTACATCATAAAAAGAAAACTACCCAGTGACCTGCATAAGGAATTAAAAATCCTTGAACTGGGCCCCGGATATCTGAAATAAGTAGGCAAAAAGCTCACTGTGTGAAATGCAACTTTTTTATTCCTGGGACCTTCACCCCCTCCGGATTAATGAGTATCTCCTGAGCAATACCTCGATACACACACCACTTGAGGCACATACTTAAGGTTATGGAATCTCAGCCACTCATTCCTAGACCCTAGAGCAAAAGCAAAGTAATTATTTTAAGCTGACTTATCTTAATAAACGCTATGACCTTTGTAAAAGTTTAGGTCAGGATTTTCAGGAGTGACTACTGGTGATTTCTGAGAATCTAACATGAGACATCCCCAAAAACCGGACCACAAACCACTCTCTGAAAGTCAGACAGCCGCTTTCTGGAGACTTACCTCGCTGCATTTAAGGAGGCATTTAAGTATCAGCTGATGCCTGAAAACCTTGGCTTTACTTTTTACATTCCCCGAAGGAACGCATGTACTGATGTGCGTGCTGCGGTAACAGCCTGACAAAATCGCTCGTGCTAGTGCTGCGCACCAGCCTCGAGTGGAAGAGGAGCAAGCAGCACCAGCAAGGCGGTGGCTGTGGTCCTGCCTTTCCTACACGGCTCTCTCCCTGGTAACCAGAGACATCGCCGAGCAATGCCAGAACCCACGGGACGATGACCCACACCCAACCATCTGCTAAAAGCAACATTTTCACCCGCGGAATTAAAAACTCATTTTTCTTCAAAGACAGGCAGCCCACAACGCCCTTTTCGAGGACGGCTGCGGGAGCCTTTGGCTGTCAGAGCCGTGATGGATTTGCAGGGGATTCGAGCAAGTCAGAGGAGCGATCTGAACGCACACACACATCCCTCCCTCCCCAGCTCTTCTTTCGGGACTGCAACTAACTCCCTGACAAGCAACTCCACTCCCTTGTTGTTTTGTGCTGACAGGATTCCCACCGCCCCAGTGTCATAAGCTGAGCCAGCTCTTTTGTCTGCCGGCTTGTTCTACAATTATTTACTTGGCTGTGCGGGACAGAACAGAATGGGGCTTCATCTTGCTGGTAGTTTCCATCTTTCTGCCATCTTCACGCCACATACCCCGCAGGCAATCTTAGCCTTACACTTGCAAGATACATTTTTCTCCAAGGGCGTCACTTTCAGAAGAACAATCCGCACTTGAAAGAAGAAATAGAAGTGACTTTTCCCCCCCCTCCTCTTCCGCAAGCACCAGCCATTATGCATACCACAAATACTCCCAGAGCAGAGCTAGCTGGAAGCAGTGTATGCTGACTGGTTATTAGCCTCCATCTCAACAGAAGCTTTATAAAAAAAAAGACAAGACAAGTTCAGGAATCATTTCGAAAACAAACCGGAGAACACAGGCACTTCTGCATTTGAGCCTGGTTTTTCTGCTTAACGCAACCGTTTTAGACAAAGATGAAAGAAAAAGCCCAGTGTCTTTAAAGCACGCCTTTGGAATGAAAAATTTCAAGCCAGGCTGGCACTGGGGCAGTGTGCTACCTTTCAGCATACAGAATTACGTGGACAGTCTGCAGTTGCACGCACATTTCTCCCAGCTAAGAGATCTTGTCTGCCTCCCTCCCCAATTTATTCCTACCTCCACGCAGCCTCCCGCTCACCAGCTCTGAACCGGTATACTGCAGTTAAATTTTTACTCCCTGGTATGCAAACTCCACTGGTGAATGCAAACAAGTTGATCTGCAATATTTACCCTACTCAAGGTGAATATACGGCACCGGCATCATTAATATTGGGGCACTTCAATGTGGCCTTTCAAGCACACCGCAGCACCTTAATGACACCATTCCCCAGTACGGTTAGGAAGAAAAGCCGTGCCTCACTGGGGCAGACCATCTAGCCCAGTACTCCATCTTCAATGACACCACCAGGAGACAGTATTTCAGGAAAACACATGAACCTGCCCACTTTCCGCCATACTTTCCCACCATCCAGAAGCGTTGTAGCACAGCACATCCCTGATATTCCTTTAGAATCCATTCCTTAACTTGATGTCCATTAATTTCTTCAATTCCTCTTTTTTTTTTACTGTCTGCCTCCCCAGCAGTGAAACAGATTACTTTTAATACAGCAGCAAGAGAGTTTTTCTTTTAGTTTTGCTTCCTGGTGAAGCTCTGTGCACTTTGGCTTCCAGAGTAACTCGGCTTGAAATCAGACTGAGCTGCAACCTACTACCAAAATACTTGATTACTGCTGAAATGGGCCGAAGTAACTGGATCAGTATTAGTGCACAGTATGCCAATTGTAAACAGTATTATTTATTTTTTCTTCTTTCTTGCTATTCCACATCAGTTAAGACCAGATCTGGCATGCTTATGGTCATTTGTCTTCCCAGAAGAGGGCAAATGACCTAGGAATCAAGCCTATTAATTCAGTAAGATTCACAGGACTCTCACAAGATAAGCAAGTATTGCAACGAAGCACAATGACATACTTGTTCGCACCAGCCCAGCTAGAAATAAAAACAGCAAAGACTAATGCTAAGTTTATTGGGTTGGTTTTTTTTTTTCCCGAAAGTGATCCCCCTAACACCAGAGTCCCGCCTACTATTCTCCACCAAGAGACCTGAAAGAGGAAGTTTTCGCCAGTCACTCCAATCCAGTAAATTCTGAAGCAATTTCTCCAGCGACCGTCCCCTGACCGACATACCCACCTCATTTCCCTACAACAGCTTGAGTAACACTTTTTCTTCAACCCAACCCCTCCTGAGAAGTAAGCACAGAGAAAACACAGCAGCGACTGGTCCTCGAACCACTGCCTGTGACAGCATAAACCGCATCATCTCCTGCATGCAACCAACAGCTAAGGGGAGAGCCTGCCCTGAGCGCCCGCAGCAAACTTTCAAGCCACCACGAAGCAGCTCCAGCTTTTCTTCTTCATAGGGTTTGCAGGAGGGAAGGAAAACACGGGTCTATTTTTGTCCACAGAAGGTTTCTTAGCTCAAAGGACTATCTGAAGCAAAACCTAACCCTCTTCACACTCAGGCCAGGAAAGGACAATTAATTCCAACTTTTTTTTCCTTTATTTAAACTGTGCAGTCCTTTGGCTCAAGTTCAACACGCAGAAATGCTGTGAATGGCTCTGAAAGTCTGCTCAAGTCAGCTCTAACAAAACAGCACAGGAGCGCTACATTAACCGAAATACCCACTTACAACAAAGAAAAGAATTCTTGATCCTCTGACATTTATCTAGAAGGAGTAGTCATTCTTTATTCAAACACAGAATTAACCTCCTACCAAAACCAAGCAGTAGCAAGTCAGATCCTTCCTTCCCACCCACGAAATATAAAGCTGGCTGTGCTTACTCATGGGATCGGTGGCAGGACATGCGCTCTTCCCCGCCTGCCCACTCCACCAACCAGAAATCCAGCCACAGTCGCTGCATCCCGGAGGTCTTACACAAAAGGGGTTATAGATGTTGTACGCAAAATAACTTGAGCGAGACATTAGCAGGCAAGTGTCTGCACCAAAAGTAAATATAACACCAGCCTGTTCCATTCTGAACGGCACAGCAGCAGTGACATAGAAGATAAACGAGCCAAAGATTAAACCTCTACCTCCCCACAAAGGTTCTTACAGATCGGGGTTTCTATATCATTAACTGGAAATTTGTAGCTGTAAAGCAAATGTCTTTATAAAAGAATAAACCTGGAAGAGTACATCAGGAAAGCATCATTCTGCACATGTCTGGTTCTTCCCAAGGCACTTGCAAAGAGCCAGCAGTTGTAACAGGACACAGAGCTAAAGAAATCCTCGGTCTGACTGAATATGGTCATTCTTACTCAAAGCAGCAATGTTAACACTGACCTGTTTGAGCTGCTCGTCCAACCGCCAGTTCTGGCGTCCAGACGGGGAACCGGAATATGGTTGCTTAGTAGTGTCTTTACCCTGTTCTTCTTTGCCCTGCTGTCCCCGCTGGTGCCCCGACGCTGGGAGAGGATTAGAGGTAGAGGCCACTCTTTGGTTGTGATGGGCAACTTTGGGAGCATGAAAATATTTCAGAGCAGAGCAGGTTTCTTTTCCAGTCACATCAGCGCCATCCTCAAGATCGCCACCTTCCAAACCCCCTTCTTCCTCCTCCTCCTCCTCCTCTTCTTCTTCCTCCTCTTCTTCATCCTCTTCTTCCTCTTCCGGCTCTGAATTCATGCTGCTCTGATCAAAAGCCCGCGTAGCTCCGGCTGCAGGTGGGCCTCTGGCCAAGGGACCAACAGTGGAGCCGCCCGAAGCCCTGCCAGATGTGGCTGCTAGGACAGCCTGCTGCACGGCCAGCTGCTGAGTGTAGAGCAGCTGGGCTTCCCTCATCTGCCTCTGCTGTCTCTCCCTGGAATCCATCTGCAGAGGTGTTTGCTGCTTCTGCTGCTGCTTCTGCAGCTGCTCAACCACAGCTTCCAGCTTCATCCCGCAGTTTGCATGGCTGGGAAGAGAGGGGGGCGTTTTTGACTTTATCTGGCAGGGTTCAAGCCCCGACCTTGGGAGATTGGCAGAATCTGAAAGATAGACAAATATTTGTCTGTATGAATATAAAATGCTTTCATCTTTTCCCCAGGAAGAGGATAAATAGAGTGCAAAGCCAATACTCTTTCCTGTGCAGGAGACCGTGAAACAATCAGCTTCATGTTTAACAGCCTCAGGCTCAAACTTGCATTCAATTTTCAGACTGTTTAATTGTATTTTCAAGCTGAACACATTTGCTATAACCTCAGTTTCATATACCCCAAAGACAGCATCTGAAATGCTTTTGTCCACTGTCCCAGCAGTTCATTTTTGCCAGAATCCTTCCACACTTCCTAAAGAATTACTTTTGAAATGTTAGGTTTAACATCTAAGGTTTGGTGCTTCTGAAGCCACTACCTTAAAAGGAAATAGCCGGCATGATAAGCCTGACCATATTTCTATTAAAAAATGGGCAGGAATTTATCGCACACCAGTTATCTCTCAATTCTTTTATGCTTTCATTACATTACTAAATTCTTTACACTTTATATTCAGCCATCATTTTCCCAAAGACAGTAAGACATGAGTAAAGCAAAGGCCACTGTAGCCTGAACCGGACTGCTGAGCACCGAGGAACTCCTGCCTCCGATTCCCAGAGTTGCCAGCGCATCTCAAGCCTTGGCGGTGGCCTCCCTTTGATTTTCCCAGCTGAAGGACCTGACAGCCTTCCCAGCTCTCCATTTTGACCCACAGCAAGCCCATGCTGAGCCAGCACTAGCCTCCTCTTGAGCAAAGACCAACAGAACAGACCACAGTCAGAAACACAGCTCGGATCTACGGTAAACCTTAGAAAGACGACGACACCGCCTTTAATCCCCAACCATTAAAAGCAGCATGTGCATTTTGGACTGTGTCACAAACTGGACCTGCTGACGAAGATGGTCCTCCTCAGCTTTTTTTTTTTAATGTAAGATGCTTAAACAGATCTCACTTGCTGTCCTTCAAGGTTCACTGATATCAAAATACAGAGAAACAAAGGAAAGGCCAACTACAAACAAGCTACAGAGTCTTCTGGCCACCTCCCACCACCCTGTTTACAACCTGCACTGAGCTATTTGAGCCACATACTTGGGAAAAAAAGAGACTATTTTACTAACACACATTTTCAAAACAGACACAGTTCTGCTCTGAAACAACAAATAACCTACCAGACACCAGTTTTAAAAGCGAAAGACAATTTCCAGCGTCCCTACTGCAACTCTGAGTCTTCCTCTAAGTTGGTCAGACTGCGTCTCTCCTACAAAGTGCTTGTGAGCTCCGATGCCCAACTTGTTTTTCTCTCTGCAAACTCTTCCCTGTGCTAAATAACAGCCCATTGCCAAAATGAAAAGCCTAGCCAGTGCGCTTGCATTTTTATCTAGCAGGCAAGTGGCATTGCTTTAGCTTGCAAATGAAACAATATAAAGTGGATTAGTGGTTTGAATGTCAGGAGCAATAATGCATTACCTGCCAGCTGAAAAGAGTCTTAGGCTCTGTTCAGGAGGCACAATACACCATCTGGCCTAGCTCACACACACACGCTCACCCAGTAAGCAACAATGAACTGGTATGGGTGTTGCAACAACGACCATAAACCAAGCTGAGTGTTAAAGAGAACCTACAGCCCACACCTTGCTGTATATTGTTGCACCTGAGGCCCAGTGAGGTGTCACCTCTCCCGCCTGGGGCATATTCAGCAGGGCGTGCAGTTAATACACGCCTCGGGTACGTTAACGATAATAAATGACCCAACACATGGGTTAACACGCCGAGCAAACACACCTTGGGTGCAGCAACACCCAGGTATGCGGGCGCCTGTGGATTTCCCGGAGTATCAGGTACAATAGCGTGTGACAGGTTACAGCAGGATTTCCGCCTGGCTGCCAAGGGTTTCCACCAGAGCTCAGCACAAACCTCGCGAGCCTCCAAAAAAGATGGATTTTTGGATACAGCAAACACGCCCTCGTGTTATTGGGGAGCGGCAGCCAACTTTATTGCCAGCTTTAAGTTAAGGAGGAGATGCATTGCTCACAGCAAATAATTAAGTCACGACATCACGACAGAGTTTAAGAGAGCTGTAACTAAACTAATAACATTAAACCTTTCCAGGTTTTAACATCCATTTTACCCTTAGCATGGATATTTGCTTACTTTTTGTGCCTCTCCCAGCCAAGGCAGTGAAGGGATTTGGTTTAACCTTCAAGTCCTCACGCACCAGCCTTTTGTGCGGCTTTTAATCCCGGGGATAGCAGTTTAATTAAAAAGCCCCTCGATTTGAATTTTTAACTAAGCTCTACATGTGGCGGAATCAGGCCAACACCTGCCTCGGCCCCAACGGCGCTTGGAAAGAGGTTTTTTTTCCCAAGTGGAAACCACCTGAAAGAGTTAAAAGCGCGAGATGAGCCGCCTGCCTCCCAGCCCCGGGGAGGGGAGAGGTCTCCCGGGGTGGTAAACAACTCCATCAACCCCCCCCCCGTTTTACCGGAGCCTTCCCATGCCCTGTAACCACCACTAAACCACCGACTGCCTCCTCAAGGGGACGTACCCAGGGAAGGGCGGCTGTTCCCGGCGGCCAGCCCCGCTCCTCCTGCNTCCCGCGGGCCCCGGGAGCGGGTCGCTGCCGGCCCGTGCGCGGCCGCCTCGGCTCCGCCCGCAGCACAACCTCTTCCCTTTCCTTTCCTTTCCCCCCCCCTGCCGCCGCCACCGCTGCCTCAACCCTCCTCCTCTTCCTCCGCCCCTCCTCAACCCAGCCGGAAACGGGGCGGCGGAGGCGGTGCCCAGCAACGGAAGCGCCCGCCCTACTTCCGGGTTGGGCCTACAGCGCAAACAGAAGGCGAGCGCGGCGGCCCAGCACCCGGAAATAGCTACGGGGAGAAATGAGGCGGGGCCTCCGGGAGCCAATGAAATAACGCGGCGTAGGGGCGGCTTCCGGTTGCGGGAGGTGATAAAAGGGGGAGCGCCAGCACAGGGCGGGCAGTCGCAGATAAAACGTTGCTGGGGGAGGAGGAGGGAGCGCGGGCAGGTGAGCGCTGGGGCGGTGACTGTTTCTTCTGTCCCCTGGCGTGGGGCTAGGGGTCCCCGCTGCCCCTTTGGGTCCCCCTGAGGAAGGGGAAGGAGGCTTTAATGTCCGGGCTCTCCTTTGTTCCCTCAGGTCTGGGGTGGGGGGTGTCTGTGGTGGGGGATCCTCTCGGGTCGCTGGGGAGGGGTTGGGAAGCATCTGTGCTTGTCTTCCCCTTGTCTCCTTGGGGCTTTGTGTATTTATATATACATAAAGACAGGCTGAGAGAGTTGGGTTTGTCCAGTTTGGAGAACAGAAGGCTCTGGGAAGACCTTATAGTCTCTTTCAGTCCCTAAAGGGTCTACAGGAAAGCTGGAGGGGGACTTCTTACAAGGGTATGTAGTGATAATGTTGCAATCAGGAGCTGAGAGTATAGTGGATACGTAAATGTGTAACTAAATGATTTAAAACACCTTTTGCAATTATAAGCAAAAACAAACAGTGCCTCAAAGAATTAGAAAGAATCAGTTTTCAAGCTTCCAAAATAAATGGAGGAGTTGCAAAAGCTTCTGTATTTATCTTCCCCCCAATCCACATGAAGAGTTCCCCCATTATCTGCTCAAACCAGCCATCATGGTCAAAGAGCGTGACAAAGAGAATGGACTTCTTTTCTTTTAAATGGCAGAATGGCATTCTTTTTCTTAAAAGGAACAGTCCTGAGTATTTGCTCTTAATGCTGTGGCGGGAAAAGGCCCACACCAAGAGCAAGGGTAAGGTCCGCCTGCCTGTAAGGCACAGTAAAAGACCCACAGGGCTGGGCTATAATGGTACCGAAGGGAGGGCTTTGGTCTCACCAGACAAAGGTTTGTGAGAAACCCAGGTAAAAGGTAGTGGGTTAAAGTCCTATGGAAAGGTAGCAGGTTGGAAATCCACAAATAATGGTATAAAAGGTTGGACTCCCTAATGTTTTGGTATTTAGTGTTAAGTCATTGTCTTGTGTGGTCAGTATTAAGCTATTATTTTTCTTGTGTTTTGTGTTGATTGTACTTGTACTATCTTATAATGGGCAACAAGCCCTTGGTGGAAGAGGGGATATTGACAAAGTCTCCTTTAGGTTGTGGACTGAAACACTGGAAGCAAATAGGAGGGAACCCCCTCATGAGGAAACAACTGATTGAATATTGTAATAATTGGTGGCTGTTATATACTTTAGAAGATCAAGAAAAACAGCCAAGGAACGGGACTTCAAAATATAACACAATTTTACAGCTTATGTTATTTTGTAGAAGGGAAAACAAATGGGATGAAGTACTGTATGAAGATTTGTATTTTACTTTAAGAAACCACCCAGAGTGGCAGATGGATTGTGGGTGAACTCCACAGGACCCTATGGTCCTGGCACTGGAAAAAGAAAGAGGGAATAAAAACCTGAGGAGGCGTTGCTTGCCATGTAGCATTGGGAAAAGATGCCTCAACTGTGAGAGGGAGGAGGATGATTTCTCCCCAACATAAGGAGGACATGGACTTGCTGGAGCATGTCCAGAGGAGAGCCATGAGGATGATCCGAGGGCTGGAGCACCTCTCCTATGAGGAGAGGCTGAAAGAGTTGGGGGTGTTCAGCCTGGAGAAGAGAAGGCTCCTGGGAGATCTTATTGCAGCCTTCCAGTCCCTAAAGGGGGCCTACAGAAAAGCTGGGGAAGGACTTTTTACTAGGGCATGTAGTGATAGGACGAGGGGGAATGGCTTTAAACTGGAAGAGGGCAGGTTTAGATTAAACATTAGGAAGATTTTTTTCACTTTAAGGGTGGTAAGGCACTGGAACAGGTTGCCCAGAGAGGTTGTTGAGGCCCCATCCCTGGAGGTGTTTAAGGCCAGGCTGGATGTGGCCTTGGGCAACCTGGTCTGATGGGAGGTGTCCCTGCCTATGGCAGGGGGGTTGGAACTCGATGATCTTCAAGGTCCTTTCCAACCTAAACCATTCTATGATTTAGAGTTAATTGTTGCCCCAAGACAAAGGGGAAGAGGAGGAGATTTGGGTGGGAGGACAACCATGAAGACAGGGCAAGGGCAAGAGGAAGGTGAAGCCACAGCTGGGAGGGTGAAGGGCAGTTTGAGGGGGCAGAGGGCTTTAACCCAATTGCAGGCAGAACCAGGGGTGGACAGGAGAGGGTTATTCAGGCGCCATCGAGACAGGGAGTTGGAAATAATGGTCTGGTAAGAGTAAAAGTACTGTTTTCAATAATGTACCTGAGGTCTTGGGAGGAAACAGCAGGAGTTTACAGGGAGGATCTGGAGAAAGTGGCTAAGGTATTTGAGACTTATTATTAGAAGCCAGGACCCTGACTGGAATGATCTGCAGGTGATTTTGGGAATGTTACTGGACGGTACAGAAAAGGGCATGGTATTAAATGTAGCCTGGAAACAGGTAGAGGGGGCACATGCTAATGGAGACTTGCAGGGAATGGTAGACCAGAATTTTCCTACTACGAACCTGGGGTGGGACCCTAATTAACCAGGACCCCAGGGGCTCTTAACCAGATACCAGAGATGGTTGCTATTTGGAATAAGACATGCTATGCCAAAAGCGATTAATTGGTCAAAACTGTATGAAGTTAAACAAGAACCAAATTAATTGCTGTCTGCATTTACGGAATGGATAAAGAATACTGCTAGGAAATATATGAACTTGGACCCCAAGAAGCTGGAAGAGGCTGTGCAATTAGCCTCTATTTTTATGGGACAATTTGCCCTGGGTATATGAAAGAAACTCCAAAAGTTAGAAGGAGCAGATTTGAGGGATTTGGGAAGATTGTTGGAGGTGGCTTGGACTGTCTATAATAACAGAGAGAGGGAGATCCACCAGGTCCACAGGGAGAATCAAAGAGAGGGGAGATTAATTGCTGTGTTGATGGGAGTTGCTCTGGGAAGAATGGGGCCTGGTGAGGTAGAGGAGGCTACAGAGGAATTGGGAGGTGGAAGGGAACTTGTTTGGCAGAAGATCAGTGTGCAATCTGGAAATAGTGAGGACATTGGAAAAGTGAGTGCCCTAGAGTCAATAACCAAGGCTCAATCCTGCAGCCCATCAAGGTGATGGGTTTAGAGTCCTGAGGAGGACCGAAGGAGGCATCCCCAGCTGAACCCCTGGTTACATTAGAGCTGGGGAATGATAAAATAGAATTTTTAGTTGACACTGGAGCTACTTATTCCATACTTAATACTTGTAAAGGGAGCCTTGACCGTGAGACTGTAAGCGTTGTTGGTGCTACAGGAAAACCAGCCCTTTTTGAAACCTCTAAAACTTAAATTGGGAAAGCACTGGATGGTTCACCAGTTCGTATACATGCCTGAATGTCTAATGCCCGTCATGGGGAGGGATTTGTTGAGTAAGTTGGATGCACAGATAACTTTTAAGGAAAGACAGGTCAAACTGTTAATACCAGAATCAAAGGCTGTGGAAGCAAGAATTTTTATGTTACAGAATATGCAACAAAAGGAGGAGGAAATTCTAATGGAGGACGGAGTAATACCTCTGGTCTGGGCCAGTGAAGTTCCAGGACGATCAAAACTGGCAGATCTGGTAAACATCATCCTGAAACCAGGAGCCAGACCAGTAAGGCAAAACAATATCCTATTAAGTCAGAGGCAAGAAAAGGTTTAGAAGGGTTAATTATAAAATTCTTAAATTACAGATTGCTGATAGAATGTGAGTCAGAATACAACACTCCAATTTTGCCGGTGAAAAAGCAGAACAGTACAGGCTATAGGTTAGTTCAGGATTTAAGAGCTATAAATCAGATCACCCAAGAAATACATCCAGTAGTAGCCAAGCTGTATAACCTGTTAACATCTCTAAGAGAGGAATATAAGTAGTTTATGGTTCTTGATCTTAAGGATGCTTTCTTCTGCATACTGCTAGATAAAAGCAGCCAGGAGGTATTTGCTTTCAAATGGGAGAGTCCCACAACCGGATGCAAAATGCAGCTTTGGTAGATGTGGGTAATCAGTTGGCTGATAAAGCTGCTAAGGAGGTAACAGAACAAAGCATCCTCGTGTTAGTACTGGCCAAGCAGATAGGACTGTTAGTGTCAGAGCTTAATTATAGTACGGCAGATAGGCATCTAGCACTGCATCTGAAGGCAACAATGAATGAAACGGGTTGGTTAATAACCCCTGATAAGCAAGTTATAGTACCTCCACAGGTAATGATTGAGATAGTAAAGGAAAAACATAAAGAAACACATTGGGAAAGTGAGGCCATGATTGATAGCCTCTGTGATCAGGTTATTAGTGTAAGAATGACTAAAATCTGTGGCTGAAAGATGTGTAACTTGCCAGAAGAATAACCCGGTGAACAGGAAGAGACCTCCTCCCAGAGTAACCAAATGGGGAAAAGTACCAGGGGATTACTGGCAAACTGATTTTTCAGAATTACCAAGGCAAATTGGCTTGTTAGTCCTGGTGGATACTTTCTCAGGATGGCCCGAAGCTTTTCGTTGCCGCACCAAGGCGGCGAGGGAAGTGATTAAGATACTATTAAAGGAAATAATTCCAAGGTTTGGGGTCCTGATAAGAATGTCATCAGATCGAGGTCCACATTTTATAGCGGAAATAATCCGTAAGTTGAATCAGGTCATAGGAATTCAATGGGATCTACACACACTATGGAGACCTCAATTGAGTGGGAAGGTAGAAAGGATGAATCAAACTTTGAAATGACAAATAAGCAAGATATGCCAGGAGACTTGAAATGGCCAGAGGCACTCCCTTTAGCACTTTTAAGGGTTAGGATACAACCAGGGTCTAATAATAAGATTAGCCCCTATGAACTAGTATATGGAAGACCATATCAAATGCTAATAGTCCCAGGAGAAGACCATGTAAAAGGGGAAATGGACTTAAAATCTTACTTGGTTTCTTTAGGAAAAACTCTTGCAGCTCTCCAAAAGCATCATACTAGTGGAACCTCTCATCTTAGACACTCCAGTTCACCAACACCAGCCCAGAGACTGGGTATATGTAAAATCATGGAACTCAGAGCCTCTCCAAGAAAGATTGAAAGGACCCCACCAGATGCTCCTGACAACATATACTGCTGTTAAAGTTGAAGGGATAGAACCCTGGATCCACTACACTCGAGTAAAGCCAGCATCAGCCCTGGTATGGTAGACATCCACTGCAACTGAAGACCCATTAAACCTGAGGTTCCAGAGAAGATGAGGACCTGGGCTGTAGTTATTGCCATGGTTGTATGCATGAATGCTACTGTGGTCTCCGTGGCCCAAAGTAAAGGAAGAGAATGGGTAATAGAGACTATGCGATTCATTGATCGGAAAAGTTCAGGAGCAATAGAATCGGAGGACCAAATGGGAGACCCTTATTACTCTCAGCTGTTAAAGTATAGAACTTTGGGGATGCAACGCCGAAAGAGGGATTTGGAATCAGGGCAGCATCCACAAGAGTTACCATTATGGAACCCAGAGGCAAATCTGTGGGAACAACTAGCTACTAAAGTAGTAAACACTTCTACCTTTTGTCTACAGTCAGGGAAATCCGTCACTGATGTGTTCACATCATGTTTAGTTGGAGTACCAACTCCATTAGATACCCTTAGAAATTATACTTTCCAGTATAACACTAAACTTCCAGATGGAAATACCATTAGTTGGGAAATTAGTAATGAGGCTTGTCCTCAGGAAACCGTGTTACTCCCCACTGGAGAAACTCTATGCTGGAGCAGTCATCTTTCTACAAGCTATAGCAATATTAATTTTGAAAATTTAGGGCCGAACAGCAATCAGTTAGATAGAAAGATGATTAAAGTGAGATTTGGGAACTCTTTCCCTGCAGAAAGTTGTGTAAGATTTGTCAATTGTACACGATCTTGTAGAAATTTATCTAAGTCTGTGCCACATTTGTCTTGTAATAGTACCTCTGATGTAAACTCTAGTTTAGTCCACACCAAATTACCTTCCGGATGGTTTTTACTGTGTGGAAGGATGGCTTATACCTACATCCCAGCAAATAGTACTGGGGGACCTTGTTCTGTTGGAAGATTAGTCCCAAATATTAATAAACCCGAGGACCAGGATAAACAGGACAAACGTGTTAAACGATCAGCCCATCAGCTGGATGAAGCTTGTGAGTCTGAAGTAACGCTTTTTAGTCCAGCTGAGATCTCGGCAGCAGCTTTTTTAGCCCCGGGAGTCGGAGTTGAAATGAGTTATCAGACAATGAAGAGATTAGCCTGTGCCTTAGTGAAAAATATCAATTATACTTCACGAGCGTTGTCAGCGATAGAAGAAGAATTAGGTCAGCTTAGACAGGCCACTTTGGAGAATAGGGCAGTGATTGACTATTTGTTGTTAAGATATAATCATGGATGTGAAGAATTTCAAGGAATGTGTTGTTTCAATTTAACTGATAAGTCCGAAATAGTTGAAGGGAAAATTAAACGGATACATGATCTGACCACAGGAATTAAAGGGAAGAACTCGATTAGTCTTGGTTAACCAACTGGCTTCCAAACTTTGCATGAGCTAAACAGCTGTTTGTTGCTATTATGATAGTTTTCATCATTAGGCAAGACATGATAATTATTAGTGGTAGACATTGAATCACCTCCTGTTGTGCTTGTCTATGCAACCCTGAAGGTCAAAAATATTATAACTATCCGATTTAGGTGAGACTCTCAAAGGATGAACTTTGGAAGTCTCAAAAGGAGTAATTGTTACAATCAGGAGCTGAGAGTCTAGTGGATATGTAAATGTGTAACTAAAAGATTAAAAGCGCCTTTTGCAATTACAAGCAAGAACAAACAGTGCCTCAAAGAACCAGAAAGAACCAGTTTATAAGCTTGCAAAATAAATGGAGGAGTTGGAAAAAGCTTCTGCATTTATCTTGCCCCAATCCACACAAAGAGTTCCCCCGTTATAAGCTCAAACCAGCCATAGTGGTCAAAGTGTGACAAACAGAAGGACACTCCAAGTCAAGGCCTTATGTGGAAAGAATGACCAGGACTTCACCAAGAGTTCACACCACTCCTGTGCGACCACCGAACACCACTAGGGACCACCCAAGACCCTCTGTGGAGCCCCTAACAGACTTGATGTGCATGTGCCAGGGTGATGTAAATACTATGAGTTCTGGGAAATGTAATGACTACTCGTATTCTGTATGGTTGTAAGTCTCTGTGGATTTGGCACTTGGTGGACCTGTTGGGTGGAGAGATCCCCCCTGTCCCTGGTGCAGAATAAAGAGAATGCCTGCTTCATAAGACTACATTGGTGTTAAGAGGTTCATTCCCGATTTCAGTGACAATAGGATGAGGCGTAATGGCTTCAGACTGGAAGAGGGTAGATTTAGGTTAAATATTGAGAAGAAATTTTTCACTATGAGGGTGGTGATACACTGGCCCAGGTTGACCAGAGAAACTGTGTATGCCACATCCCTGGAGGTGTTCAAGGCCAGGCTGGATGGGGCTTGGAGCAACCTGGTCTAGTGGAAGGTGTCCCCTGAGTGTTTCCAATGCCCTGAGGCCACCTTCCAGCCTTCCTGGGCATGGAGTCCTGCAGCATTCACAAGACCACCTTCAACTCTATCATGAATTGTGACGTAGACATCCAGAAGGACATGTCTGCCAACACCATGCTATCTGGTGGTACCACCATGTACCCTGGCATCGCTGACAGGATACAGAAGGAAATCACTGCCCTGGCACCCAGCACCATGAAGATCAAGATCATCACCCTGCTGGAGTGTAAATGCTCTGTCTGGATCAGGGGCTCCATCCTGGTCTTGCTCTCCACCTTCCAGCAGATGTGGATCAACAAGCAAGAGAACGATGAGTCTGGCCCCTCCATCATCTGTCACAAGTGCTTCTAGAGAGACTCCTGGCAGTCATCCGAGCAGTCAACCTCCTTCTCCCATGCTGGACCAGAATCGTTCTACTGTTACTTATTTTATTTTTTTTTAACTGCTGTGTTGAGGTACCAAGTAGTGAGTGACACGTGCATGTTGATGGCCTGTTAGGCTGTAGTTCTCCTGGGGCTGGCTAGCTGCTGCTCCTCCTCTGGCCTCTCCAGAAGGTTGTCCGCTTCTCCTATGTAACACTGGTAGGATGACAGTAGTTAGACTTGTCACCTTTAGGTTTGTCACAACTGACTCCTTTGTAGGAAAACAGATAAACTCCTTAGGCGTAAAAACTGTAAGAGGTTATTTTGCTTTCTTTGGGGGTGGGCTCTCAGTCTCCTTGCTGCAAAGAATTGTTGTGCAATACACGGTTTTGGAGTCAAACCTGGCCTGCTTAAAACTTAGAAAACAAAAATTTGGGGTAAATGCTCAACTAAACCATGTAATGGCACCTTTTAAAGCTGCCTTGGGCTGTGCAGACCATTTTAAGAGCTGTTGGGGAGGAAAGCGTGGTTGGTATGTGGCTGGGGCAGCCTTTCTGTCCTTTCAAGGTAAAGTGGCTGTTTTTAGAATGCAAAAAGCCCTTGTCAGAAAAAGCTGTGGCCTCTGCTTTTTCGGGAGCGCAGAAACCCCTTCGTGCTCGGGGCGCGCTGCCCCGACTGCCAACTGCCGCCGCGCTCCTGCTTTTAAACCCACGGCCGGCTGCCTATTGGCTCGTCGTGGTAGGGCCAGCCAATCGGCAGCTTCCTGAGCGTTAAGCATCGCTCTCCCTTGGCGGACTCCGTCTCCCAGGGTGCACCGCTGCGGCCGGGCGGCACTTCCGCTTCCGGTGCGCCCCGGGGATGCGGGTGAAGCGGGGCTGTGGGGGGCTGCGCGACGGGAGGCGGGGGGCACGGGCGGCGGCTACACCCCCTCTCAGCTCCACCGTCTCTGTGCGGGGCAAACGGGGGTTTCGGGGGCTGGAACCTGGCCTGGGGCATGTAAGTGCCAGGAGAACCGGGCAGGGCCTTTCTCTCGGCCTGTCTTCTCCCTCAGCTGAGTGTTGAGGCCTGTAGGGGTGTTTCTGTCTTCCCTGTAGCTCCAGGTGTGGCTTAGGGCTGAGGTGGGAACCTAAAAAGCATAGCTGTGCGTCGGTCAGGCCTCCTGGGGGTTTCCTGCCAGCTTCCCAGAAAAGGTTTGCTAACTAATTGTCTGGTTGGGGGAGAATCTCACTTTGGTTTGTTTTTCTCCCTTTCCAGAGCTTTGTGGGTCTTAGATTGGCTTGGCTGTGTTCAGTGAGAAGGCTGCCATGTCCCTGCCGGAGTGGCACATTGCGGTGAAGCTGGCGGATCAGCCGCTGGCTCCCAAATCCATCTTACGTTTGCCGGAGACAGAGCTGGGAGAATGCCCGCTGGGAGGGTGCAGCATCTCGTACCTGAAGCAGCTCATCACTGGCAAACTTCAGGAGTCCGTCCCAGACCCTGAGCTCATCGGTAGGTGGCCTGCGTGGATCGTGTCAAAGTCCTGCCACTTGGGGCCATCCTCTTCTCTCTGTGCAGTGGTGGGGACACAAACATCCTGCTGTTAGTGGTGCTGGGTTTTGAGGGGGAGACTTGGCACCACCAGATAGCACGGTGTGGGGGCTCAAAGCTTGCTCCAGAGACCCTGCTACGCTGCAGCAGTCTTAGTACCTTGTGATTTGGATAGTTTGTTCTGTGTTTGCTTGGGATTACAGTGCTCCTGCACTGTTGGTGCCCTTGTTAAGAAATCTTTTGACTTGCTAAGGCCAGTGTGTCCTTGTGAGGTCTCGTATGAGAACTGTGAGAGAGGTCAGCCCTTCTGGTATTCTGGTGCGCGTAAAAGAGAGTGTGGTGAGCAGGTCAAGGGTCCTTATCATTCCCCTCTATTCTGCCCTAGTGAGGCCGTATCTGGAGCACTGTGTCCAGTTCTGGGCTCCCCAGTTCAAGAAAGACAAGGAACTGCTGGATAGAGTCCAGCGGAGGGCTACAAAGACGTTCAGGGGCCTGAAGCATCTCTGTTATGAGGAAAGGCTGAGACCTTGGTCTGTTTAGCCTGGAGAAGAGAAGACTGAGTGCGGATCTCATCAATGCTTATCAATATCTAAAGGGCGGGNCGTCTCTGTTATGAGGAAAGGCTGAGACCTTGGTCTGTTTAGCCTGGAGAAGAGAAGACTGAGTGCGGATCTCATCAATGTTTATCAATATCTAAAGGGCGGGTGTCAAGAGGATGGGGCCTGACTCTGTTCAGTGGTGCCCAGCGACAGGACAAGGGGTACAAACTGGAACACAGGAAATTCCATCTCAACATGAGGAAAAACTTCTTTGCTTTGAGGTGCCAGAGCACTGGCACAGGCTGGCTGGAGAGGTTGTGGAGTCTTTTTCTCTGGCGATATTCCAAACCTTCCTGGACACAATCCTGTCCGACCTGCTCTAGGTGAACCTGCTTTGGCAGAGGGGTTGGACTAGATGATCTCCGGAGGTCCCTTCCAACCCTGACCGTTCTGTGATTCTAAAGGAGTTGGCAAAGTCACGTTCTGTGAATCTCAACTCTGTGATTTCCTCCCTGAATCTCAGCTCCATGATTTCCCTGTGTTACTGAGTCCCTGTGCTGCTGAGCAGATGAAGCAGCTACACAGGCAGAGCAATAGCCCCCAGGCAGTCCTCAGTTCTTAAAGACCCCGGGCCCTTTCTGTGCATGCAGTACATATGTGTCGTTAGATGTTTGTCTCTCCTAGATCTGATCTACTGTGGCCGTAAGCTGAGGGATGACCAGACGCTGGATTTTTATGGCATCCAGTCTGGCTCCACTGTTCATGTCCTGCGCAAGTCCTGGCCCGAGCCTGATCAGAAACCAGGTGAGGAGGAGGCAGCGTGGGTTACCACTTAGGTCTCCTCGGATTGTGTTTGGTGGGGGTCCCTTGTGACAGAGGAACAGCTTCTCTTGTGATTTGTTTCTGGGAGGCTGATGTGGGGTTTGGAGGAGGAATTGATCGATGTGTTTGTGTGGGAAATCTCCACCTCTAACAGCAGCAAATGGGTGTTATGTTTTCTTGATGATGGGAGAGTTAAGGAATGAGCTATGTAATGTGGAGAGTGAATACCCCTTCCTTAATTGACTGTGACCAATTTTAGGGTGTTTCCAGAGAATCGGGAACAAAGTGACTGGTTACTCAGCTCAAGGGATGAGCAGGCTTGTATGTGTTCCTGGTCTGCCTGACTGTAGAAAAAGATGGGTTAGTTCAGAGTTGTTACTTTAATACAACTCCTTTTGTGTGTGTAGGAGGATATGTCTGTATATTTTTATATGTTTGGAAGCTGAGAGTGCAGTTCCCTGTTACACTGTGGTAAATGTACTGAGACATTCGCAATCATTATTCTGTGCCCTTCCTCTCTTGGTCAGTCGAATCCAAGGGAGTGAAAAAATCACCCCTGCTATTACAGCGTGGAAGTCCCAGTGGCATGTAAAATGGCTAGTAAAGCTGACAGAGAGAGAACCATGTTCTGTTCTGCTATTTTTCCTCCCTTAGAGCCTGTGGATAAGGTGGCAGCAGTACGAGAGTTCCGGGTCCTTCACACTGCCCTGCACAGCAGTCCTGCCTACAGAGATGCAGTGAGTGGGGCTTCATACTTTGCTGTCTGGGTGTCTTTTGTCTGTCCCCTCTCTGTGAAGAGAGTCCTTGAATGGTGCCTCATTCTGTGACGCTACTGATCTGCTCTGATTTCTCTGGCAGGTCTTCAAAATGCTGGGGAACAAGGAGTCGCTGGATCAGATCATTGTAGCTACTCCCGGCCTCAGCAGCGACCCTGTTGCTTTGGGTGAGTCCAGATGTGATCCAGAGGATCTTAGAAAAGCCAAATAAAGATAGTCTGTGTTTAATTCCTGAAACGGGGGAGGGAGAGTTACTCTTCTCTGGAGAAAGTGTCTTTTTTGGTTCCTTGGTGGACCATAAGAGTAAGTGCCCACTCAGGTGTTAGAGTTGTGCTCTGTTGGGAACGTCTGGGGATGGACGCTGGCTTTGAAACGATTAGGGAATGTGGAGCCCAGAGGAAAGCAGTGGGGATGGATGCTTTTTGCCTGCTGTAAAGTGTTACAAAAATGTTCAGCAAATCTAGCTTGCTTGTTCTGGCCTGGGATGTTACCGGCTCTTTTGGCCCATTGCTATGAGGCAGGTGGAATATGGGATGCTGTCGCAACCTCTCAGAGCGAGCAGCTGGCTGGGTTGAGCTGGGTGCCAGACTCGATCCTGCCCTTCAGGTGGAGCTGTCTGTGCTGGAGCACAGCCTGTGCTGGGAAAGCCCCAGCCCTTGGGTGTGCGTGGCTGTGATCGAGAGTCTCTCCAGGAAGACGTAAAAGGATTCAGAGAGAACAATAATAGAGTATTTATGTTGTTTGCGAGTGACTCAGTTCCTGAAAAACAATTAATTCTTTTGGTTTTTCTCATGGCTCTTGTTTGACTGGCTCCTGTTTTCTGGTATCCTGTCTTTTACTCATGTTTCCTGGTCCCTCCCAGGAGTCCTACAGGACAAGGATCTCTTTTCAGTGTTTGCAGACCCCAACATGCTGGACACGTAAGTTCACACAAGCCAGTGGAGTGACTAAGCAATGCCTTTGTTGTGCTGTTGTATGAGACCATTTCTCTCTAGGTAGGTGGGAGAGTTCTGCTCCTGCCTGCCAGTACAGAAATTCGGGATGGGACTGTTCTTCCTCGGCAGCAGGAAAGAGGGAACCGATAGCGTGATACACATCTACCTCCACTGTTGGATTAGACCAGGGGCTATTTAGTGGGAGACAGGGCCATAATTGCATCCAGATCGTTGGTTCAAATCCTGATCTGGTAGCTCACAGCGGAGGGTTGCTCCCATGAGAGCATATGACAGATGTATACAATGGGAGGGTCAACATGGGATCGTGAGGGAGCCTCAATTTCTTTGCCTGTGGGGAGGTGTTTGTTGGCGGACAGCCAAAGGCAATATCTGAGGTGCTGCTTGCACAACCAGCGAGGATGGCTCTGCCATTCCTGATGTAAGTTCTTTGCTGGTATCGAGCTGCTGATTTCTTAGCTGCCCTGTGTACATGATTCCTTCTTCCACTCTTTCTCTCCAGGCTAATCCCAGCCCACCCCGCGCTTGTGAATGCCATTGTCCTTGTTCTGCACTCGGTGGCTGGCAGCACCCCCCTCCCAGCCCCAGAGACCTCCTCCAGAGGCATGTCCTCTGGCTCCTACCGGGACATGCCAGGTACGTTCAGCTGCACGGATGAGTGGGGAACCTGCAGAGATGATGTGCTGTAGGATTGCAGACAAATCTGTGCTCTACTGACACAGTCTTTGTCAGGTTGGAAGGAAAAGAAGTTTGGGTTCCTGAGATAGGAACGTGTGCTGTGGTTTGATAAGATTTTGTGCTGTGTGAGACTCATCTGGTCCACTTCAGCCTCAGGGCCTCTCCCAACCAAGTGTGACTGTTGGTAGCAGAATGCTGTGGCCTCTGTTTTGTGCAAATGATGGGCCTGACCTGTCTTCTGCTCACCTGCTGCCTGTGAACTTGTTGGTGCTGAGGCCTCCGTTCTAACCAGGGTGCTAGCTGGGGCTGAGCCTGGCTATGCAGCTCAGGATTCTCCTCTGGTGCCTAACTCCTGCCAGCACCCGGTTTTCTGCATCTGTTGATTCACCTTTCTGTTGCAGGTGGCTTTCTGTTTGAAGGTCTCTCTGATGATGAAGATGACTTCCACCAGGTAAGCGGCCAGGTTGGGTGAAACAGCTGTTTTGGACTTGCAGTATGGGTTTAACTTGTAGCTCTTAAAGACTCCAAAGGTTTTCTTTCCTCCTGTCTCATGAACAGCGTGAGCTGCTCTGGCTCCTAGGGTCATTGTGGAGACAAACGTATTGATTGTGGCGTGCTTGGATGCTGTTCATGTTCGGATTTTCTTGAGTGCTGAGGTAGGGTCATGACAGGAGAACGCAGAAGCACGACTTGCAACAGCACTTGTCCTCGGAGCGAACACCTACATAGTCAAATTGACGCAGAGCCAGAGTTGCGTGCAGATGAGCATGGCTGAGAAGGATGGAAGTGTTAGTCCCTGCCTGTCTTCTGTAATGTGGGAAGGTTTTCCTCTCCAAAGGACAAAGTATTTTGTAAAGAGAAACTACATGTTTAGGCAAAAAAAGTGCCTGTCAATAGTTAATTGTTTTGTTATAGGCTAATAACATTTTGTTTTTAAGCTGATAGATGGTATATTAAAAGGTTTACTGCTAATTTCCGCAGCTTTGTAATAGCTGAGTTTGCGGAAAAAAGCAGATCCCGTTCTGTCATGTTTATTTTTCAAAAATTCAAAATTAGGCAAAAAAAGTGCCTGTCAATGGTTAATTGTTTTATTATAGGCTAATAACATTTTGTTTTTAAGCTGATAGATGGTATATTAAAAGGTTTACTGCCAGTTTTCGCAGCTTTGTAATAGCTGAGTTTGTGGAAAAAAAGCAGATCCCATTCTGTCTTGTTTATTTTTTAAAAGTTCTGCACTTGTGAGTTTCAAGTATTGTAGGAAGGGGATCCTTGGGAATGAGCACATGAGCCAGGTCACACCAACATCAGAGGTGTTTTTTTTGTTTCCTCTATGCAGAGCACAAGATCTACACCATCCAGCAGCACTTCTGGTTCCCGCCCAGCTTCCCTTGGGTACGCTGGAGCTGCTGGACCCCGACCCATCACCCAGAGCGAGCTGGCGACCGCGCTGGCTCTGGCGAGCACCCCAGAGAGCAGCTCCCACACACCCACCCCTGGCACCCAGGTACAGTGACAGTGCAGCAGCTAGGAGGAATCCTCCTGGGCCATAAAACCAGTGCTTGACTGAGCACAAGCCCTGTTCAGGTCTGGAAGTCCTTGCTGGTTTATTTTCTTATGGTTGGGATCTCCTCCATACGGGCTCGGGGAGGCATGATAGTGGGGATGCAGCAGACGTCGCCCTGTTCTGGCTGTGGTTCCTGTGACAAATGTTCTCCTCATCCATAAACAACTTAATTCCTCCTAGGGTCACTCCTCTGGCACCTCCCCGATGTCATCCAGTGTCCAGTCAGGAACACCCATCACCAACGACCTCTTCAGCCAGGCCTTACAGCATGCCCTGCAGGCCTCAGGGCAGCCCAGCCTGCAGGTCAGTGTTGCGGCCTTTTCCTTCAGGAGCCCATGAAAGCCCCATATCGCATCAAGTGTTGCAGGGGAGAGATGGTTCTTCCAGCTGCCTCCTGTGGCAGGACGTTAAACCAAAAGGGGCATCACTGGAGAAATGATGCTTGCAGGAGGCATGGTAGATCAATGCAAAAGTACTGAGTGGAAGCGAGAGGGGCGGGCTGGTGGATTTGTGGAGCTTGCAGCAAGACTTTGAGCTTTTGAGATCTGTTTGTGCACTTAGCATTGTACTTGTGAGCTAGAGAGAGGTGGGAGAATCCAGCACGGAAGAGCGAGCTGTGGGGAAGGCTGGTTTGTTTTTGCTTGGACTCTCGCACCTACCCTTATCTTCTTTTGTTTCCTCTCTGTAGAGCCAGTGGCAACCACAGCTTCAGCAGCTGCGAGACATGGGCATACACGATGATGAGCTAAGTCTGCGGGCCCTGCAGGCCACTGGAGGGGACATTCAGGCTGCCCTGGAGCTCATCTTTGCTGGTGGGGCTCCCTAGCTTTTTGGACAGGAGAGGCTGGACTGGTGAGTTGCACTGAGGCAGCTGTGACATTCCTCGGTCTGGGACTCAGCACTGAAACTTTTTTTCTGCACTGGGGTTCCTCTCTCCAGCATGGAGCAGTATGGGTGGCTGCTCCGTTCCTTGCAGGTGGGCAGCGTGCTCCTGTTTGAGAGCCCTGACCATGCTGAGGGCAGCTCCTCCAGCTCCAGATTCTCTCTCCAGCCTCCTCCTTCTGGCCACCAGAGATGAGACCTCAGAACTTTGTCCAGCACGGAGAAAGAGGTGGCTCTGTGTGCTGGAGAGATGTGGCATCTACGGTTCTGCAGTCTTTGATCTGTCAGCACGTTCTCCTGCCTGTTGTTTTCATTCCTGCCCACCTGACATGCCTCAGTCTAGCTTGTTTTGCTGTTGTGGTCTGTGTTTGACTGTATTAAATGGACTGTATTCACTTGCCTGTTGTTTGGATTGTGATCTGTCCCGGGTTGTGTTCCAGATCTGCGAGGCAATGTGCTCGTTGCATGAAGGGAACTGGAGAAAATGCTTTGCCTGTTGTAGGACTGTTGTTCTTTCAGCAGAGGGCACTCGTCTTACAGAGCAAAGCTGTATCTGTTAGCAGAGCAGCGTTTGGGGTGTAGCTGACCCGCTAGCCATCCTGCCCTGAGTTAGGCCAATACAAAAGAACTATTTGTGCTACAGATATTCTCTGAGACGAAGCTGCAGAGAAGCATCGTGTCTCCTCAGCAGAAACCTATTTGTTCTCAGTTGTGTTGGGTGAGGCTGGTAAGAGTCCTGCAAGCTGACAAGAACAAGGGTATGGGTGCAGGAGTTCACGGCCACCACAGGGTGACAGCACAAGGGTTGAGGCAGTTGCCAGGTAGTGTGAGGTGCTGCCAAATGACTCAGGAGAAGTGCCTTGTCTCTGACAACAGGTTAGTCTGGCGGCAGGCAGTGTTTTCCAAAGCGTCTTCTAATCCTGGGTGCTGCGTCTGTGGTGCCTAAGACCTGAGCTGCAAAGGCAATCAAAGGCATTTGCCTGTAATTACAGTCAGTGGGAGCTGAGAGAAGCCAGAACCGGAGCTGGGCTTGGCTTCACTCTGATTGTACCATTGAGATTAACAAGGCGTGAAAATGGGAGCTGGTTTGCCTGAAATGCCACCCTGCGTTAGGGAAGCTAAAAGCAGAAAATGCTTTCCTACCTTCAGGCTGCCTGTGCTCCCCTCTAATTCCTCTCCAAGGGCTAGGATCGCTTGCTGATACGATCTCAGCAAGTGCTGGATTGTTCTTTCCAGGATAGCCCATTGACTGATAGACTTTAATCCTATCTAGAAGATTAAGTCTGTCAGGAGGGAGGGACTGTTTTTATTTTTCAATATATACAAGATAAGATGTGATGGACATAACCGGCTTTCCTGACTTGATACACCCTTCCGGGTTACTGCCCTCATTACCTGCTTTGGAAATCCAGTCCAGATAATGGCCAAGGTTTTATGTGTGTGAAAACTGATTTATTTGTTCCCATCCCTGGTGCCTTCGCTCTTTGCTTTGCTGGGGGAGTGGATAGCATATGCACAGCATCCTCCCTCCCCTTCCCCACTGTGGAGACAAGCCCTGCTGTCAGCCCTCAATCCTCCCGGGCTAACTGAGGATTAGCTGTATCACAGATGCTGCTGCCCAAAGCTGGAACGTATTTTGCTGGTTCTCACAGACCTGCTCAGGGCTGGCAAGACTTGCTTTGGGACCGGGGAGACTAATGTGCTTTGCTGTATCATGTTAATTCTCAGCTTAGGTCAGCTTGGGGTTTTTGGTGTCCCAAAATGGTATTTCTTTTCTGTCCTGACCTTGCTGTTACGATTTAATCACGTTGTTGACCAACGTTTTGTATTAAGTAATTTTTTCTGTCATAATGGCTATTTCTGCTTCTCCCCATGTCCCCAGATAATTGAGAATTGCCTGGATGTTTGGTACGGAAAGAACTTTTTTCCGATTTCTTTCACAAACTGTGTTACTTGGCTGGGAGTACCACATCAGACACATTCTCTCTCTGAACTGGCTATAACAGAGAAGAACTTGGCACCGATGTTGTTCACGACGCAACTGATGCGTGCGCTTCGCTTCTCTCATCTCGTCTGCCTTTGGCTGCCTAGAATAGACGTGCTCAGCAACCAGGCTAATTTAGAGATGCAGGGATGGGAAGAGAGGCTCTGCCTGGCACCTGCAGGGCTGGTGATGGAGGAGGAGGAGGAGGAAGGGAAACTTTGATGCAGGAACTCTTGTAGGGGAGCGGAAGCTCAGAGTTCCTCCGAACTGGCTCTGCAGCAGCCAGGTGAGCACTGCCTTCCCGCCTGCTCTAATGGCCGAGTGCCTCCTGCCTCCCGGCTTTGAGATGAAAGCGATGCTGGCAGCCACCTCCCTGCGCAGAGAAAGCTCAGCCGGCACAGCCTCTGCCAAGGGGGAGAAACCGGCCGGGAGGAGGGCTGCAGGACGCACATGCTTGTTTGGAGAGGCCCTTTGCTTGGGGTTAGCAGCCTGAGTGTGGCTTATGGGGATGCAGCGTCAGGACTCTTGTCAAAACCAGTTGTCCTGAGTTCTGCAGTCATTGGAGGAGCCAAGAGAGAGATCGCACAAAAGTGGAATGACTCAGGGAGATGCCGATATCCATTGCTTGCTGAGAAAGCAGCTAAGTCCATGCACTAACTTGTCAGTGGCTGAACACAACAGATTCTGCTCATTGGGAGCAAACTGCAGTGCGCTGTCTCCCACCTGCCTGTTCCCTGTGGTCCATCCTTGGCCCCACCTTCCCCTCCTTGCTACTTCCATGCTTGGGTTAGAGGTGCATCTGTCCTTGTTGGGTCTTACCCTTATCTGTATCCTGCCCATGTGCGCAACCTCCACCATGCTCTGTTCGCCAGCCAAGCGTCTGTCACCTCACCGGCACCGCTGTGGGAGCAGACTGGGAGGTGCTTGGCTGACCTTTTGGAAGAGGTGGAGGTCAGACCACGGTTCCCCAACGTAAGCGCTTTCAGTAGGGACTTTCTGGTTCTGACATCAAAGAGAAATTTTTTGGTTCAGTTCCTCCTTCGCCTGTAGTGGAGCTGACAAGGGAAGCAGTAACAGCGGGTGTTTTCAGTAGTAATGGTAGCAGCTGTTTGTACTCCTGTGTTTTCGGTAATCTTGTTATTTGTTCTGGTGCTTGATTGTCAATGCTGGTGCATCGTGGACACCTGCAGAGGGTCAGCAATTCGGCTGGGATCTGGGCTTCTCGCCATATGTGTCCTGGTTTTCTACTTTAGCCGCTTTGATGGCTTTTTCACCGTTTCCGCCTTGTCTCTTTTTGCCTAAGACAGTCCTGAGATGACTGTCTCCATGAGGAGCAAAGCGGTGTTGTGAGGGTGTAGTTTTCCAGCAAAAGAGTGAAATGGAGACAGCAGAATCTCCCCGTCTTCATGTCCCTGATGGCTTTTGCAGTACCTCAGCCTGCGTGACTGCCTGCCTCCGTCTTCCTCTGCTTTCACAATGATGCTGGAACCTTCCCTTGTTGTGAAGTGAACGCAACCAGCAAGATCTATCCCTGCAGCAGACGTTGATGTTTGAGGTATTAGCTGTTTGTGTGCAGATGGGGTCTCTCCGCTGTGGGCATTGCTTGGGTGATTTGTTGGATCAGATCGTAAACCGCTGTCCTTCCCCTCATCCTCCCACGTATCTCTAGTATTTCAGAGTAAATGTTTCTTCCTTGCTCCCCCAGCCAAACTCTGAGTGTCCCCTGCTTGTGGGACCCAGGCACAGGAACCAATTCCCAGTCTGGGTAAGGCACCTTAAACTGGTGTTGCTGCTTTGACCAGCTCCATCCACAAACACATGCGCAGGAGCCAGAGGACTAACCGTCGCAATGCCCCTGCTCGTCATGGACGTCTCTACTGGGGGAACATAGTTCTCTTCTCCCCAGCACAGTGTGGGGCTACACACCTTGGCCCCCCACCTCCTTTTTTGGCACATTAATTCAGAAGATTCGTGAAGGTGACTTTCTCCAGGACTCCAGGATGCAGCAGCTCAGCATCTCCCTTGGGATTTGCCAGGGCAGGAGTAAGCTCTTGGGCAGCCCGGCAGGATACATTCACATCGTGAACTGGAGCAGGGAACTTGTCTGGCAGAACCCTTGTCCATCGGCTTGCTTTCTTTGCAAAGGACTCAGTGGTTTCCTGGCTGCTTTCAGCTTTGTCCTTGTGGGGAATGCCAAAGTATCAGGAAACACAAAATCATTTTTAGTTTCTCTTCTTAAATTAGCTTTGTGCTCGTTCAGTGACCTGAACGGTTTCACCCTAGGGGACAGGCGAGCGCCAGGGTGAAGGGAAGAGGGGGCAGCGGGGTCTGGTGGGGTTTCCTTGGCAGTAATGCAATCTTGGTCTTACTCTTTCTCAGGCAAACTTGCGAGGAAGGAGGAAAGAGTCTTACTGATGCTGGGACAACTGATCAGGAACAAGGTGAGAGCCCAAAGATCAGCGCAGGTGATATAGCGCAGCTTCCCAGCAGCCTGCGTCCTGTGGGACTCAGTCCCTTTCCAAGCATGAATCAACGTTTTTCTTCAGAAGTGACAAAAGGGGAGCTCTGTGACTTTAGTCATCAAAGCATCCTTTTAAGGAGCTGTGCTTTGCACAGCTAAGAGTCTGTGTGATGCTAACTGGAGAACAGCACAATAAAAGAGTGCGGTTTTAAGACTCTATTTTAACTTGGTGAAAGCAGAGATGTACTGAAAATGCCACACCGTGAAAATATTTCTATCTCCTAACATTTTCTTCTATATTTATAGTATTCTAATATTTGTAAATCACAGCGTTTATGAATAATCCTTTGATTTATAGTAGCACATGTAGTTCTGCCGTATGAGGATGCTTGAGTTTAAGAGTAGGGTAAGCAAAAGAAAAGTTCAGAGGGAAGAAGATAAACATCCCCTGAAGTCAAGACAATGGCCGAGCCACTGGCTTTGAACATGAAGCTTCCTGGCTCTAGTCCTCTTGAACTGAGCCTGGAAACTTTAAACAAAACAAAAAAACCCAAACCAAACACTCTTAGGGTGAGACCAGGGATTTTGAGGAGCATTTCTGACCACACAGTCTCTCTAGCTGACTTCTGGGTGTTCCAGGCTTCCGACAAGCAGAAGGGTTGTCCCAAAATCACTTTGAGACTTCTTTTTTTCCCCTACCACTGAAATAAATGCCTTGCTGATTTAGGAGTATGGTCCACTTGTTCAGCAAGGTGCGTTAGTTTAGGTGTTGAGTTTGAGGGAGAAGCTGAAGAGCTGTGGGTTTCCACTCCAGGGGTGATAAAAGCATCAAATGGGTTATGTGGGATCAGAGCCAGAGTCCCCTGCCACCCTGCAGTGGCCAATAACAGATGCTGCAGAAAAACCTTAAAAATAGGGGAAAGATCCATCTCTAATAGATTTTTCCAGCATCCAGTGGTCCGAGGTTTAGGGACTTTTAGAGCTAGAAATTGGGCGTTAACAGGCTCCACAGGATTTTCTTTCTTTGAACACAGATAAGCTCGTAGCCTCCGTGCCACCCTGCAGCAAGGAGTCCTGCAGCTTAGCCACAGGTTCCCAGTCCCTGACCCACAAGAGTGTGCAGCAGCTGGAAGGAGGAGATGAGGTGGAGCCATGGGACCGCGGCACAGGTAACTTGTGGGACGTCACACTCTGAAGGGGGCGGCAGTGGTCCCGGTAAAGCTCTAAGTTTAATTTCTGGGTGCCTGGGATTGCTGTGGCCACTGAAACAGCAACAGGTGACAAAGATGGCTAGGGGAGTTGGGCAGTCAGGTAGAAAATTGGCGCTTAATCTCGCTAAAGCAGAAAGGGTTGTTAATGACAGCAGAGCTCTGTAATCCCCCAGCAATGCTCAGCACGCTGCCCTGGCATTCTGCGGAGCAGACTCCAAACTGTTTACCTTTTGTCTGAATTGGTTGGTTTGTTTATGGCCCTGTTCCGGGGAGGGGAAAGGAGCGCTGGCCGTGCTGTGAGGATTCCTTTCCGAGGCGTCACTCCCTGGCATTAAATGCTTTGACCCCAAAGGATACTCTGTTGTCCATAATTTAATCTTCCCATGGATCCTGCCAGCTGGTGTCTGGTCACAGCAGTTCATGTCCACTCATTCTTCCTTCACCTCATTGTTTTCATTCTTCTTTTCCTCCCCTCCCAAGAGCCTGTGACCTGGTTGCTTATGGCTTCCTGCAATCGCTTTCCCAAAACAGCCATGTGAGAGCTATCTGGACGCATAATAACCAGGAAGCAGGTGACAGGCATGATGCCTGCACAAGGAAGGGCAGATGGGAGGCAGGAAGAAAGAGGAAAGCTCTTCCCTGCCCAGGCCAGCGTCCCTTTGAAGAGCTTTGACAGGTCGCAGAGAAAAATAAGTCAAATGGGTCCAGCACATGCTGAGATCCTGAGCTGTTCCCACTCTCCTGCTGGAGGAGATGGCGGGTTTCCCATGTCTGATGGAAAGAGAAACCGGTGCATCTGTGGTGCCGAGCCTTCGTGTCACCAGGCAGGCTCTGAATTTAGAGCCAAGGACAACTCTGAACTGCAGACACTTACCTTCTGCGTCATTTGGCCCGGGGTTGGCTAGCACAGGCCAAAATAGGAAGGAGGAGCAGGAGATAGACCACTTCTTAGAAGCCTCTACCTTCCTGGCGAGACAGATATCACGGCTGGAAGTACTTGAACACTACAAGGTCAACTTAATATCTTCAAATTAGTGTACTTTCCTGAGCAGCTTCCACTTAATCTTACATGCCTGCCTAGCTTGTAAGAGATTCTGTTGGCGTTTTTCCCAGCGGCAGTTTGAAGTGGCTTCTTGGGGCCCAGGTGACTTGCTTTGAGTCCCCAGAGAAATATGTGGACTGAAATTCCAACAACCCATATTACGGCAGGGAATGGGAAAACAGATTGCAGAGGGTGAACCTTAATTTATGTATTACCAGGAGGACTTGTGGGTTTAATGGAGCTGATAAAGGGGGCTTATAAGCTTTTGTTATGGGATGGTGGGTGCTAGACCCTTCTTAGGACCCTTCAAAGTGGCTGGCAGATGTGGGAATGGGTACTGCTGAGGAGGCTTTGCCCGCTGCTGACGTGTAGCCGTTCCGGCAGGAGAGCGTGGTAGCTGCTCGGCAGCCACATGGTGATGCTGCCCTGAAATCCAGGCCCTGCCGGGAGGCAGAGGAGCACAGCAGTCGAGAAAAGAAACACCCGAGAGTTTCAGGTGAGCAAAACACCGTCTGGCCTGCTGGGCCCTCGTAGGAAGACCGGAGCTGACGTGCTGTGTGGCATTAATATATCAATACGCAGCTCTCGCGGTGGGAGCGTGGCAGATCAATCTCAACAAAGCAGCTTATTCCTGGTTGGGTTTTTTTTGTTTTAACTTTCTTTTAATTGGGTCGTACTCTGCATTGGGTTTTGCTTACTCTGCCTAAAGCCTTTGGCGCTCCTGTCTGAGGGATGGACGTGCTCTTGGCAGCCTGTGTCACCGATGTGTGTGTTTTTTACCTCCGTTTCCTGCTCTGTCAGTGAGTTCTCACTGAATCGCTATTGAGAGCACTCCTTGTTAATGTGATGCGCGTTCAGGTGAAACTCATTTGCCAACCAAATGGATATTTGCAATGGAAAGGGTGAGGTGTGGTTCGGGGGTCATCTAGCTGAGCTGAATTTGTTTGCAGCTAGTCCTCGGGCAGGACCTCTGCAAGCTACTGGGACCAGTGAACAGTGTCGTGAAGCTCTGGTTTGGGAGGTCCTGCCTGGGGTGAGCCCCAGGGTTTTCCTCAGCAGCAGAGGGGAAAGCACTGGCGAAGGGGAGTCCCAGCTCAGGGTTTTGTGCTGCTCTCCAAGGAGTTGAGTGCGAGACGGCTCTGGCACAGGCTTCCTTTGGCGAGTCAAAGGGGTTGATCTACTAGAAAAAGATGTTCTGGGGAAGGTGGTTCCTTCTCCCCTTCCCTGATTCATTTTTAAAGCCCTGGGAGTGGCGTTGAGCGCATGGGGGCTTCTGACCCCTTTGGTGACCCTTCTCGGGGCAGTAGATTTACTGTGCTGTCCTTCGGCATCACGGCAGAAGTGGGAGGGGGAGGTATACCAACTGATCAGCCCGCACCCGGACTCAGTCCAAGTGAAACAGCTGATGGAGATGAGCTTGCACGAAAACTACGTGCCTGGAGAGACTGAAAGGTTGACAGCCAGGGCTGTGGCTTTAGGAGGGGATGGTTGAGGTTTTGGGGAGCTGCCTGCGAGGAATGTGAGTTGGGGGGAGGATTTGCGCGGCGAAAGCAGAATGCAGCGGTTTGCCGATAAATGATCTGCTTTGCTTCCTTCCCACCTCACTGTGTCATCTGGGGACGGAAAGACCCGTTGGTCAGTGCCAAAGGAAACGGCTAGTGGAATTTCACTTTTTTCCTCCCAAAGTCCATGCTTATAAGTCTACTTGCTCCCAAAGGTGAAATGCAAGGGGTAAGAAATAGAAGCTCCGTTCTTCCAAAGCTTTCTAATGGTCATTTATACTTGTGTCCCAGCCTCACGGGACATCGGTCCACCTTGCAGCAGGGTCCCCACACAGGCAGGGTTTAACAGAGGATTTCCCATGCTCTATGCCAAAACATGCAGGCTCCCAATCTCATCTTGGCAGGGACCGTGGTGGAAACTCATGCATGTGTGTGGCACGACGGGCCTGGTGAACATCCACAGCCCTTTGTGCCATGTTCGAGAAAGTCCCACTTTGTACTGTTCTGAAGCTGCCGTGGCTGATAACAGCCAGAGATCAAGATGTGCTTATCAGGTTTCTGGAGGAGATGGCACAACAGAGAAAAGATCTTGCCTGCCTTTTGCAGGGATAAGAACGTTTGTGTTGATATTTTTTTTTTTCCATGGAATGTTTGCCTGTGTTCAAACCCACCACACCTACTGGCTGTTTCCCACGGTCGTGTTCCTGGCCTTGGGTTACCAGAAGGTAATGGAGTTGTTCTTGTGAATGATGTTCTACCACACCTGCTCTTCTCCAATGAAAAGATCCCAGCTAGAACGGGACGTTTCATAACAGTCAGACTGCCCGGGCCAAAAACATTCAAGCAGTCTGTCTCCTCTGCAGTGGTGAATAAAACTGTTCCTCTTAAGGAAAATCTGTGCTTTATTTTTATGTTTTCGTTTTTTTTTAACAAGATACTCAGGGGAAGCTGCCTTCTGATCCGTGTTGGAACTGAGTAGCATGATCTGGAAAAAAACTGCATGTAATTTGCACTGTGGAAGTTTTGATACTTGAGTGAAGCAGACGGAAACCTTTGCAGGAGAGAGCTGAGCAGGGTTTGTGCCTGGAATCCGATCGCTTGTGTACGCATTCCTCCCCGGGTAGTGGAGGACATGGCATGTGGCCGAGCAGGTACTGAGCAAGCTCCGTCACAAAAGTGCCTGCCTGCTTTAGGACGGGGGTGTGTGTGTACTTAATGCACAGCGGGTTTCTGGCTGTATTCAGGGCACTGTTCTATATTCAACACCCCCTGCAAACCGGTACAGGGTTGGAGCAACCTTCAACTCAGCTCTGCGCTCCTCCCAAGCGTACAAGCTGGGCTGCAACTTGATCAAATGTGTCCAGTGTTGCTCTGTGCTGCTTGGTCTTTCTTTGTGGGACAGCCCTGCCCGTGGGGGACTCGGCGTGGGGTTATTTTTCCCTGTTGCGCAGTGTGTGTACCACTCCCTTGACCCTCCGGATCTTGCCCGTGTGCTGAGCTCGCTTTCCCAATGTTGTCCTGTGCAATGATCTGATGTTTCCACGTCTCTGGGAGTCGGACTTGCCCTGGCTGATCTGTCACACTGCTGCCCTGAAGGAGCTTGTGGAGAGGAAAAAAGGATGCTAAGGGGAGCTGTAGCTGCCGGAGGGAGCAAAGGCATTTGGGTGAAAACTCCGTTTTAATGAAGACTGTTCATTTGAAGAGTTGCAACCAGCGTTTTGGGTGGAATGCTCGTGTATGCTTGCCTGTTCTACCACTGTCACTTTGTTCTCCTCTGCTGCAGGCTGCTTTGCTGGTGAGCTGGCATGCAGAGAGCTCACGCAGCTTTGTATTTAATTGATACACACCAAGCTGTCTGCTTGAGTCTCTTGCTTAGCGCAAGCAAAACGTGTTAGAGCATCGTTCTGAATCCGGGACCACAATACAGTCATGTTCATGGGGTGGCTCAGCTCCTGGTCTAGGAGATGGAGTGGTATCGTGTGTTGAGGTAGAAAGAGCCAGAGCTGAACAATTCCAAAGTCTTGGGGGACTTTGAAGCTGAATTTTGTACATGGGAACATTGTATTTAGCTGCAGGTGGAAAAAAAAACCTCTAAAAGCTAACCATGCAGAGTCCCCAGCTGTGTTAGTTAGGGGCAAGAAAAAGGGAAAAGCAAAGGATTTACTGTTCTAATAAGGCAGAAACTCTCCTCGTTCATCTCTGATCAGAACCCTTCTGTGTTTCCAGTTGGCAACTTTGTGAAGAGTGGGAGTTGAAAGCCAGTTTCCCAGCCCACCAGCTGCGTCGTGTCATAAAAGGCAAAGCAGATAATAACATGTGCAACTCTCATAGTGTAGCCCAAATTTGGGGTGGATGCAAAATGCTAAGTCCCTATGTTTATTAAGGAACCAACATGAGTCGTATGGCTTAGGCTGTTGGTTTACAAACGGCGTTTCTTTTTCGCTCCTGACTGCATGAAAGAGCCTTAATGAATTAGATGCTTTTCAGGAAGGCTTCTCGGCAAGAAAACAAGCGATAAAAGGGTTTAGCACCTCTGGGAGCGATGGGATAGGTAAAGAAATACAGCTGCCTCTGTTGGGGAATGGACAGTTGTTTTAAGGTGAGCAGCAATGCAAAATGATTCAAGGCTGGGAATCACCATGTCCAAAAGTGAAAAAGCAGAATGATCTGTATGTTATCATACCGTAATTACCCGAACAGATATTTGGTTAAAGAGAAAGATGAAACCCCGTGCTTAGAGTTGGGGGGGGGAATTCCTCTGGGTCCTTAAAATTCACCATTAGCCGGCTCATTAATTTTTTTGTTTCCTCCAAAATGCCCCCTTCTTGCCCTGCCACTGTTAGTCTCCTCCAGGAGCAGAGCAGTTCTGGGTCTAGCTTCAATACCAACTTTAAAGAGCGCAGCTGCGTCTCATCCTCGTGAGTTCCCCGTGGGGCTCTCCTATTCTGGTCACGTCCGACCTCGCTTTCCTTGCACGTAATGCCCTGCTCTTCTCATTAACAAACCTCACGGCGCTTCACAAAGACCATCAGCCTTTCCTGGCCTCCCCATGGGGAATCCGGAGGATGGAGAGGTTTGGTAAAAGCCAAGTGACTTTCCAAAGGTTGTGCCCACAGCCCTGAGGGGGTGTGCTCAGCATCCTGTCCTTTGGGAGAACATTAGCATGACAAAAGTTAGGGCAGGATCTTAGGGAAAGGAGTATTTCTTCACCCCAGCTCCCGGTGGATTTTCCACCCGCGCTCCGAGATGACACTCCACACCCGCACGCTCTCCAGCACCCGGATGCGAGTTCGACTGGTCTGGTGAGGGGGTGTGTGACACAGGATAAAGGACAGCGCTGAGTCGTCATCGCGTCTCTGGTATTTTGTCTTGTCGTCTTCCTGACTTGTAACAAAGAATGGAATTTTTTCGGGGCAGTGTTCTATTCTGCTAGGAGTAGCCCTTGTATTACCTAATCGTAGCGCTGGCAGGAGGAGGGCTGGCACACGAGATGCGCTGCAGCCGTGCCGCATCCTCCTGACGATGGAGCGGGGTCTTCTGTTAGCGAGCCCATTCCTGCTGCCTCCGTACCTGAGCGTGGCTTTCTGGCCTCGACACACCCCTCTGTTTAAGCAACCAGGAGCGGCATCCTTTGTTACCGGTCTCTGCACCCATTGCTCCTTGTGTGTTCTTACACACGCGTATTTTCATTCTTATTTCATTAGTATTCCTCTTACAAGCCTCGGTGATAAGTTGATAGCAAGCCTTGGGTCAGCTGCAGCTTTTCTCGAGAGCCTGAAGGTGAACAAAGCCATCAGGCTCCCACCTTCCCCTTACAGAAGGGGGGTGGGAGAAAGAAGGACCAAAGACCCCAGCAAAGCCTGCAGGTACCAAATGAAGTGCTAAATGAATCGTTTGACTGGGTTTTTTTTTTTAATAAGGTTTGCTTTCTGGGAAGTTAAATGTAGTCCCACCCTCTGTTTCAGTCATTGGCTGTCGTGGTTGCTGCCCTCTTTAGCATAAGGCGAGCGATGCGGCTGGCAGCCTCACAAGCCTCACCGTCGCTGCTCGCCGAATCAGTAGAAATGGGCAGGAGGTCGCCTGTTGCCCTTTTCGTGGCCCTGTGGGCCAGCCAGCTGGGCATGTGGGCAGCGGGGCGCTCCAAGGTGAACCCCAGGATCATCACGGCTCCGCAAGGTAAGTCCCAGGCTGCGGTCGGCTGCAACAGTGTGATGCAGCAGCAGCAGTGTCTGCAGCTGACAGCTACTCCCTGTGCCGTGTATTTTCTACCTGTGTCGTATCTTTTGAGAAGAGTTGGGCTTTTTTTTTTCTTTTGTCTTTTCCAGGAGACTTTTGGCTCTCATTAAAAAGAGCTAAAATGCCTGTGATCTCAGGAAGGGGCTTTCTGTCTTCCTTGATTGCTTTTAATTGTATATTTAGAGCCCTGTTCTTGCCAAGTCCTTTCTTTCATATATTCTAAAAACATTTTCCTACAAGCTGGGTGCATTAAAGGCTGTCGAAAAGCCCTGAAACAGACACAGTAACCATTTCCCCGAACTTGCAGGCAGAAATGGAGAAGTGTACGTGCATTATACAGTTAATTTTCTTATTCGTCTGATGTACTTACCCTGTTAGCTGCAAATGAGTTCTGTGAGTAAATATTTGCAGAAGATCTCCGAGAAAATATATAAATCTGAAATGACACACAAGGACTTATAACCAGATCCAATCTTAGCAGAAACTGAACAAAGAAATGTTTTGAGGGGACGAGCTCAGAGCACAGCCCAAGCTCCGTGTGTTGAAAAGAGCAGACTAACGTTTGCGGGTTTTATCATGTGTCTTCCAAGCTTTTTGATTAATACCCTCCAGGGAGGCTTTAACAAAAGACCCCGTCTTGTCCCCGGCGGTTCTGGTGTTTGGCTAAGCTGGCGGGGTTCAGCTGAGCTGCGGATCTCATGCTGCTCTGCAGTACAACAGCTCCTCTGTCTTTCCTATGCGCCGACAACTTCAGAGGACGCGAATTTCCCGTGGTTTATTCTGCGCCATCTGTTATTCTTTCTGCCGTTATTTATTATGCCCTTCTTCTTCTTCGGGCCGACCGCGGCCTGCCCGATGAAGGGCCAGGAGCAGAGGGAAGGGCGGAGGGTGCGTGGCTCGGAGGTGGCCTCCGTCACACAAAGGGGAGAGACACCGGCAGGGAGGGCAGCCAAAGGTTGCTCCTACTATTGCGCCGTTTGTTTTATTCCCTGGGAAGCAAAGCAGCTCGGAAAACGGGATGCAAGAGGTGGGGGAGAAGGCACAGAGCCTGAGACGGAGCAGAGGATGGGGGTCACGTATTTCTCCGTAGATGTTTGCCCTGTGCTGTTTGGGGAGGGGTAGTTGAATTCCAGGGGTTTGGTGTGTTTGGAAATGCCCGTCCTGGAGTAAAACTGCGCTAGTGGGGGAAGAGCAAGCCTGGGTGGTTTTGATTTCCACCTGTCTCCATGGGCTGTGCTTGGCATGGACACGCAGTACGGTCATTTGGCCTTTCCCTGCATCTGTGTCAGACGGTGGCTTTCCCGGCACTGAACACAGCAAGGGTCTGTCACCGACAAACACCAAAGCCAATTAGTGTTAGGACACTTCCCTGTAAGGGGATCAGCTTACGCTTATCTCTTTTTTTTTTTTTTGAGTGAGAGCTTAGCTGGGACAGGCCGAGAGGGATTTCGGTGAGGGAGGTATCAGAGGCATCTGTGCGGAACACTTATTAAGAGTCACTCGTGTCCTATTTAACAGATTGCATTTTGCTCGGTGTAACCTCTGCCCTTTAGGAAGTGGGTCTGTGGGTGAGGAGGAGGGTGGAGAGGAGACTCTGGAGGAGGGTGAAGAAATGGGACGGGGCAAAAGGGACACGGTGGGTGGCAGGGAGCCCTCTAACTTCCCCAGCGCTCCAGGCACAGTGAAAAGGCAAGCGCAGCATCTTTAGTAAAACCTGCAGGTCAGCACGCAGCTGCTGTTCGCATCCACATATAGAGATTTATCCCTCGCCGTGGCGGTGACAGTGTGGCAGGACTCGGTTTGTGGCTCGAGCCCCGCTCCTGGAGGCTGGGAGCGGGATGGAGAAGAGCAGTGGCGCAGGACATTTGCGTGGGTGTTGGTGCTGGGGCTGCGTCTGCTGCGGTGCAGCGCTTGGCCTCAGCCCTGGGCTCCACAGGAGCTGGCAGCTCGTCACGTAATTAAATTTCTTACAGCCCATCACTAGCACCAGGTATGGCAGCCTCAGCAAAGACACCTAGAGACGTGGAAGGGAGATATTCGTGGTGCTGGCCGGAGCCCGGGTCTCTCCAGGAGGGAAGAATACGTGTGTGGGATCCCTCCCTGGGCTGTGGTGGTGGGGGAGAGGAGGAAATAGGTGCTGAGCAAAGCTGCAGCTGCCCTTCCATCTCTCAGCCTTGCTCCCCTGGCCAGCATCCCGCCAGATCTATGGAGAGAGCCCTGGCCTTGCTGCAGGCAGCCTGGACTACTCTGCTGTTTTGCCCCACGGTCCCTCGTAGTCTGGTTTCATAGCAAGAAGTAGGTGAGGGGACATTGCGAGCTGGGAAAAAAAACATAGGTGGGCTTAGGTGGCATGATCCCGAGCTCACATCTGGAGACAAAGAGACCGAGTTGGCCTGTCTCGGTGCTTGGAGCTTCCTGGGTTTAAGTAATTTCGCAGTCCTGGGGACTTGGACTTTGCAGTGGTGGGTGGCTGGAGCACCGTGCTCTGCAGATCTGCCTTTCTCTGCACGCACTGCGTCTAAAACCAGCCCCAAGGCATCGGCTGTGGATGCTTCTTCTGCCTGTATTTTGCCTCCCTGGTGCCGCAGTACAGGAGGGAGCAAGGAAAGGGCACCGTTTTCCCCAACATCGGCCCTGCCTGGGAGCCGTTTGCCACCGAAGTCACGATGAGGGATTCCTGGAGCCCTCCCAGCCACTGGCACAGGTGACTGGTCTCGGGTCCGCCTGGGTAAGCAGTTATTTGAAGACACATCTGACTCTGCAGGATTTCTTCCTCTTCGGGGAAAGACATTCAGAGCAAAGGGCTGAGGTCAGCTCCAGACCACTGGTCGTATCTGAAGCGTTTAAGATCCTTTTTACTGACAAGGACTTTGCCCCCCTTCCCCTTTTGCAGCTGACCCAGTGCACAAATGATTCAGGGTGTCTTTTGACTATCGCCCTTCCCCGTGTCCTAACGAAGGAAGATTGTATATGGCAAGTTCCCTATCTGTTGAGATGTGCAGTGTGGGAGTGAGTTCAGCCTTAGCAGCCTTCGGCTGGCGCAGAAGCAAGTGCTTCAACCTTGCACACTATGTTCTTGCTTATCTTCACTTTAATTTCCATCCTCCCCCTGCCTCCGTGTATTTTTCTAACTAAATGCTGACCAGCTGGGTTTTGCTTTGAAAAAGGTGCCTTCACATCCCACACTGAGCTTTTGCTTGTCAGCACAGATAGCGTGTTTACCCTTCTGATCCATCTCCAGAGACGGAGACCACTGTGTCCCGGGGCTGGGCAGAGCTGTCCGGGTGACAGAGCGAGCAGATACAGCCCCTCTGTACGGAGCAGGAGGGTGGCATCCCAGGCTGGCTGTCTCATGACCGGAAAGTCACCGAGCATCAAGAGAACAGAGGAGTGCAGTGAGGACAACAAGGAGCCCGAGGGCTGGGTCAGGCTCCCGTAGCCCGGGGCCTTTGTTGCGGTATGGGAACAACTTTTAGCTTCTGCCATGCTTAAGTTGGTCCTGTCCCTCCCTACCCACACGTGTGTGGGTCCCAGACAAACTTACAGCCTCTCTGGGGTCACTTGCTGCGCTCACACCTTGGAGTAGGATGGGGTCTGACAGTTTCATCATTCCCTGCTTTCTCATTAACAGATGAAGCTGGAGGGGACTGGTTCTGAGCTGGTGCGTAGCTCACAGGAGATAAGTAGGTCCTGCAGGGCAAAAGAAAGATTATACGCTTGACCCTTGGCTGCCTCGACTGCGTACTCCGTCTCTAGCCTGCCCTGCGCCGCGGCGGGAGGGTCGGAATGGCAGTTCCTGGAAATTGCCCACGCTGCCCGTAGTAGCTCCCGAGCTTTGCCAAGCTCAGCTGCCTCTCCTTGCCATGGGAAAGCTGTGCCAGCAAACACCTCTGAGTGCTCTAAGAGCTCTTCTAGGAGCTCTTCATGCCCACCGGTGCGATGGGGCTGCATTCAGCTGGCAAAGGATAGAGGAGAGCTGAGCAGAGGTGCGGCGGAACTCGTACTGGTGGGGAGTGGTGGCCAAAGGAGAGATTGTGGTGCTCGCACCAGCTTTTACTCCTCAGTGACAGTGGCACTGTTTTCTTAGGAGCCACGGCCCCCCGGGCTGTGAAACATCTTTGTAGGACAGTTTCACATGAAGCTCTCAGAGCATCAAAATTTTCCAGGAGAAAGCTTCTCACTTTCCCAGCAACACTATTTTCTGCAGACGGCTCATTTTCACAGGGTGGATGATGCTGGTATCATAAAATGTTGGTGGAAAATATTTTTTGCTTGGCGCAGATTGAAAAAGAAAAACAAACCAAACAAACCAAGCGAGTGAATCACAACCACCTCCTGTTGCAAGAGCACAAAAGACACAAAAACAACAGGCACGGGCAAACTAATAAAAGTTGTGGCTGCTTCATTGAAATGCTTGGGGCCGGGAAAAAGAGCCAGATGCAAATTGCTGACCCGCTGCCCAGCTCTGCGCCAGCCCCTTCGGGCTGAATCAGGGTCAGAACTGCAGAAAATCAGCCTGGGAAGGTTTTCTGTAGTTGATGTAGTCCGCCTCGGTGCCTTAAAGCAGAACAAATTAAATCTAAGCCTGCGTGCTTGAGTACAAACTAAATCTAAGTACTGAGTACAAGATGCTTTTTAAAGAAGTTTGTATCCAGAAAAAGGGCTGGAAGGTGAGTTGGAGGGAGGAAATTGCTTGTTTTGCAGCCGGCTCTCTCTTGTTGAGCTACATCCTATGGTGGTGCAGCTATTCCTGGTTGCTCCAAGAATAGGAGTTGTTCCTCCTGTTGGGCGCTCTTTTCTTTTCAGCCCGAGCTCCACCCGGTGTCGGTGTCGTAGGCTGTGTCTCACTGCGTCCGGTGTCTGTTGTGACAGAGGAATGCTGTAAGAGTGGCACGGGAGCTGGATGAGGAAGCGTCTCCTCCCAGCCCCACTAATTTCAAAGGACCTTAAGTCTGAAGCAACGGGCTTTGTATAATAAACCTAATATTGCCCTTAATGACAGCTCTGGTTCTCCAGCACTATAAATATCCAGTCCCCGCTTTGAACCCTGTTAACTGTGTGTCAGCATCCTCCTGCAGCGATTACTCCACAGCTGTTTACCCACTTGGGTTAAATTATTCTCCTTTGTTGGGCATATGTGGACTGGGAGGGAGAGGGCATCGCAAGTTTAAGGAGCTGTCGGAGTTTCCTTGGGGAATGCATGGACAGCCCTGGCCAGACACTTGCCCTTGAGCTTCTCACAACAACCGTGGCCACTCGGGTTTGCTCGTATCTTGGATAACACAAGTTTTGGAAAGTCTGATGTGAGCGTCTGGTTTCAAACGACTGACTGTAACGGGGTGGTTTGGCTTTCCAAGGCTGAGTAATGCGGCACTGCAGCCAAAGATAGACGTGAGAAGAATGGGTATTGTGTGTTCCTGCTGGGTGGGGGTCAAGCAGGCAGAAAGGGGACGTTAGGGAGGTCTGCATGGCCTTCCCCACCACGAACCCAGAAGGCTGCAGGGCTGAGACCTAGCCAATACTCATTACGGGGGTGGGAAGCCTACAGCAGCAGGTAGGAGGGCTGCAAAGAGCATGACGGAGCCCTTCCCAATTTAGCGAGAAAGTCCCCTTGCTGCGTGCATAATCTCATCTGTTTTCTGTAAGGAACTGAAACTTCATCCTTGCTCCCAAGTCACAGATCTGTCTTCCCACCTTTAAACCTCTGCAGAGGCTGGAGGCTCCACGAGGGACTCTTAACCCTGTGTTCACCTCCTGGCTAGCTTCCCCTGGGCTGGGAGAAGAAGGCTTGTGCCCGAGAAGGGGTTTCTCAGCTGCCCTGCCCCAACCCGCAGCAGGGAGGTGGGAGATGGCTGCCAATTAAGCTAAAAGGTAAAGCGGCTGTTTTGCTGGTGGAGGCTTATAGAGACGCTTGGGGCAATTTTTGTTCTGGAAGGCTTTTTTATGATAAATCAGTCTCTGGAAACTGATCTTCCTAGTGGGAGGGGCAGCCGTGCTCTCCTGATAGCAGCTCTCCTGCTAAAAGCATCCTTTTGTTGCTCTGCCGTTGTTCCAGTGACCGTATAATAAAATACCATAACCACAGGCCAAAGTTCCCCAGCTTCCAGCAGGAACAAGGCACAGCTCGGGACCATCATTACAGAGAACAGGTTTTTTTGGAAAGGAACAAAACCTGGCTCTAAATTTAGCACCTGCAATCCGTAGGGTGCAGCCAGCAGCTCGGCTTCGGGGCTGGTAGGGGAAAAAAAAAACGTACCTGCTAGATGAACAAGCCTCGCTGCTATGTGAAATCAAAGGCTCCGGACTCGTATTGCAGCGGCACAGGCTTCAGTGCTGCATAATTTTGGGGGGGGCTGAGGACGCAGGGGTGGGCAGGGGATATCAGTAATGTGTTAGCATGCGTAGAAAACGCTACTGTGCCTGTCTCCCGGTCGCCGTGCGTTTAAAAAGGAGAAACCCATCTTTCCCGGAGCACCGAGCGCTCTGGTTCAAGCCTTCGGAGGGGTCAGCGTAGCCCCGCAGCGCTGCCCGTCTTCACGAAGCCCTGCTTGATGGCAGAGGCTTTGAATTCAAGGCTTGTTCCTTCCCGGCTGCAGGTTAGGGGTCTCTTTTGTTGCTTGCTGAGTGGGCGTTTGGGACCGCTGCCGGCTCTGCCTCCGGCTTGGAGGCCCCTCGCAAAGGGGTATAGGCTGCATAGCTCTTGGAAGAGCTTTTGAGCAGGCATGCCCATGCCCAGCAGCTGGGTTCCCAAACCGAGAGGGGTTTTTTTCTTATTTTTTTTTCCCTCTTTCTTCCTGCTCTTGCTCACCCCTGCGCCGAATACTGCTGCCAAGACGCTCCGGAGCTTACCAGAAATAGAGTAGAAATCATTAATGCACCAGAATATTTGCCTTCTGTAGTATAACTCTAAAAAAGCATATTTATCTAGTTAGAGCTTGAGCATTTCCTCTGTGCTAGTGCAGCCCTCCCAGGCATTTGGATTGCACACAGGCTGAGATCTTTTGTAGGGATATATCCCCGATAATTCAGGCTGAATCGTTTCCTCTGCTCCGGAGCATTTTGCTATTGATGGAAGGGATCTCTCGAGGGCAGCGGAAAGCGGCTGCACGAGCACCCCGTGATTGCAGGGTCTTCGGAAGCGATTGGGAAGAAGCCAAAGAAAAGGCGAGGAGCATCATACAGTGGCAGCTGGGAACATGGCTTGGCCAAGGGTGGGAAAGTCCCGCCACGGAGAGGATGTAGATGTTATTGATATAGCCCTGGCCTCGCTCTTTCCTTTGGAGGGGTACTTAGAGGGACTTGGAAGCAGTCAGGGAGGGGTGTGAGAAAAGGTAGAGTGAGGTTTCTTGGCAGATGATTAAATGCTGCTTGTCTCCAAACTGTCTTGGGGGAGAGAGACAGGATGAGAAATACCAAACAGATTAAACCCGTCGCTCTGACTCGCTGCAAACTTAAAATAAGAAAGAGGAGTGAAATGCGTAAGGCAATCAGGTCTGGGTTTGAGTAACGTGGGCTTCCCAGTTGCGTGTGCTTTCACACCTCTTTCTTCTGGGTTTCCCACAAGTGCGTGGCTGCCTTTGCACGGGGTTCAGGGTTACACGTCCCCCCTGACGCTCTGCAGCCGCCTGTGGGTTTCCTGCACTGCTTCTCTGCCTGAAGGATGATGGTCACAGATGGAAAACGAAACGGAGAGCAGCACCCAGCCCAAGCCCTCGCTCTCAGCTGTGCTGCTTTCGGGAACTGAACTGTCGTGTTTCCTACAGGATGGAGGGCATGGGAAAATTGCGGTCAGGGCTTTTACCTGCCTTGGGCTGATGGAAAAAGCACTTTGCCTTCACTGGGGAAGCATTTTACATATCTATCCTTTCTGGGCACGCACACGCTCTTGGGATGCGTCTGTAGGATTGTCTGGCTAAAGCAAAGGCAGAGCTGCTCTGACCTCAGCCCTACCTGGCCAGTGCTCTTCCCTGCCCCGGTGGGAGAGGCCATGTCGGTTATGAAGTACGTAGGAGATGACTGCAGCCTGAAATAGGGCTTGTTTGATCTGTTTTCCGGACCCTGCCCTTGCCGGAGCTGCTGGTCACACCCGACTGCTCTTGGACTCCATCAGTCGGTACTAGCAATGAGTGTACCTGTGTTTCATCAGTGGTTTTCCCACTTGTGCTGTGTGCTCAGGGCATGGAGAGGAGAGATTTAGACAGCGTAGCTGCTGTGTAAGGCTCTCGGGGTGGGCACGGGCATGAGCTGGGGGTCTCACCGTGGTGGGTAGCTGCGTTGGTCCCTAGGAGAGCACGGAGGGCTTTAAGGAGCAGGAAACACGTGCCTCTGCGTCTGGTCCCACTTCAGCAAGAGACGTTTTTAGCACTTTTTCTGCTTGTCTGGTTTCCGCTGCTGTTCCTCAATGCCATTTGGCCCGTGGTAGACTAATATTGCGGGGGAGGTTTTTTTTTTTGGGGGGGGGGGGGGGGTGTCCCTGTAAACATCCTGAAAAGAAGGCAGAGGAGAGGGGAGACCGGGAGGGGAAGACAGGCAGCACAAACCTCTTCGGAGATGTGCCAGGCACCGGGCTCATGGCGATGCTCCCAGTCTGCTACGTTGTGCCAAACTGAACAGGTAGGGGACAGGGAGGGAGCAAAAGGGAGGATGAGGATGATATTTGGCACTGGGAGGGCTCCAGAAGGAGCTCTTAGGGATCCAGGTTAAAAATCCATAGGGGATGGGGCTATATTGGTGCTGCTCTTTTTATTTTGCTTTCTTTGAGAAATGACTGATGTTGGAGCGTAGGTTGAACCGAAACGGTGCAGGGCTGCCCCGCGCCCTGAATGATGTTCCCTGAGGGGTGATTCTTCAGCCTGTGCCTCTCTTTCCCCAGCGCTGAGAGGTGGTTGTAGGGATCCCGGCTCCCAGGGGTGCAGCTCAATCCCTCAGCAGCATGCTGGTGGTGTAAGCTGGGGAAAGGAGGGGGTGACAGGACAGGTTTTTTCATGAGCAGCGAGAAGGAAGTGGTTCCCCACATTGTATTGACTTTTTGCCCCTTTCTGAGAAACCCCTCCCGTAAAACCGTGTCATTTTCCGTGGGACATATTGGAGACCTTGCAACCCACAGCCTTTCAATTATTCCGTGGCAGGTCAGAGCAAACCCTCCCAGAGTGTCCCTCCTGGGATCGTCTCATCTAGAAACAAATTGTTCCTATAAAAAAAACCCTCTGTTTCTGCAGGATCTGCTGCGTCCCAGAAGCCTGTCGGACTGCTCGAGGCGTCCATCCCCCTGTGTCACATTGCTCCCTTTGGGCAAAGTCACGGGGGAAGGAAAACCTAACAGCTCCCCGGAGGCATACTTCCTCCTTCTGAAATGTCTCAACTTGGGAATTTATAGATCATCTAAAATAAAAACGGAGCTTGGCTTCTTGCCGGCGTCCGTGGCGGAGCTGGGGGAGACAGACGGCGTGTGGCTCTTGGAATGGAGCAGTGTCGTTCAGTCCAGTCGTTCTCCCAGGGATGGAGGGGACCCATGGCAGCCCTGTGGGGGGTCTCCATCCCTTTGGGATGGGTGCTGTGACTTCCCATGCTCCCTTAGAGGGGACCATCTGCTGGTGGGGCTCCCAGAGCTGGTATCTGCTAGGAAATCCAGGGGTTGTTCTCCTGGTCTCGCTGTGGGGGGAATAGTGAAACTGGAACCGCAGTGTGGAGTGATGTCAGAGCTGGGACCGGGAGTTCTAACCCCAAAGTGGTTCCCTAAGGCAGCGGACCTGAATCACATTCCTGGCCTTTAAAGGAAAGCGGTAGATCTGCCCATGCTGGGCTGCCTGTCATGCACCCTGCATGTGCTGGGGAAGCGGGAGCGGAAGAGGGATTTATGTAATCGAATTGAGATGCCTTTTGTGTTCCCAAAAGCGGGGTGATGTGCAGGAGCCTAGAGTGCATCAGTCAGCCCTGAGTCATGGCCAGGCCCGCATTGCTGGGAGATGAGGGCTCCTGGCACAGGTGGAGAGGACAAGACCCAGGGGACCTCGCTACATGTCTGTGAGTCAGCGTTGATAAGGCAGGTTTTCCTCCTGCTGTCAGAGCCGATCCCAGTCGGATTGCAGCAGAGATGTGCCACCACCAAGATCGTAATCTGTCTATTAAAAAAGGAAGGAAGAAATAAAACCTGGGAAATGAGGAATTGTTTGGCAAAGGAGGGAATCGGGAAAGGATCCAACCAGCGCCGTGATTCAGGCAGGAGCGTGCTCACTGTCAGACCTACAGGCAGCAGAGCAGGTGGCAGTGTCGTCGGCGTTGTGCCGGGGAGGGTAGGACGCGTGACGGGTGACGACTGACAGCGCTGGAATGTGTTACAGTGAGAAGAGTTGCCGGGGCTGCCGGGTGGATTGCCTGGGCGTCGGGGAGCGTGGCAGTGCTGGAGGCTTGGCTGCCTTCGGCACTGTACCGGCATAAATCCCGGTTTTGCCATTTCGCGATCCTGAAGGGTGGCCCAGCCCCGTGTCCCCGTCCTACGGCAGCTTGCGAGAGTGCGGGCAGCTTTGCAAAAGCTAAGCTTCCCCGGCTCAGGGCAGTGCGGGAGCCGTGGTGTGAAGGGTAATGCCAGGGAGGAGGGAAACGCCGTAACCTTCCCGGTTTCCCTTCTTTATTTTTGAAAGGGTTTCTCACTTAACGAGGGTTATATGAGCAGCAAGTAAAGGATCTGCCTCTCGTCTGCATCAGCGTCGCTCCCAAGAACCAGCAGGTTCTTATCTCACCCTCCTTCCCTTTTTTTATCTTTCCCAAGCTTTATTTCAGTTCCTTATTTTAAAACGCCGGCCCCAGAGCAGCTTCGAAGCATCACCTCCATTTTAGGGAGACGTAAGTCCTCCCCCACCATTGGTAAATTGTAGACCTGCAAAGACTCGCTCGCTACCCGGTGCTGGGAGCCCTGCAAGCCGGTGACTAAGCCGAATGTCTGGGATGCCGGAGCCGGCTGCCAGATTTGGGGAAGCGATGGATTGCGGAGGGGAGAAGGACTGCCGTAGCTGAGTCAGCCCTCCAGCCAGGATGAGAGCTGGGTTGTTGAGTTTGCCTGCAACCAGGCTGTGCGCCCACGCTGCTTCTCTGGTTGGACATCTGTTCTGGAGGTGGGGGGCAGGCTTCCCCCCCTGCACAAAGCTCTGGGATGCTCTGGGAATCCGTCCTTGCTGTGGTGCTGGGGAGGGCCAGGTTCTGCCCGTGTTCTTGGTGCCTTTCTGAAGGGCGGCTCCTGGACCCAAAGGGAGCCAGAGAGCCCTTCAGCGTGTCATTAAAACTGAATTTTGCTTAGGGAGGCAGCCCGTTTCACCCCATGCCCCAATCAGATCAGAAGCAGGATTGCTCCGTCTGTTATCTGCGTTGCTCTGTGTGTTTAGGATGCCCTCATCTCATCTAGAGCATTTCCCTCTTCCTTTCCTCCCCTCCTCCATGACCTCACCCCGCAGGCATCCTTCTGAGATGCACCGGGCTCCCTCCTTCTCCCTCGTTTAATATTATTCTTCTTCAATCTGGTGTGGTACTCCCCATCTCGCCTGCAAAGCACAATGCCGCTCTTTCTCCCATTCATTCCCCCGAACCGGGGTTAGCATTTCAATTGACAATTGTGCCATTGATTTGCGCGCTGACGGTGGGGTTTGCAGTAAATGCCAGGCGAAGGGACTCGGCGGGGTTAGCCGGGCTCTGGAAATGAGCCCAGTGTCTTCCGAAACCCTGGATTCAATTTCAGAGGGAGGTTTGGTGGCAGGGTCGTGCCTTCCCCCTTCCAGGGGGGTGCAAGCCTTTCTTTGCAGTGTCAAAAGCAGCCCTGGGGCTTGCTAGGAGAGGCACGTCACCTTCTTCGGGAACATAGTGTGGGCAATTAAGTGCCCTCTGCCTCATCATCCCCTGGCTCTTGAAGCCATTTATGCTGGTGCAGGGTTGCTCCCCCCGATCCTGCCAGATGAGGACCCCAGCACCTACCCAGGGAAACACCTTTAAAAGGCTCCCTTCCAGATCGAGTTAAATCAGTGCCGAAGCCGCAAACACGCTTCTGGGTCCTGGCTAGCAGAGCTGTTTACTCTCAGCTTAGTGATTCAGTGCCGTCCCTGGGGAGCAGTAGGATAAATAATACGTTGGCGCCAACCAAATTATTGTTTTGGGCTGGTTTGTTGCTGGCTGTTTGGAGAGAAGTGTGTCCTTGCAGGTTGGCACGGCTCTCTCGCGGAGCTCAGCTTAAGAAAGAGGCAGTGTTGTGCAAAAGTCTCGAAATGAAACCAAAGGTAATAGGAGTGCGGGGGTGCGAAAGGGAGAGGTGGAGGAAGAGGAGCGTGGAATGGCTGCGGGTATTGATTTTCCTGGACTGGCAGTGAATTTAGGGGCTGGGCTGGAGGTTTGAAAACAAGAGTGAAGTTTGTTGTAGTCCGGCATGGTGGTGATGGGCTGTGCTGGCAGCGGAAGGGGGAGAAGGGCTTTCGGGGCTCCTGCCTGCCTGCTCTGCAATTTGGGCTAAAAGTGGGATTTTGAGGACTGCTGGGAAGACGGGTGGTAAAAAGGGGATTAGTCCTCTCCTCCTCGGCAAGCATAGACTGAGTCTGTGGTTGATGAGGTTCCTCGGGCTAGCTGGCATGCCCGGCTGGCTTCCTGCTTGTTGGGCTACTTAGGCAAATGAATTGCGCAGTCACTCTGAAAAGACTCGATGCCAGCTTCTCCAGCAGGCAAAGCACATGCTCGGGAGTTTCTCCAAGGAGTCCTTGGGCAGAGGAGAAGACGGTAGGGCTGGGGAGGGGACAGGGAGCGGGCAGGGACTGTCATCCAGCCAGGCTTTCCCAGCTGCTGAATCCCCCCACCCGGTGCCCTCCGTCCCCTGCCCGGAGGTGTTGCGTTAGCAAGAAGCTGCGATGCTTTCTGTACCGTGGCACACCTCCACCCTCGCTCTTTGCGGCTGAAATGCCCTTGTGAAACAGGCAGCCCGTGGGTCTGGCAGGGTTTCCCATCATGAGGTTGGTGGCTGGCAGCATCCCCCCCACCAGTTAGCCATGCCGGTGATGGGAAAGCCTTGCTGGCTGGGTGCCATTTAACCCCGCAGGGCTTAGAGACCTCGAGGAGATGCGACCAGCGGAGAAAAAAGCCACAAATCAAGCAGGCATTCAGTAGCCCCAGTGACCTCTAATAAGTCTTTTTTACTTTCGGCTCTGCGGAGCCTTGGCGGGACCCCTGCGCAGCGTGCTCCGGGCAGAGGGGGAGTGCTGGGCTGTGCAAAGATTGTCCTTTGCCTGTCCTGCCAAGTGCCCCTATAAATAGAGAGGGACACGTGCCACTGATTAATTGCCTGTCTGCGCAGGCAGCCAGCTCCTGAGGCAGACGCAGCCTTTGTCTGCTGGGAGCAGCAGCACTTGCCAGGAGAGAGGCCCCCTCTTCTTTGGAAAAGGGAAGAGCAGGAGAGAGGAAAATCACGCTAAGCAGAGGTCAGTCCCAGTCGGAGGAGATTTTTTTTCCCCTTGGAGGAGCAGTCTCTCTCCTGTTATTGCTGCAAACTATGGTGGGGGACAGGGTGGTCTACATGTGCCACGTGTGTTGCACCCTGCTGTGGAGCTGGGCCCCGGCACGGCTGCTCAAAGCTGCCCAGATGTGGTTGCGCCATCCTGGCAAGGGATGCAGGACCCGCGGACCCCACGGAAGGATGGCAAAAGTCCCAGGGGATGAGGCTCACAACTGCGCTGCGGTGCAGGACCAGCCTCCCACACCTGAGCTGGTGACGCAGAGGGGAAGGGAGGATGTTTTTAGGAAAGAGGAGCTGGAAAAGCCAGAAGGTGAAAGAGGAAGGAAAGAGAGGGGAGGACAGGCAGTTCTTCCGCCCAGCTGGGCCTGGGGAGCTTCCTATCTGCAGCAACCGGTTGTGACATGGGTCCTAGGTCTTGCAGCTCACTTCTTGTTCATGTTTGGGGTGTGGAGCCCATGAGTTGTGGCTTTACGCACATCCTTCCCCTGCCACATGTGGACTCTGGCCTGGGGGCTCCAAACCTTCTCCATCCCTCCTGGCCCTTGGAGGGAGGATACTGACAGCGCAGCTGGAAGCTGCCAAGGAGAGGTGGGATGCTGGGCTGTGCCTGGTAGGAGATGATCTACCCCGTGGGCAGGGGGAGGTTGTCCCCCAGCTGCAAGGCAGTGCAGCAGCTCCTCTCCCATTCAGCTGGATGAGAACTCACAGCTCCGATTAAGCATATGCAGGGGCACAAAAAAGCCTCAGGCGTGCCAGATGCAAGAGGGTGCAGGAGCCAAATCTATGAGACAGTTGTCAGAGGGTGGTCAGAGAGGGGAGGGAACCCTTCATCTCAAAGCCAGGAGGCTGAAGGCCATCAGAGCAGGAGGGAAGGCAGCGCTCACCTGGCTGCTGCAGAGCCAGTTTTAAGTCACATTGACCTTCTCCTCTCCTACAAGAACTCCTACAGCAAAGTTTCCCTTCCTCCTCCTCCATCACCAGCCCTGCAGGGGCCAGGTGGGGCCTCTCCATTGTGCAACTCTCCTGTCCCCTGGGGCCAAGGGGACAATAGCTCAGCTCTGAGCCTGGGAGCTGCCTTTCCCTGCCTGCCTGGCGCTGGACCAGCCATCCCAGAGTGGGGGCCGCCAGCCCCGTGTCCTTGTTTTTCTCATCACTCCCATGGAGGACATGGGAAAGGGAGTCGATCAGCCTGAGCTGGCTGTGGGTGCTCTTTGCCGTCAGCTGCGGTTCCCTTGACGAGTGTCTCCTCTGCGCTGTTCCCAGGTGCAAAAGAGTACGCATTTCCCAGGAGCGAGAAGTACCCGGTCTTCTATCATAAAGAAAACAGCTCGGCCATCTACATCGGGGGAGAGGGAAAGCTTTATTACTATGACTTTGCAACCTATGAGAACTACACGGTAAGGATGCTCTGCTAACAAGTTTGGCCCCTATAAGAAGGTGTCCAGCATCTGTCTCTGACCCCAGACTCTAGGTACCATGTCTTTGCCAGCAGCAAAGTCAGGCCTGGAAGGGTCTGGTCTCTGCCCAGCCTGTCCCATCCATCTGGGAAGCTGCGACGTTGGTACGATGAATGGCTGCAGCAAGGGGGAAGCCTCCTACACTACTTGGGGGTGTCTTCTTCCCAGGCCACGGTCCTCCTGAGGTCTGCGTTGCCCCAGAGGGAGGATTTTTCCAGTAGGGGACCCTTTCTTTAGCGTGACCTCTCCTCCTGAGGTCTTTGCCCCAGAGGGAGGATTTTTCCAGTAGGGGACCCTTTCTTTAGCGTGAGAAGGGATGTTCAGGATCTATATTCCCATCTCTTTTCATTCTCAGAGCCCAGGCTGCTTTTCCTCAAAAGCAGGAAGTTCTGGATCAGCTGGGCGTGGAGTTTAATACAGCAGAAAAACCCTCAGGACAGTTTGCTTTCTCATGACCCCTTCTTGTCCTTCTCAAACAAGTCAGTTGCTGAAGTCTGGACCCAGAAACCTCCCTTCTTGTTCCCAGCAACAGTGTGGTTCACCTGTTCCGTGTGGACACCACCACCCACTATTGAACGCATATTTCCCCGCGATGCCAGATCCTCTCCCAAAATCCTTCGGAGGGCAGCCCAGGCTGGCTAGTCATGCCTGCCACTTGGGCCCTGCATCCCCACTTCTCCTCACCTCGAGGGCCTGAGAGATCCAGCCCAACCTCTCCAAGGGTTTTCAAACGCTGAGGGTGGGGAAAAAGGCTGCATTGCAGCATTTAACGACCTTCTCGCTGATGTGCTTGTTTTGCTTCTTGTGAGGAAAGTGACTAGCATGTAGTGCGTGGGGTTTGAGCCTGTGTCAGTTGGCTTTTAGAGGGAAGGGATTAAAGCATATGTCTTTCTCTTTTATCCTAGGAAGACTTCCCAGTGAAAAATGAAGGACTGTGCATGATGCCTGGGAGTTTGGTAGGTCCTACCTATGGTGGAACAGCGTATGAGGAGCAGCTGGATGGGTGAGGGTTGGAGGACGTGGGTTGCAGGGCTGCTGGGGAAGGAGCTGTGTACGCTGCTCATGTGCTCTCTCTGGGTGAAGACCTCCTGTGCCTGTGGAGCAGGAGATCACAGATGATCCTAGTTTCCTCCTCTGGTTTTACGACCCGCGAAGAAGTTAGGAAGCCATGTAGCAATGTGCTGTGGGCTTGGAGCTGTGGGGCTGTGCTCTGCCGTTCGCAGCCGCTCACGCTGCTCTTCTTTCTCTTGCAGGAGGACAATAAAAATTACCTCACGTTAGTGGAGCAGTATGGAGACGGGATGTTAGTGTGTGGGACCGGCGCCTGCGCTCCCACCTGCTGGAACTTGGTATGTTGTGGCCACCTGTGACGGGACCAGAGCAAAACGCTTGCTGTTTAGTTTTGTGCTATCTCCATCTGTAAAATGGTACCCTGATCCCCTGTCCTTCTCAGAGTGCTCTGAAATGCCCAAATTCCAGTTCCCTTGCGCTGCTTATTGTGACAGCATGGGACAGCCCACACAAGCAGAGGTCCACACATGCCACCCCTGTGCTCAGTTGTCGTAGCCCCTCTTGCCTCACCTCCTACCTGCGGCAGTGGCTCTGCCTGGCCTGTCTGAAGATGGGCTGTGTCCTTCCCTTGTTTGGGCTGTGCCAGCCAAGGAGAGCTGCTTTCCTCCTGCCTCGGGGGTGGATGTGGGCACCGTGCTCCCCTTCACTTACCAGATTTCTTAGGGCTCATTTCTGTCCTTCTCCAGACACAGAGGAAGGAGAGTGCTTCGTGGGATGGGAGAGGTATTGCTCCTTTCACCCCTGACTCGAATACCCTCGTCGTCGTTGACGGTAAGTCTGACTGCTCCCATATTTTCAGTCGTAGTGCTGTGTGGGAAGGCTGGGTTCTCTCGAGGCACCTTGAGGCTGCTTCAAGGGCTTTGTCTGCTCTAGTTGGCGATGGGCCTTAGCTCTTCTTGCTTTTGCCTCATTGAAATGCTCATTGTTCTAGGACAGAGCATGGCACAAGTTTGTTTATTCCTATCCAGGGCCTGGGGGGTTGAGTCTCTGTGACAAATGGAAACAGCGGGGAAGGAGGGTCCTGCAGTAACTCCACTGCTGTGGACCTGGCAGAGGGACAGATGAGGATCCTTCTCAGAAATAGAGCAAGAATCTGTCCCTGCCACTCTTTAAGGAAAAGGATTTGGGGAGTCCTGCCAGGCCTGCTCAGTCCTAGGCAGTGAGGACTGGGTTTCTTAACCTGTATCCACCATCTCTGTGAGTCTGTGTGCCCAGAGAGTTCTCGGTTCTTTTATTTCTTCTCACAAACCCTTCTGCCCCCTCTGGAAACAGCCCGCTGCAAGTGAGCCTTCCTATCCCACAGGTCATGACATCTACTCCACCATCAAGAAGAGCCAGCAGAACGGCAAGATACCCCGTTTCCGTCGAGTGAGAGGTGGTGGAGAGCTCTACACAAGCGACACAGTGATGCAGAGTGAGTATGGGGGTGATCCTGAAGGCGTGGGATGCACCAGGTAGATAAATTGGAGTCTTTGTCAGTCTGCAACAGTGGGCCATAGGTACACAGCCCAGCTTGGAGAGGTACATCCTCTCTGCCCAGCTGGGGTGTGGCTCCAGAGCTTCTTGCTTGGGTTCGGTCACCCCTAGAGCTGTGGAGAGCGGTGATCCGCTTCCCATCCGCAATGCCAGCGAGGAGGGACCCAGCAGCTCCCTCCAGCTCTCTTGCTGCCAGCAAGAGAGCAATTTCACCTCTTTGCTTCTGGGACGAAACAACTGTCAAGTGAGTTCCTCTTGCTCAGGGTGAGGAGATGGGGAAATGGAGAGAAATGGGTGGCAAGTCCCCTGTCAGATGCTGGAAGGAAATATAGTTGTGTAAAGGTGCCCATCAGCTGCCATGCGGTGGTAGAAACAGGAAGAACAACTTCCACTCCGGGCAGTGGCTCTTTCCAAATCCCCAGCCAGGGTGAGACCTTGAGGCAGGAACATGTTGGGCTGTGCATGGGACAGGGTGGGGAATAGAGAGAAAGGACCCTCCTCGATTTCTGTGAGCTTACTATGTTGCCTTCCCCCAAGCCTCCCCAGTGACACCGGGAAATGGGACATTATTGAACCAAAGACAAAAGCAAATCAAAATGACACCAGGGAAAAACAGGACTTATTCATGCAGGGCAGTGGAGCGGGGCAACCGCGCCACCGGCAAACAAACCTGATAGACCCGGAGCTGCAAGGCCAATCCCACACTTACACAGAACTTCCCGCCTTGGGGGACACCAACTAACGATGCTCAGGGGGACCCTGCTGCTGCTGGGGATGCCCTTTGTGGCAGCGGTGTATTAATAGGAAGAGCGTCATTGGGTTTTCCACAGCAAACACAAACAACGGTGCAGCTTGTTTCCACAGAGGAAATCTTTGTGTATGATTGTAGCTCCCCTGCGCAAGAAGGGAGAATGGGTTTCCTTTGCTGCTAAGCAGCTGAGGCTTCACCAGGCTCTGGAGACTTGGCCATCAAGGGAATGGGTGCGTGGAGTTGGGCAGGAGAAGAGAAGAAGGGGAACCCGCTGGGAAGGTGGCATGTGAAGAGCGGTTGTTAGTGCGATGCACCGGTCAGGTGTAGAGGGTGGGCTCAGACCTGTCCTTTGCCTGGAGCACAGATGGGGTTCAAATTTCCTCATTTTATTGGAGAGCAAGTGGTTTGGTCCTCACCGGTGGCTTTTCAGATGAAATGTGTGTGTTCAGGCCAAGGTTTTCTGACAGCTCACTTCTCTTTTCAGACCCTCAGTTTGTCAAAGCCACCACATTAAGGCATGAAGAACCTCACCAGGACAAGATTTACTACTTCTTTCGTGAAGACAACCCAGACAAGAGCCCCGAGGCCCCCAGAAACATCTCCCGAGTAGCCCAGCTGTGTAAGGTACCATGGGAACAGTGGATGGTGGGGAGGCAAGAGTGTTACAGGGGTGGCAAATGGACATGCTAGCTCACCTGGTGTTATAGGCACATGATTTGGCCCCTTTGGCTCAATTCTTTCCTCTGCCACAGAGTTCATGTGGGGTAAGGCCATGTCCTTTGGCTTTCCCAAAGGGTAGAGAAAGCCCTGTTCTGTCTCGCTGAGATATTAGAGAGGTACATGGTTGTTGCAGTCACCTGCATCAAATATACCTTCAAAGCATCCCCCAATTATCCATCCAAGATGCTGGACAGGGTGGGACTTTGTGTTCTTCTCTGCCAAAACCTGACTCCCTGCTTTCCCTCTCCCCCAGGAAGATAAAGGGGGAACCGGTTCTCTCTCTGCTTCCAAGTGGACCACCTTCCTGAAGGCCAGCTTGATTTGTGTCGACCCGGTCACCAAGGGCAACTTCAACTGGTTGCAAGATGTCTTCTTTGTCCCGGCGAGTAACTGGCGGCACTCCAAAGTCTACGGGCTCTTCACAAACACCTGGTGAGGAGCTTTGCAAAACGGGGACACATTCTGTCCCATGGGCCAAATCCTTTCTTTCGGCCCTTTAGTGTCTCTGGCAGGCGCGTGGGTGGGAAACAGCCAGAGTGGACACGGTCAGCGAAGGCACGATGCACACAGCCGTGCCCCAGCTGTGGGAGTGATGGCCAATGTCTCCCTGACCCTCTCTCTGTTTTGTTGCCTGCAGGGGAAGCTCTGCTGTTTGCGTCTATTCCTTTGGGGACATTGACAACGTGTTTCGGACATCCAAACTCAAAGGCTATAATGGTCCCAACCCAGAGATCAAGCCTGGGCAGGTGAGTGAGTGGTAAAAGGTGCCCACGTGAAGTGGAGAGGTGTCCTGAGGCCAGGAGAGCTGGTCCCTGCTCTGCCGCTGCGGTTGTCAGAGTAGGTGGGTCAGGTGAGGGGACGGTCCCACCACTGAGCAGCCGGGTGGGAGCTGGGGCAGTGAGGAAGGTTGCAGGCAGTGCTGGAAGGATCTGAGCTTTGCTGCTGGAAACAAAAGGAGTCTGGATAAGGTCCAACGCCTTCATAGAGAGCAAGGGGAGACGTGCTCTTACGTGCCTTGCAAACAGACCTGTGAGCGCTCGTGTGTGAAGCTGGAGGACAATGTGCGTTTGTTTAGCCTTGTGTTTGCTAACCCCGCAGGTTTCACCGAGGCAACCTGCAGCCCAGTCCTGCTGCTATGGGTACACCACTGACCCGGCAGCAAACTGCAGGGTGGGGAGAGGTTCTCCTGAGCCTCTGAGGGGGTGATAGGGTGTGAGTCTCTAAAACTGTGACTTCTGCAGGGGAGATCACTGGTAGGACCTGGCACGGGCACAATCACAGCAGCCCCAGGACTTGTGTTTACCCCTGGGGCAGGTTCGTGCACCGTGCCTGGGCATCCTCCTCTGGGCTGAGGCATCCGCGCTCTGCCCTGCCTTGCTCTGCTGCCTTGAGCATCACCCTCAGGGGACCTGTCTGACTCTGATGGTGGCTTTTGTGCCCTCTTGCTGCAGTGCGTTTCCTCTGGACAGCACACGCCAAGCGAGACCTTCAAGATAGCCGACAGCCACCCGGAGGTGGAGGACCGGGTGGAGCCCCTCTCCCCCACCAAGAGCCCCTTATTCCACAACAAGCACCGCTACCAGAAGATCGGGGTGCACGAGGTCTCTGCGGCTGATGGGCACCGCTACAACGTGCTTTATCTGGCAACAGGTACTGGGAACCATTCCCTTTGGAGTTCCCTAGAGTTTGCTTTCCCTTCGAGGGCAGGGAACCCAAGGGAAGCAGACGAGAACCCCCAGTGCAGAGCGAAGCGAGGGGCTGTGTTCCCAGCTTGGCATATGTTTGTCAAGCTGAAAAGAGCTGCCAAATCCCAGTACAGCTAAACACATCCAATTTGGCTGCATGGGCAAAGACAGGCTGAAAGCAGAATCCCAGCACATGGAATTTACCGAGTTGGGCTCCTTCAGCCTGTGGTAGGTCTCAGGCCAAGTGTTTTTTAGGGCCAGGGAGGGGTAGCACAGCTCTCCCCAGGTGCGGCTTTACACTGTCAAGCAGAAATCCTTTGCAAAGGGACCCGCTCTGTCATCTCCTGTCCCTGCTTGCTCTAGTGCAGCAGCGCAGACTTCCTGCGAGGCCGGCACATCTGGCTGGAGACACGGCCAGCTGATCACAGCTGCTGGTGGTCCTGGGGCAGCCGGAGATGCTGCAAGAGCCGGGCCGAGGCAATTCAGCTGCAGGTAGATGGGATGGCAGAGCAAAAAGTTGGTGAGCTGAGTTTGGTGAGCTGCTGGCGTTCCCATACTCGCTGCCCGGAGGGTGCAAAGGTCCCTAACCCAGCGCATCCCTCTCTTGCCTGCCTACCTCGCGTGGAGGGATGTTCTGCAGCTCGTTTCCTAATCTGCGATGTAAAAAGCAAGAACAACAAACCACACACAGCTCTCTGTAGGTGGCCTGGGTTGGATTAGGGCCCACGCATGCTGAGATTGTTCTTATCTTGCTGAAAATCTTATCTTAAATGCAGCTAATCTTAAATGCAGCTAACGCCTTGCAGAGTCCCACCAGGGAGCTTGCTCTAAGGTGCAGGGCTTGGCTAGGGCAGCTGCCCACCCTTGCTGAAGGCGGGCATGGAGGTAAAGGCCAGCACCTGGGGGGTCCCTAATCCCTGCCTGACTTGGGGGTCACATCTTTCACCTCCCCCTGGTTGATGGTGGAGAAAGGAGCGACTATTTGGGAAGGGGAAACCATGCAAGTACTAAAAGAGGATAAACAATGAGGATTCCTGAGCCCCGTTCCCTCGGGATCTGTCTTTCCACCCTTCCACCAAACTGACTCATTTTCTTAAATCACCAGTTTGAAGTCATTTAACTGGGGAGGGGAGTCAGTTCAATTAGAAAAACGGAAAAAAAAAACAACCCCAAGTTTCAGCCTCAGGCGAGGGGTGAGATGAGGCTCCCGCAAGAACAGGCCAGCGATCAAAGCGGAGCGGAGCTCCAGAGCGGTTGGGTTTTTCTTGCGGAGGCCTTTATGGCGCAGCTGATCAAAGCGGGCACAGCCAGGTCCCGAAAGGGCCTGGGGAATGGGTTCCTCGGGGCTCTTGGCTGGGAGGATGACAAGGCTCTGCTGTGGGAAATGCTGCTGTCTGGGGGATGATGTCCTCGCAGAGCAAGCACAGTCCTTCTGAGAAAAGGTTCTGTCTTCCCTGGGTGGCCGGTTTCAGGAATCCAGTCGATGTTGGCTCTGCGGAGTGGGTATTGTCTGCCACAGCGAGGGCTGGAGGCAGAGCTGCTTCCCTGCCTGGCTTCCCCACCCCTGCCTGCATCTCCTCTGCCTCGCTTTTCTGCCCTCATCACCACTCTCCCCTCTTATTTTCCAGACAAGGGATCCATCCACAAGATCGTGGAGCTGCCTGATGGGGTGCAGAACATCATGGAGCTCCAGGTTTTCCCAAAGAAGGACCCGATCCAGTCCATGATCCTGGACCACAAGAGGGTGGGTCTCTGCCTGCTCAGTAGAAAGGAAAACAGTGGGTTGGGCTGCAGCTTTAAAAGCAGGCAGCAGGGGAGGCAGGGACCAATGGTTTAATGACAACCCCTGGATCTGGAAGTAGCCTCTGGGTGGGTTTGTGGGTGGTCCCGCAGCGTGTTTTGCTAAATCCTAACAGCCGGGCTGATGTCCCCAGTCCTGGGTAACTCTCTGTCTCTTCAGACCAGTGGGCAAAGGAGCTTTTCTGACACCTCCTCTCCTGGAGGCGAGGGAAGAACGTGGCTGTTTGTTCCCTGGGTGAAATCTACCCCAGTAGCACAGTGAAGCTTCAGAAGTGCTAGACAGCAAAGCTGCAGGAGAAGTGTTAGACGTTCCTAAGGTGGCACCGGAACATGGTGGCAGGATGATCAGCCCCTCTGCTTTCTTCCTGCAGGCGATGCTCTACATTGGCTCAACAGATAAAGTCCTGGAGATACCCATGGACATGTGCAGGGTGTATCGCAACAACTGTGACAGCTGCTTGCTGGCCAGGGACCCGTACTGCGGGTGGTCCAATGGGAGCTGTCAGTCGGTTTATCTAAATCGGTACGTGGCGCTGACAGCTTGCTGTTTCTCCATCCCCTTCGGCTGGTTGCCTTCACGTGAGAAATACCCAGACCCTCACTATTCCCTTCCTGGCCAGAACCTTGCATGGTTTTGAGGCCATCTTCCCATCACGGAGAGGGAGAGGGAGATGTTGAGCCCATTGTGTCCAGGCGGTAACAGCGCAGATGTCTGTGCTGTCCCCAAAACCTCTGCAAGGATCCGTCCCTGCTCTGGGGAGGGAGAGGTCAATGGGTTTTGAGCACCCAGCCCTTCTTTTTGCTGGTAGAAATGTGTGTAGCTCTGCGGGTTGTGCTGCTGTTTAAAGCAGTTGGTTGTGCTGAGCTGCTGGGTCTTGTGTTTGTCATCCACTGACCTCCGAAGTGGGTGTGTGGAATGTGTTTTTTCCCTGCCCAGGTAATAGCAGGCGTTTAAACTTTCTTCCTTATCTGATCTGATCCATGGAAGCGCTGCTTCCCTGACATTACATAAGTGATTTGTTAATGCTTGTTTCCATCTGCTAGGGAGGTACATCAGAACCTGAACCTAGACCCGTGGCGAGGAAGGTGCCAAAAAGGGGATATTAAGGAAGGTATGTAAAGGTTTTGAGCTGTTAGGCCATTTATCCAGGGATGGTTTGGGGCAGGGGGACCTGATCCTTAGATCTTCGTACGGGCTCTGCTGGGTGTTGCAACTCATTGGTGGGGAGCTGGGAATGATCATGCTGAAACCAACACCCCGAGCAAGTCTCAGCTTGGGAGTTAATTGCTAGATTAATGCATTTGAGCTGGGTGAGAGGGCTTAAACTCAGTCTTTGCTGATGTCCTGGGAGAAGAGTCCCATGGACTTCACCAGGCGTGGGTCAGGCCCTGCCATTGTCGTTAAATGGCCGTGTAACATGTCCACATCGACCCAACTGTTCTTCCCTCCAGACTTGGGGGGAGGAATTCCATGGTTCCTGGACGTGCCTGTCTCATCCCCCCCACTTCTCAATCTTTTCCTGTAGATGACTATCAGAACATCACAGTCGTCCCTTTCTCCCGCTACTACCTCAACTGTCCCATCGAGTCCCACTATGCCACCTACAACTGGTACCACAACAACAGCCTCATCAAGACCTGCAACACCACCCACCCCCAGCAGGCCTGCTTGCACTTCATCCAGAACGTGAGCCACGTTCACTACGGCCACTACGTTTGCTTCTCAGAGGAGGACGGCTTCAAGCAGGCTCTGGTAAAGGAGCGGCTGGTCAACCAGCTCAGGTTCATGTCCCAGAAGGGCCAGGCCACCATGACGTTTGGCTCTTGGCTGCAACTTCTCTTGATGGTGGTGTTGGTGGAGCTCTTCCACTGAACGCGACAGGACTCTGTTCCCACCATCCTGGCTGCTGCCGCTCTTCCTGCACTCGCTGTCCGCTCCTGAGGCGACATCCCCGTTCTCTTCGTCGCTCCCTTGGATGTTAATCTTTGACTGTCCCGAAAGGGATCTTGGGCAGTGACCCCTTTGTCTTCGGCCTTGGTGGAAGAGTGAGGAAGGTGAAGGAAGATGCGACTGCAGGGCCAGATGGAGCAGGGTTTGGGGACAGGGAGGGAAGGGGTACCCTAACAGGCAGGGGACTTTTGCTGTACCCAGCAGAGTGAAAGGAGTGGGGTCAGCCTCTCCCCGAGCCTGCGCTGGTAGCTCCGTACTGGTCATCGTCCTGAGCCTGCCCGGGGTGCGGACGTTCAGGGGACTTCTGCCGATGTGCATGCACTGATCCTCAGGGCACAATGACTCCTCTCTTATGGGAACGTGCATGTGATGAAGAGGAGCAGCCAGCCCTTGGCCTTTCTCACTGGTTGACCTGCGCTTCGCTCCAAGCGGGGACTGATGCCTCCAAGATTTTAGTGGCTAATGTCTGTGTCTGGGTTGGCAAGCAGCTGGAACACTCCCAGTGTCACATGTGAGTCCCCTTCTGGTCTGGAGAATTGGGCTCTGGAAGAGTTTTTAGGGTTTGGTTTATTTATTTATTTAATTTTTTTTTTAACAGCTGGCTTTGACATGGGAGGGAGATGGGGAAGTAGCACTGGAAAACCTGCAAGGCGAGGGCAGGCACAAAGTTAGCGTTTTGCATGGAAAAGCCTCAGAAGGTGACTAGATTTGGGGTGTTGGGGAAGGACAGACGGAAGGGGACAAGAAGGGAAGGTGGAAGCGGAGCCCAAACCAAACCCAGGAGGCCCAAGAACGAAGTTTTAAACGCACAAATCCTCTGCGGGCAGCTAAGGGCATTTATCTGCGGGGAGCAGGTGGTCCCTGCTCCCCGCACCTCTCCTCCGGGAGAGGGACCGGGCTTCCTCAGGGAAAGAGGATCTCAGGGCGATGCCCACGGGCTCGGGGGGGGCTGCGGTTGTCCCCGCCACCCAGAGCAGATCTGCCTCTCTCCCTCCACCGTGAGGGGATGGGGGTTTGCTTCTCCTTGGGCTTTTGAGGTCTCTGAGCAAGACTAAACTGTGAAAAAAAAATAATGGGATGCTCTCCCCGCGCCTGTGTGCCGAGGGGCGATCCTGCACCTTGTCCAAACCTTTCCCAGCCCTCTCGCCGGCCAAACCACCCCCAGCCTCGGGCTAACGGAGGGGCCGTCGTATCTCATGCTTCCAATAACCTGGCACAGCTCCCGCTTCGTGCCTGCTCGGGGATGCTCGGGAGTGCCCGAGGGGTCTTTTTGGCAAGGGGAAGGGGAGATGCCATGTGCCTCTCCTGACCACGGACTACGGACAACAGGCCAGAGCTTCCTACTGCACTACATTTCCAAGAACCACCCCCCACCCCCTCCCCAAATCTAGGATAGAGCTTCTTACGTCCCTTCTCAAAGCACTTTAACTTTGTGAACTAACAAATATGTATTTATTACCAACTGATGATTACTGTACTTGCTTAATTTTATAATATTCTAGAAAATGGGTTGAAATTAGAGGGAAAAAAATCCCCACAAAACGACACAACAGCTACCAAAAAAAAACACAAACCAACCACCTTTTGGAGGTCGTGACCAAAGCAAGAACGTGATTGCTGGAATAAAGAATGGAAAAGAGCGGGCGAGTGCTGGGTTTCTCAGCGGGGAGCCGAGGGATGCTGCTCCCACAGTGGCCGGGGGCTCCCCTGTCCCTCTTCACCCCCGGCCGCAGGGTTCCCCACCATCTCTCCTCCAGCAGCCCACCCCTCGGGCTTGCTGCTCCAGCTCCATCCTGCCACCAGCGGGAGCGAGAAGCCGGGCAAATTCCCGGCTGGAAAAACCCAAGGAAAGGAGGTGGTGGTGGTGGTGGGGAGGTGTTAGCAGCACCCCGCTCGTCACCACCCACTGCCTGCGGAAAGCGAGGGATTATAAATAGCGGCGGCAGGTCTTCATGGGCACAGAGCCGTCCCGGCACCTTCTGCCTGCTGCGGGGGGGGGGCGGGTAGGCAGCCCGGCAGCGCTCCCCGCACATCCTTCTCTTTGACAGTCGGGAACGGCATTTGGGAGCGTGGGGATGGGACGCCTGGCTGACAACCCGCGAACCCGAGCGGTGCTGAACTCCCGGCTCTCTTTTCGCTGCTTTGGGAGAAAAATGAGGCGACGGTTGATAGCTGGAAGTGTGTGTGTGGGGAAAAAGGGCTGAGTGTGGGATGGAGGGAAGCGGGGAATAGGAATTCAAGCTTTTAAAACCAACCGAAGCAGGAGAAGAGCAGTATCTCCTCCTCCATCAAAGCACCTTGGCGCTAAGGCAGCGCTTGGGGCTTTCAAAAAGTTGTGGCTTCAGCTAAACCCGTCTGCCTTCCTCTGAGCTATTCTTAGAGCTCACTGCTGGGCCTGGGACTGCAGGTAGCGTCGGAAAATACTGCGGTGTTGGCATTTGGGTAGGACACCCCCCCCGAGCTCTGGTTTTGTTGTGACGTCCTGGTGATCTTTTTGCAAAGCATTGGAGGTGATGGGGGACCAAGCCGGGGGCTCGGGGCTGGTGACGATGGGCCCCTGGGACCTGTGTTAGGGGTTCCCCTCCACCCCAGGGTTTGCAGGAGGGTTTTGCAGGTCCCCCGATCCGCAGAAGGAATTGGCAGCCGAAAGCGAAAAACCCTCCCCTGCCTTCTTTCTTTCCTTTGCACTGGGTTTGGCAGAAAACTTCCCGCCGCCGCCACCAGCAGCATATGCGGTAGTGGCATCTTGACGTAAAAAAGAGCCCAAAAGGCAGGCGGGTTTCAGCGGAGCTAAAACAAGAAGTGTGATTTCTGGCAGTTCCCCCCTTCCCCCTCTCCCCGCCAGCCCCTCAGCGGTGGGAGGAGGCGAGGAGCTCGCCCGGGACGTGGAGAAGCCCACCGCCCAGGCGTTATCGCTCGGGTGCCGTCTGTGGACGCCGAGATCTTTCCCATTCCCCAGCTCCTTTGCTGCCAAGCATTGGATTACCATAACTCTAAAAAAAAAAAAAAAAACAAAACCAAAAACCCTTACTAAACCTCCCCCTGGAGCGGGTGGGAAGCCTGGGGCTGGGGCTGGGGCTGGGGCTGCGATAACGCCGTTTTGGCTCTCCAAGCTCTGTTTTCTTGCCGAAGAAAACAGGTTGAGATCATCGGACCGAGCACCGCAGGGACAGCCCTAAATAGCGGAGAGACCCCCCCCTGCCCCAGAGCAGCGTCGCCCTTGTCCCCACTCCCTGGGGACAGCCAGGACAAAAGACAGAGGGTGGGTTTTTTTGCTAAATTTCCTGAGAAAACAAGCAAGGACTGAACATTTCAGGCTGTGTTTTATCCTGAGCCGCGTTTCCCCTGGCCGCCGGCTGTTTCCGATGGACACAATGAACCCAAAACCGTGGGGCTGCTGAGCAAAATACACGCACCGAGGTTTATCGCGGGCTTCTGGGGAGGGGGGGGAAAAGCCGAGACCTCGCCGCCCTCACCCCGACTATGGCCGCATTGTTCCAGCGAGTTATTTCGGGACCTTTCTTTCCGTGGGAGTGGGCACGGGCAGGAAAGCCAAGTACCGTGCCGGCACAGCGGCTTCTCCGGGCTTCCTCCGGTGTAGGCGGAAGGGGGCACGGCCACACGCATGAAACAAAAGCCTGAAGAGCATTTGATTTTATTTTTTGGGGGGGTTATTTCTGCCTCTGACCTCACCGGCAGCCTTGGAGGCTGCCGTGGGAGGAGGGTTTGCCGACAATGGACCCAGGAAATCCTGTATCTGCTTGGATCAGACGCAAGAGCTGGTGAGAAATCCTGCAGTAGCTGCCTCCTTAGAATTATGGAATGGTTTGAGTTGGAAGGGACCTTAAAGATCGTCTCGCCTTCCCTGGTGGGATGGGGATTACAGAGAAACCCCCCGAAAGGAGCCGGCTGGATGCCCCAACAGCCCCCCCCCGATTTCAGCTCCCGTGGGACCCGCAGGGATGGAGAGGTGATGCCACACACAGCGCAACATCTTCCATCCTCCCCGTTGACCAGACTTAACCCTCTCCTGGTGTTTTTCCCATCTTGGGCACAGCCCGTCCGCCACACACTGCCCTTCCCGGCCACGTCCGAGCCCTGGTTAGAGCTGGAGTTGGCGCAGCGGCGCTCCCATGTGCCATCACCCACTGGGGCCACCTCCCCCATGGGTGTCCTGCCCACCCTTCCCGACGCAGCCGGTGTCACCGCCTGCTTCCCCTGGGACAGGCTGGCAAAGCGGAGCCGTAAACTCGGCTCGCGTGTCTGGCTCGGCTGCCCGAAACTGTGCCGCCCACCCGTCTCGCTCGTGGCCGCCTTCACCCCTCTTTCCTCTTTGTCCAACCTGTTTTTCCCGTCCCTGATGTGGCAACTGAATGTGCAGGGGTTGTTTGCTGCCCTGCGGCTTTCCCCCCCCTGCTTTTTCCCCTCAGGGTTTTGGGATTTAAACCAGCTCTGGGCGTATGTCTGTCTGTCCGCACGTGGTCCACCCTGGGGCATGGGGGGATGTGGCGTGGGTGATGCTACGCCGCCGAGACAGGCCAGGGCTGGTCATGGCGAGCGACGCAAGTGGGAAATCCAGCCGCTTACTGGAAATGAGATGACCCAGGAGATGCTGGAGGAAGTTAAACCCGGGATAAACCAGCGTGCCTTCCTCCCACGTGGCCACGCTCCTCCTCCCCGCAGCTACGCACGCGAAAGCTTTTCCCCTCCGGCCATGAATTTCCACCCTGAGGTGCAAATTTCTCTCCCAAGAGGGAAGATCGCGGCCAAAGGACATGTCCCATCAGGGTGAGATACCCCATCCCACCTCGATGGAGACCCCAAAACCCAGGCATCAGCCCCACAATTTTTTTTGGCCCAGGGCTGCATGCCATAAATTAGTAAGAGGAGATTCAGTTTGATGGAGGAGGATAATAAAAACGAGCCGGAATGACCCTGTTTTCAGATTAAAGCTTGTCCTGGTTGTGTCTGTCCTCCCGGTGAGCTGCTCCGGGTGTCCCCGGCGGCTCCTCGAGCATCCCGCGCTCACCCCGAGTGCCTCAGGGATGCTGCCCAACGCGCGCCGGGTCATCCCCTTCTCTCCTCTCCGGGGGGAAACCCACCAGCAAGAGCTGCTCCATTGCGGCTTTTGCAGCCAAAAATTTTCTCTTTTTCAACATAATAGTATGCAAATGAGTTTTTCCCCCTCCCCTCCAGCCCCGAACTGAATCACAGGGGGTTTCTGGGCAGGAGTTTTACTACCGAAATTTTCCCAGCCGCCTGCTCGTGGGTAGAAGGAGCGTGAAAGCTCGCAATGAATGGATTGGCTCTCGGCGGGGGGAAGCAGGGAAGACCCCAGGATGAAACCACCGCGGAAAAGGAAAGAGCTGGTTGAAAAATACACAAAAAATGCCGTCCTCCTCAGCAGCCTCGGAAAGGTGTGATTTATGGAGGGGGGGGAAGGTGTGAAGGGGATGGGCAATTAGTCACCCTGCTCATTTGAGAGGTGATAGGGGCCAGGAAAGCCCCGTAGGTGGAAAGCGAGAGTGTGATGCCCACGGGTGCCACCTCTCAGTAGGAGGAAACCCCACCGGAGGGACCCTCCTCGTCCCCGGCGCGGGCAGCCCGGCGAAAAGGCCACCGGGGACGGAAGAAACTCTCCATTTCAGCTCAGCCGAAAATAGGATGGGGATCCACCCGAGTCACGCGGGCTCCGTGGGCAGGCTGCTGCCTGCGGCGTGGCGGGGGGGGAACACCTCCTCTCACCCCAATGCCACCTGCTCCGCTTATCATGGAGGAACCCATCAGCAAAAGCCGTCAGAGCCCCGTCCCCGCTGCGATTTCTGCTGGTTGGGGGAAAGAGTGATGCTGAGAGCTCCTGAGCACCTCCCCGACCTGTTTCCTGTCCCCCCCAGTTTCCATTGCAGCCCCCTAACCGCTCGGGGTTCCTGTGCCCACTGCAGCGGCCAATGGTTTCCTCTGTGAGTGGCGTGTTCGGGGGCTGTTGGAGAGGGGGGACAAACTGTTCCGTTTCCTTCGTGCAACGTCATTGAGGAGGTGCCCTGAAAATTTGGGGACCTTCCGGGTTGAGGAGGGGAGGGACATGGAGGGAGGAGGGCAGAGCCCCCGTGTGTGGGACCCCTTGGAGACGCGGGGAACACGCACCCCATGAGCTGTCGCCCCATGCTTTGGGGAGGTGGTGGAAAGAGAGGGCATGGAGGTGACACTGGGGGGTGGCTGTCCCCTCTTGGGGTTGGAGCTGGTGGGCGCCACGAGGGCAGAGCTCAGCCACGTGTCCCTCGGTGTCCCCTGGCCCCACATCTTTGTTTTTATGAGCACAGAGATGGCCAAACTGCTCCGGACAGACCCCGTTCCCATGGCCGGAGGGGAGGCAGCAGGTCCCACCCAGGACAGGGGGGAAGGACAGCGGGGTGGCACTGTGCCACCACGTCCCCAGGGTGTGGGGCACACACGGAGCCGGTGGGTGCTCATGCAGGATGGGCACCTTCACACAGATGGTGGCAGTTGGGACAAGTGATGGGTGGCTGGGACAGGAGGGGACAGAAACTGTGCCCTGGGAGGGGACAGGGAGCGTGGGGCAGGAGGGGACAGACCAGGTGCCATAGGAGGGGACAGAGCAGACGCCTCGAAGGTGACAGGGAGCATGGGACATGAGGGGACAGACCCCTGCTCTGGGAGGGGACAAACCAGATGCCATAGTAGGGGACAGGGAGCGTGGGGCAGGAGGGGACAGACCCCTGCCCTAGGAGGGGACAGACCAGATACCATAGTAGGGGACAGGGGGCATGGGGCAGGAGGGGACAGACAAGGTGCCATAGGAGGGGACAGTGAGTATGGGACAGGAGGGGACAGACCCCTGCTCTGGAAGGTGACAGGGGGCATGGGGCAGGAGGGGACACAGCAGATGCCCTGGAAGGGAACAGGGAGCATGAGGCAGGAGGGGACAGGGGGGGCAGGAGGGGACAGACCCGATGGCAGGGGAGATGCGACCCGTTGCGGGGAGGGCGGGGACGGGCCGGTAGCGGCAGACGGGACAGCGGCGCCCCCCAGTGCCCGTCGCCGTTGTGGCAGCCGCCGCCGAGCCCGGCTCCGCATCCCCCGCCGCCTCCCTCCTCCTCCTCCTCCTCCCACTACCCGGGCACAAACCCAAAACTAAGGAAGGATTAAAACCAGGATAAGCCCAGCAGAGCCCTCCCCGAGCTCCTCCTCCTCCTCCAGCCCTTCAAGGCCATAGGATGTTGTCCCCCAGGACCCCAAAGTCACCCCAAAGAAAGTCCAGGGACCCCCTTCAGGGACCTGCCTGGAATCCTCCTCCCACTCCAGGAACATCCCAGAGACCCCCCCCCAGGGATTCTCAACATCCAGGGGACGCCCCAGAAAGTCCCAGGGATCCCCCAGTGACCCCCACCTCCCCATTAATTCTCCCACACCCCATTGATAACTGGTCATGAGTGGGTGTTACCGGGCCTGGGGACAAGGGAAGGTGTCTGCCGCCATGCTCAGCAGTGGGACCCTTTGTCCCCAGCTCCGTGGGGGCCACGACACCCCAAAAAACCTCTCCCTCCCTGCAGGGGGGGTGTATTTGGGGCTCCCACACTACATGGCAGCCGATGCTCTGGGGCAGGAGACCCCAGGAAGGGGGGGGGGGTTGGACCTGCGACCCCCAGCACCCCCTGCCCTGATGGGGTAATGAGACACCCCTGGCGATGGCCAGGCAGTCCCCAAGGCTGTCCCCCACTGCGGTGACCTGAGCTTTATTAAGCCTCACCCACGCTATTTTGTCCCCGAGATCACTTTTATCATTTATTCTGCAGACAAAACGCTTCTCCCCGCGGCAACCACTTTTTTTTGGGGTGGCACGGGGCAACTGGCCGGCGTCAGCCCTTGTCACCCCACACTGCTTGACCTCTGCCCGTCACCCAGCAAACCCCCTTTTTGGCAAGGTTGGGAGAGGACGATGCTCTGCAAACCCCATTCGGCCTCCCTGTCTCCCCAATATCTGCCTTCTCGCTGGGGCGAAACGCCCTGTCCCCGTCCCCGTCCCCGTCCCCGTCCCCGTCCTCGTCTCTGGGGTGGCCGTGACTCATCGGGAGGCGGGTGAGAGCATCTCGCGAGGCCGTCGGTCGAGGCGGAGGGGAGGATAAGAGCGAGGCCACCCTCGCCTCCTTCTCCCGCCGCCCGCTCCCATGCTCGCCCGGGCTGCGCCCAAGCCTGGCGCCTTGCTGGCATGTCCCCTTACCCGAGCTGGAGGATGCCGCCGGGCTGGGGGTGCTGTCACCTCCGTCCCATCGACTCCTCGACCCTTCAACCAGCTGCCCGGTGACTGGCGCGCCGGCTGGCTCAACCTCTACCGCTTCTGGCAGGAGGGCGGCTTCCACAACGTCCATCACATCATGGCTCGCAAATTCCAGCAATTCGGACCCATTTACAGGTGAGGAAGCGGTCCGGCTCCGGCATCCCCACACACCCCCTCCCTCCCTGTTCCCCATCTCCCACAGCCTTTCCAGTGCGGGATGCTGCCGCTATTCCCAGCCCTGATCCAGGTGAGCAGCTCATCTTGCTGTACGCCAACCAGGTTCAACGCCACGGTGAGGGGCAATGGGGGGGAGACCTGCTGGTCTGGAGGATAGGGGGTGACACAGCTCGAGAAGGGGGTCTGGCCCCCAGTCCCCAATCTCCACGGGGTCTGGAGATGACATCCCCAGGCAAAGGGAGACAGTCCATCACCTCCCACCTGAACCTGAGCTCGGGGGGGAGGGCCGATCCTGCCTGGTGCTGAGCCACCCCTGGGATGGAACCTGCAGGTGGGATTTGGGGGGTGGCAAGTGGGAATTTTGGGGTGCTGGGGGAAGGCGGTTGGTCTGGGGAGGTGAGGGGCTGAGGTGGGGGGAGCACAGGTGGGGGTCAGGGTGTGGGGCTGACCCCCCCCACCCCTCCGTGGCCCCGGTAGGGAGAAGCTGGGTGTCTACGAGAGCGTGAACATCATCAGCCCCCGGGACGCTGCCACCCTCTTCCAGGCGGAGGGGACACTGCCGGAGCGCTTCAGCGTGCCCCCCTGGGTGGCTTATCGCGACTACCGCAACAAGCCCTACGGTGTGCTCCTCAAGTGAGTTGGGGGACTTTGGGGGGGGGGGGATGTCCCCTAAAAATTTGGGTCCCGGGTCCTATGGCAGTGGTGTCAGCACACGGGGTGGTGGGAAGCTGGAGCATCAGGAGGGTGATAGGGAGCTGTGCTTTGGGGGGGTGGCATCACCTCGGGGGGTGTGTGGATGGGGAGGGACACCTCTGACACACACCCCCCCCCCCGACACTTTGGTGTCCCGCAGGACGGGGGAAGCCTGGCGCTCGGACCGCCTGATGCTGAACAAGGAGGTGCTGTCGCCGGCGGTGGTGGAGGGTTTCGTGCCCCTGCTGAGCGCGGTGGGCGAGGACTTCATCCGGCGGGCACGAGCCCAGGTGGGGAAGAGCGGCCGGGAGCGCTGGACAGCCGACTTCACCCACGAACTCTTCCGCTTCGCCCTGGAGTGTGAGTGTCAAGGGATGGCCACCCCACCCAAACCTGGCCTGGGTCCTAGGGAGACATGTCCCTCCCCGAAACACCTCTTTACGGGATGTCCGAGATGGGCAACGTGCTGCGTTTCCCCCAGCGTCATCCTCAGAGATGGGCAAACACTCTTCTGCCTCAAAGCAGTAGGGTCTAGAGGGGTGTCCTCTCTCCAGACAAGTAGAGGACAACTCAACACTTCTGATAAAACAGTGTTTTATCATCTACTGGTCGTCAACTGGTAGACAACTCTACCCAACAAGAGGTGCCTCCATGGCCCTGTGACGCTCAGAGCAAGCAGGAGGCCAAGCCAGGTCCCCATAGCCATGGAAAGGCTGGAGATGGCCATGGGAGGGTGGAGGGGATGGGGACAGCATCCCCCATGGTCAGGTTCCCTAACGGGTGCTGTTCTTGTAGCCGTGTGCCATGTGCTGTATGGGGAGCGGTTAGGGCTGCTGCAGGACTTTGTGGACCCCGAGGCGCAGCGCTTCATCGACGCCGTGACCCTGATGTTCCACACCACCTCGCCCATGCTCTACCTGCCACCCGCCCTCCTCCGCCACCTCAATGCCAAGACGTGGCGGGACCATGTCTGGGCCTGGGATGCCATCTTCTCCCAGGGTGAGTGCTCCTCCTGCCCACACCTCCTTGCATCACCCAAGGTCCCTTTGAGGACTTGGCTTCATAGCGCAGCCTCATCTCACCAGCGTGGAGACCTTCTCCTGGGTCCAATCACCCAGCTCAGGGCCACCAAGGCCAGGAAGGCTTTCCACATCTGGAGCTTGTGAGGTGGAGCAGTGGGGAACCATCCAGGAGCAGTGAAGGGCAGATGATGGGCATCATATTGAGGGGAGCAGCTCTCCCAGAGGGGCTTGTGGGCTTGGAGAGCTTTTGGCACCTGGGACAACCCTCCTGTAAGGTGTCCCCCACCCTGGGTCACCCTCACCCCCCATCCTCTGTACCCACCCATCACAATGGTGATGGAAAAGACACCGGCATGGGGCAGCGATGTCCTGAGGTGCCACATCTGGTGCCTGCCTCCTCCACCACGGTCCTGGGGGAGGAAGGCCATGCCCACTGTGTCTCCTCAGCGGACAAATGCATACAAAATGTCTACCGGGACCTGCGGCTGCAACGCAAGAGCACGAAGGAGTACATGGGCATCCTCTGCAGCCTCATCATGCAGGAGAAGCTGCCCTTGGATGACATCAAGGCCAGCATCACCGAGATGATGGCGGGTGGGGTAGACACGGTAAGGAGCAGGCAGGGTCATTGGGCGGGCAGAAGGTCCTGGCTGGTGTCGAGCTTTGCTCCTGTGCCCCATTCCAGACCTCCATGACGCTGCAGTGGGCCATGTTTGAGCTGGCACGGTCCCCAGGGGTGCAGGAGCAGCTGCGGGCAGAGGTCCTGGCCGCCAAGCGAGAGGCAGCGGGGGACAGGGTGAAGATGCTGAAAACCATTCGCTTGCTCAAAGCTGCCATCAAGGAGACGCTCAGGTGAGGAGGACCCCCTGCCGAAAAACAGCCCTTCCCTCCCCAAATCGCTGGCACTGCTGGGGTGGCGTGCGTCGAGGTGGGATGTGGGTGGGCCAGGCTGTCCCCAAAATAAGGTGTGTGGGACCTATCCCCCCCTCCCCAGGCTGCACCCCGTGGCGGTGACCCTGCAGAGGTACACCACGCAAGAGGTCATCCTCCAGGACTACCGCATCCCCCCCAAGGTGAGCATGGCCACCGGGTCCCTCCTCACCCCGTCCCACTTCACGTGGTGGAGGTGGGACCTGGAGCTATGGGTGGGTGACATGGGGGTGGGATGAGCCGTGGGGCTCATCCAGGGCTGGACCTTCACTCTGAGCGCCGGTGAAGCTACGTGGAGAGCCCAGACCTATGGGACACATCCTTCCCCGCAGACGCTGGTGCAGGTCGGTCTGTACGCCATGGGTCGGGACGCTGAGGTCTTCCCCAAGCCAGAGCAGTTCAGCCCCCAGCGCTGGTTGGCAGCTGGCCCCAAACCCTTCAAGGGGTTGGGTTTCGGTTTTGGACCCCGCCAGTGCCTGGGCCGCCGGATCGCCGAGCTGGAGATGCAGCTCTTCCTCATGCACGTGAGCATCCCGCGGCTGGGAACACCGGGGACTTTGGCCGCTTGGAAGGGACCGGGGAGGTGGCAGGTGGGGTGTTGGTACCTCCAGCTTTTTCCATCTGCTTTTTTTCTCCTCCATCCCAGATCCTGGAGAACTTCAAGATCGAAACCATGAGAGCGGTGGAAGTTGGGACCAAGTTCGATCTCATCCTCATCCCGGACAAACCCATCTACCTGACCTTACGGCCGCTCGAGTCCCAGGCATGAAGAGCCCCATCCTGGGTGACAACCAGCTGCTCCCAGTTTCGGGGATGTCCCCGACAGCCTGGCAGGCGCTTGACGTTCCTTACAGCCAAACTCCGGCCCCAGGGGTGCGATCTGGGGGACGGTTGGGAAGTTTCCAGGGCCACAGCCTTGGCTTGGCGCATCTCCGCCTTCTCTCCAGCCCGCTCAAGGCTGCGCTTACGCCACGGGGGAGAGAGAGAAACCACAGCAACCCCAGTCCCGTAACCCCCAAGGGACGGCGGGGCTGGGGTGGGTGCCGCTGCACCCCCTCCGGCTTTGCTTGAGGGTCCCTGGGTCACCCCCCGCCCCCAAAAAAAGGGTCACACTGGGGACCGCGGCCACGCTCCCCCGATGCCCTCTAACATTTTGCTTCGCCTCTCATTTACTCCGTCATTAATTTCATCACGCGAAAAAGCACCGGCTCCTTTTTGCCAGCGTTGGGTTTCTTGGCGTCTCTCACCGGGCGCGGGATAGGGGGGGAGGGCGGNAAGGGGGGTTGGGTTGGGGGGGGGGGGGTTGTGTCACCCCTGCAAACCTAGGGACCACCCCCCCCACCTTGCCCAGGGTTCCACGGGGAAACTGAGGCAAATCCCCCCCTTGGTGGGGCATGGAGACCCCCTCCACCCCAGCTGCCTGGGTGCGGAGGGTTGGCTCTGAGTCCCCCTCCGTCCCCCTGGCAGCAAACACCGGCTGCCAACCCCCATGTGGGGTGGCCCTGGTTCCCCCCCTAGATGTCCCCCGGGTGCTCACCGAGGTGGGGACACGGGGGAAGCCGTGTTCCCGCTCCAGCAGACGAGTGCCGAGCTCCTGCTTCTCCCGTCCCCACCTCCTTGCCGCCTCCTCCAGCTGGCACAGACCCAAACCAGGCTGGTTCTCTCCAAGGCGTGGGGGCCGGGGGTGTCCCCCACCCCGGCTTGACACCCCCAAAGCCCCCTCCCCCCATCAAGCAGAATGCCCACCTGCCTCTCCAGAACCCTCCCACGGGCTTGTGCCTCCTCCAGCCTGGCCAGCAGAGACAGCTTCTCCGCGCCCCCAAAAACACCCTGTGGGGCCACGAGATGAGCAGGAGTGGGCAAAGACAATGCCGGATAACCCTCCCCCCCCTCTTTCCACCCCCTGCTCATGGGGGGAGCAAGCCATGGGGGTGGCTATCACCCCACAGTGCTGGAGATGCCACCTGGGTGATGCCCCCGGCATGCCTGCTTACCCCCTGGTGTTGTTTTCTGGGGTGCCACGGCTCTGCCCCCCCATCCCAGCCCCATAGCCCCATCCCTGGTCTCACCAGCAAGGCTGGGGGCCATGGGGCGATGGGGGACGAGGGCTGGGGGGGCCTCGCCAGCTCCTCCCGCAGCCTGCGGTTCTCGGCCAGCAGCACGGCATACACCTCCCCGGAGAGGACTTTGCCTGTGGGATGGGTGGGGAGGGCCACTGGGACACGTCCTACACCTCCTCCATGCAGAGATGGGGGCTAGGAGCAAGGTCCCACCTACCCCATGCCCAGGGATGGGTAAACAGGGGGCTCAGGACCTCCTCTGATCCCCCACCGCAAACCGCCCCATGGTGCAAACACCATGGCCTACAGGAACATGGCCAACATGGAAGGGGATGGCCAACAGTGGAGCCCAGCAGCTGTATATGGGTCCTCCCCTGAGGGTCCACCGTCACCATTTGCACCCACCTGCTGGCTTCTCAGTGCTCCTGCCCCCTCCATTGAGCTTCTCCTGCAGTACCCGCTCCATCGTCTTGATCACCTGTGGGAGAGAGCAGAGCCATCCCCAGGTCACCAGCTCAATGCAAGGCGGTAGTGACCATCACATCTCCCCAACCACCATGGTCCTGGGACCAGGTAGTGCTCACAGAGGGGTAGGATGGGCCAGAGGGTCTCGTGTCCCCCAACCTGCCTTTCTCACCCCAACCCTGTGCCCCCCAACTCACCTTCTCCTGCTGCTGAACCGTCTCCTCCAAGCCCTTCATCTTGGCCACCTTCTCCTGGTACCTTCTCAGCGCAGCTTGCTGCTGCTGGTGGGCTCGCTGGAGCAGCACCAGGTCCTTCTCCCGGTCATTTTTCTGAGGAGGAGGAAGGGGAAAAAACCCCAGGGACCTCCATGCTGAGCCTCAAGCCTTGGGGCATTGCTTGTAGGGCTGGGAGACCCTCATGGTGGGGGTCCTGGGGCTCTCAAGCACTTGCCTGGCTACGGGGGTGTTGTGATGCTCTCCCTGCTGCCCCCCCTGCTCCTCCACTCCCACCCCATCCCTCGGGCAGCCCCTGCCCACTCCTGCTGGTGTCCGTACCCGGATAAGCTCGTTCTGCAGCCCTTGGACGAGGTCCTTCAGCCTCCTCATCTCCGCCGTGCTGGCCACAAGCTTGCGCTTGAGGGTGGCTGCAACATCCCATGCCATGTGCTCGTCACCTGGCCAGGGATGGCGCGGTCCCCTCTGCTGTACCAGGGAGAGGGGTCCCAAAATTTCCACCTCCCCCTTCCCCGTCACGCACCAAGCCTATCCAGCAGCTCCTCCCGGGTCATGACGTCCAGGTCCACGTCAGTGAGCAGAGCATCACCTAGCTCCTCCTGCGAGGCCAGGCTGCGCCGCAGGTGCCCGTTCTCCACCTCTAGGCTGGTGACATGCTGGCGCAGGGACAGGAGGTCCCCTGCCATCCGCTTCAGCGCCAGGCGGTAGCTGCCTACCTCCTGCCAGCCCAGAGCAGAGCTACTGGCACACCGCTGCCAGCCAGAGCTCTCGACAGCACCAAAAGCTCAGCTGAGGATATTTGTCTTGAGGGTCAGACCCACCATGGAGGAGCTAAGAAACATCCAGGTTTTCCCCTCCTCTTGCAGCCTCCATCCTGCTCTTCCCCATCCATCCTTCTCCAACTATCCTTCTCTAGCCACCTATCCTTCTCTTCTCTAGCCCACTGTCCTTCTATTCTCCATCCATCCATCTATCCATCTATCCATCCATCCATCCATTCACCCATCCATCCATCCTTCTATTCCCCATCCATCCTTCTCCAACCATCCTTTCCTTCTCCAGCCATCTATCCTTCTCTTCTCTAGCCATCCATCCTTCTAATTCTTCATCCATCCATCCACCCATCCTTCTCTTCCCCATCCATCCTTCTCCAACCATCCTTCTCCAGCCATCTATCCTTCTCTTCTCTAGCCATCCATCCTTCTATTCTCCATCCATCCGTCCATCCATCCNGCCATCTATCCTTCTCTTCTCTAGCCATCCCCATCCATCCTTCTATTCTCCATCCATCCATCCATCCATCCATCCTTCTCTTCCCCATCCATCCTTCTCCAACCATCCTTATCTAGCCATCTATCCTCTTCTCTAGCCATCCATCCTTCTATTCCCCATCCATCCATCCATCCATCCATCCATCCATCCACTCTTCTCTCCCTCCAAACTTCCTTCTCTCCGCCTGCCCATCTCTCCCTCCAACCCCCCTTTCCCCATCTCTTCCCGCCACCCCTTTGGTGGAAAAACAACTCTCCCAAGGACGTGGTGTGGAGTAGTGTCAGACCTGGGGGTCAACCTCAAGCTCTGAGTCTTACGGGGCTGTGCAGGTCTTTAGAAGGAGGGAGGTGGTGAAGAATAATGGGGAGATGAATGTTTAATACAGATGAGCTTGGGTTTTTTTTAGCACCCGTGCGGCTGGAGAACGCCTTGCCACATGATGCTGGGGGGGAAATAATTCCCTGAGGGTTTGCATCTTCTTGGGCTGAGCCTTCTGAATCCCTCCATGCCGCGCTGAGCTGGCAGAAAGGATCCCGGCAGCGGGGACCTTGGCCAGGGAGAGCCACGTGCCTCCAGCTGCCCTCGGCCCTCCGCTCCCAGCCTTGGGGATGGCCTTGGTAGGGGGGGGGACCGGGGCACGGGGAGGGGGTGCAGCAGCATCACGCAGCCTTGGGGAAGGGGTGGAAGTGGGGGAGAAGGGAGGGTAAAGGGGGAGCAGGTGCAGCTAGATGCTCAGCTCCTTCCCCCTCATCCGCCCAAGAGCTGTTTCATCCAGGACTCAGTTCGTGCCCAAGATAAAGCCCCCTCCAGCCAAACTCAAGGACTCTCCCCGCCCAAGACCTTCACTTATCAGTGACGTAGAGCTGAGAGCAGCCTGGCTTTGGTCCCCACAGGAGCCAAGACCTGCGTCGGGGACACTGCTGTCCCCCCCGGTGTCCCCCATGCCCCCCTCTCCCCCTGTCTCCCCAGCACTCACTGGCTCCTGCTGGTCCCCGGTGGTCTCCTGAGACCTGTGGAGCAGAGAGCAGGGGGACACCCTTGGCCAACTGCTCCTGACGGAGTGAAACACTGGCAAAGCCTTGGCCAGGGAACCCTCCGTAGGAGACAGGAACCTGGTTGGGGTGGTGGGGGGCAAAGCAAGTGCTGGTGGAGAAGGGGGTGCAGGGAGGGTGGGAGCCAGGAGGAGATGGCAGTGACAGGGCAGGAGGAGAAGCTGCTGGGGAAAACATGGGGAGAACGAAAGGAGGAGGAAACCACCCCAAGGAGGATGAGGAGAAGGATCCAAGAGGGGACAGCAAAACCGGCATGGCCCCTGTACCTCCGCTCCTCCAAGGGCGCTCCCGTCCCACGTGGGAATGGATGTTTTCCGGGCAGGATGCCGGCCAGGGCATCAGCCGCTGGGAGGGACGCATTGTCCCCATGGAGCTGGCAGAAGACATCAGGAACGGAGGGTGAGGATGAGGAGCAGGCTGGGAAAAGCCCTCCGAGAGGAGCAGCCAGCTCATACAGCCCCTTCCCCACAGCCAGGAGCAGCTCTCCTGGCTTCCACCCAGAGCAAAACACCTTTGCCATAGTGATTTTGGGGTCAGGATCTAGCCCTGCCTCCAAAAACCTCTGGCATGGCCGGCTGAGATGCTTCAAACAGTCCCCTTTGGGACTCGGATGCACCACGGTGTGGCCACAGGGCTCAAAGACCTTCTCCTGAGGTTGGGGACACTCAGAAACACATGGCTTGGAGCATCATCTCACAGCTGCACTGTTGAGCTGTGCAGCCATGGGAGGAAATTTGGCTACAAAACCCAACCCTGATGGGGTGCTGTCCCTGTAACGGGAACCTTTGGCTTCTCAGCTCCCATCAGTGACACCAGTGACGCGGCGAAGTCCCCATCCCCACCCACTGCCCCCCCAACACTCACAGTGGAGGAGAAGGGTCTGTAGTACAGCGTCATCCCTGCTCCTGAGGTGTCCCCGGTCCCCCCGGCACCCCGGTCCCGCCAGCCAGCCCTGCCTGCCGCCGGGTTGCCAAGGCTCTCCCTGCCCCAAAACAAACCCCACAGTACCTCGGCCACCCATCCCGTCCCCACGCCTTCCCCCAAACTGCCGGCCAGCAGACTTACAGTGATGCCGGGGGGTTGTAGCATGAGGAAAAGCTGGGGTTTTTGTTGTTTTTTTTTTGTTTTGTTTTTCCCCAGGCCCTTTTTGCTGGCAAAGGGATTTAGGTGGCGTGGGGGCTCCCAGCAGCCTGGCACGCCGGCGGCTGTTGCTACAACACAACCCTCCTCTTAGCAACTCCTTCCTGCAGCCGCTCGACGCCTAAAATCACCTGATTGCACCCAAGCGGGTGTGTTACGGGTGCAGGCAGCTGGTTCACATACTCCTCACCCCCGGGCACCCGCATCTCTTCCCTTCTTCAGCATCCCTCTGACAGTCATCTCTTCCCCCCTTCAGCATCTCTCCAACCATCATCTCTTCCCCCCTTCAGCATCCCTCCGACCGTCATCTCTTCCCCCCCTGTAGCATCCCTCTGAGCATCATCTCTTCCCCCCTTCAGTATCCCTCCCACCATCATCTCTTCCCCCCTTCAGCATCTCTCCGACCATCATCTCTTCCCCTCTTCAGCACCCCTCTGACCATCCCATGTCCCATTCCTGCTTCCGAAGGCAGCGGGGGCAGCAGGCAGCAGTCCCTTTGAGGTGTCCCTTTGAGACACCAGCCCCTCGCTGGCCCCACCCCTCCCTCCCCAGTCCCATCCCAGTTTCCGCAGCCGTTGCCTTATCTCCTGCTCCCAGCAGTGCAGACCCAAGGAGGTGACTTCGGTGGCAGCCACCGCCGGGTCCCAGCGTGGCCGGGTGGCTCTGGCGGTGACAGCACCTCATTTCCATGCCTTGGATGCCGGCATGGAAACGCTCTCCCCTCCCAGCACGCTCCTCTGATGCTTCAAACGCTCAATTAACTTCTGAGGACCCACGGCTTGGAGATTCTGGGTGGCTTCAGCTCCGCTTTGGGGTTTGGCCTGATCCCGAGCAGTGAATAATTCACCGATCAAACCCTGCTTTCATCCCAAGATGGAATTTATAGTTTTAAAGCAAGGGATGCTCTGCTCCAACTGGCCCTGTCCTCCTTTTGGGGTACCCGCACCCCGTCCCCAACCACGGGGATGACCCGAGAGGCTCTTGTGCCTCCCCCCCGGCTGCGGCATCCCACATCCACCTCTCCTTCGGTGTTTGTTAAGAAACAAAGGGGCCGGTGTCAGTCGATGGAGCCCCTCCGTTCCTTATCCCGTGCCATCAATTTTTCATCAAAGAGCCGGTGGGAAGCGCGCAATTATCTGCTCCATCAATAATGCACGGGGCTGCGCTTGGCTCGCCCGGGCTGGGCAGCCGCTTTCCCCTGCCCGCGCCGGAAGGCGCTGGGTTCAACCACGGCTTTTCCAGGCTCAGACATCACCCGCAGAGGCTGGAAAATCATCCCCAGGCTTTAATCCCAGCCCAATGCTGCTCAGACACCCACTGACCCATATTTCTGCCCCCGCTCGTCCCGGCTCCCGCTCCCTGCGGGCAGCATCACCCCGGCACTGCCTCCACGCACGGGGGCAGAATTAAGGCTATTTCAACAGATTTTCCTCTACACCTCCTTTCTCAAATCCACCCGGAGACGGCTGCGGCTCTCCTTCCCGCAGGGGTCCAGGATGAAAGGCTGGGAAATCCACTTCTGAAATGATGGAAGCTTTGAAACTCCTGCCACTTGCTATTTATTTAATTATTATTATTTTTTAAAAATTTTTATTCTTCCCCCCATCACTTCCAAGCCTCTGAAGCTTCCCCTGCCTTTAGAGCCTTTCATCTGCTCCAACAAGCCGCCACCCCCCTCCTTCCCATATTTGCTTAGGCCAAGTTTTGTTGTTTTTTTTTTTTTTCTATTTACTTAACAAATCGCTCCGAGACACTTTGATGTATCCCATTAACTTGTATCGATTCATCTCCAGACGGGCGAAGGAGCAATAAACCTCTGCGGGTGGCAGGCGAGCAGCCCACGGGTCCAAAAAGAGCCAAAAATAGCGTATGCCGGAGGATGCAGCATCCACACGGCACGGTGTGACCCCGTCCCTGGCCAGGGAAGGGACCGCGACGCACCCCGCAGAGAGGCTGAGGATGGACCAACTCATTCCACTTGTGAGCGCGGAGGCATTCGCGCCCCTGGCAGCGCACCAACCTCTTCTGTGACACCATTTCCCTCCAGCCCGACAAACGACACGTCCCTGGATGGGTATTAAGCCCAATTCCTTAATTGTTACAAAGACGGGATAAGCTCAGATTTACATATGCAAGGAAAAAAAAAATTTGCTGCGGCAGCTTAGGAGGATCAGAGGGAAAAAAATCCTATTTTTCCCCTTTTTTTACATCAAAAGCTCACGAAACCATCAGGAGATAACGACGCCTTCATTTGCTTTGCCCGATGCCCCCCGTCAACCTTCCCCATCTCCTTGGGACGTGAGTACTGGATGGGGCTGGGGGGGATGGTGGGTCCCCGATGCCCCCAGCCCTTTGCTGGGGATGCACCGGTACCCAAACCCATCCTCAGACCAACATCCGGCTGGGCAGATCGGTGGGTCAACTCGGGGCGGGGGGGGGTTCCCCTTCTACTTCCAAAATGGAAGCGTTTCCCTGGGGTAACCCCAACCCCCGAGGGATTTGCAGGTCCCCCAGGGGAATTAGGGAGATTCCCAGCCCGGCCGCTCTCCACGCACACTTTGGGCCGGTGAAAAGCAACAAATAAACGGGATTTTATCTGATTAAACCGAGGATGAACTCCCTTCCCATACATCAGGGAGGGGGGGGTATATTAGCCAAAGCATTACAATTCAATTGAGGAGTTAATTGGATCGTGTTGAAAAGCGTTTCATCCGAGCCGAGCTCGATTTAATAGAGACGCCGCATCTTCCTCTCCCTTCCTCACCAGGATGCTGATTTTCGGGCGGGCGATTACCATCGCTATCCGGCTCCGGGCCCAGCTGCCGGCTGCTGATATGGTGTCGTACAAGGGAATAAAAGCCTCTGGATCACACCGGGGTGAGGCGGGGAGGCAAAAAGCTTCGGAGTAGAGCCGGCTGCTTCCCGGGCTCCCTCCCGCCCGCCTGCTTCTTCAAGATAAGGCTCAAGAAAGGCAGTCGTGCCACCGGCGGGGACTGCGACTCCTCTGCGAGTCGCTGCTGGTTTATTTTGCTCAAAGAAAAAGGAAAAAAAAAAAAAGGGAAAAAAAAAGAAAAAAGAAGAAAATCGGCGGCTAAGAAGTGGGATGAGTTTGGAGAGCAAACTCCGGCTGAGTCAGCTCCTGGCTCCTGAAAAACAGTTTTTCTCTCCCATTTCCCTACATGGGGCTGCTTTTGGGAGGGATGGGGACAGCGGGAGTGATGTCCCCCAAGTGATGTCCTGCTGCTCGTGCTGGAATGGAGGAAGGGGAGGTCAGCAGAGGATGGGTCTCTCCTCCAAGCACAGGTCGGAGCCTCCCCCGGTGCTTCTGCCCACCCGTGACCACAAACTGGGGCCAGATCTAAAAAAAACTCCTCCTGAGATCAAAAAATGAGAGAAACAGGTTACAACTGTTCCCCTGGGTTCCCGCTGGGTCTTTGCAGGCTTTTTTTTTCCTCCTGGGAAAACATCCTCATCTGTGTTTTAAGACAAACACGTTTCCAGCAGCTGGGGATGTGAAAAAGTGGAGAAATACCAGAAAAAAAACAGAAAAAACAGTCCCAGCAGGAGTACTTGGCAGCACTTGGCAGCTCCCTGAAGGCTCTGTTTTCCAAGCACACCTCTTAAAACCCGTGCGTGGGACCCAAATTAAATACCCTCCCAGTGGCCCTCGACTTTTTAAGCGCTCTCAAAGCATTTTCCTCCCGTAGCTTCAAAAACCAAGCAGCTGCAGAGGGATGAAACCCAAGCACCCCCCTCACCTCCGTGACTCGCCCTTGGCCTGGCGGTCGGTTTATTGCCGCCGCTGCGGCCATCCATTTTCGTTTTTGCTTACGTGTTGACTCGATTTGCTGATAAACCCCCCCTTTGCATTTCAGTGACGCCCGTAAATCCGTCAACCCCCCGAGCCGCTGCGCCCACAGCACCCAGCGCCCATCTCAGGGCCCCGTCCTTCATTAATTAGCGCTGGGAAAGGCTGAGAAGTCACTAAACGAGGATGCGCTATGCTCACCGAGGGTTCAGTAGTGCTGCCAGGGCTGGGTTGGAGTAGAGCACACACGGGCACAGACGTGCACTCCGAAACACATAAAAAAATGCTATTTTGGAGCTAGTTTTCTCTTTTTTTTTTCCCCTGACCTGGCTCACTGCTGAGGTCCCCAGTCCATATTCCCCCCAGCCACCCCAATGGCCCCCCACATGGAAAATCCATCAAGCCCAATCCCTTTCCCACCCCTGTATGGAGCCCAAGTTGCCAAAAAAACCACCCCTTATGCAAAGTAACTGCGACACTCAGACCACCCCCAACCCACTCCCAGCACTCCCCCCCCTCCACTGTGGGGTCCCTGCCCCTCCAGCACCCTCCGCTGCCCTGCAAAAGCCACATCCCTCTGTTCCCTTCCTCCCCATCCCATCTCACCCCATCTCACCCCTAAGAAAACAACATTTCCAGCTGGTTTTACTCCCCCCTCCCCCAAGCCCAGTCGGGCGGGAAGCAGGGACCAGGGATATCGCAGCCAGTTTTGGGGTGGTTTGGGAGGCTTCTGGCATGTCCTAAATCCCATCAAGAGCCTCTCCCTGCCTTGTGACTGCTGGATGCACGTCCCCCCTCCCCATCCACGCTCTGGTGTCACACAGAGGGGACACCGGGGGTCCACCAGGTCCATCGTCACCTAGTGACGGGGGGGGGAAAGCTAATTAAATCAAAGGGGAAGCAAATTGCTGAATCCTTAATCTCCTCGGGAAGTAAGACGGGTGTAAATATCATCTGGGGTCCTTCAGCTGATTTATGGGCCTCTTTTATTAATTGGCTTAATGGGGTGTGCTGGGGACACCCACCCTCACCCAGCCAGCCTGTGGGTGCTCCGGGCACCCGTGGGTGTCCAGCTCACCAGCAAACCTACCCGAGCCTCACGGGGGGACCAGGGCAGAGCGGAGCATCCTCATCCCACCCTTGACACCGCTCCTGCCTCCATCCCTGCCTCTCCCGGCCCTGGGAAGAGGAGCAGCCGCCCCGGGTACCAAACCGGAGCCCGCCGTGGGATTTTTGGCTGGAAGCTTAAAGCCACCTCTGCGGGAAGTGGGAATTCCGCCGGGTGTTTTGAAGAGCCATGCGGAGCTCCTTCTCCGGGGAGCCTCAGCCCCGGCAAGGCGGTGGGGCTGACGCTAGATGGGGCTGCAGCCCCACACGGGGCCGGCGGGGAGAGAGGCTGCAGCCTCCTCGGCCCCTGCAGCATCTTCATCCCGTGCAGCATCCTCATCCTCCTGCAGCACCTTCCCCCCCCAGCACCCTTTCCCCTTGCAGCATCCTTTTCCCCTACGGCATCCTCAACCTTCCCCTCTCCCTCTTCCTTCGCATCCCCCTCTCCCCTCTCAACATCCTCATCCTTCGCATCCCCCTTGATCCTAGCAGCACCCTGTCCCCTTGCAGCACCCTTGTCCCTTGCAGCATCTTCACCCCTTGCAGCCCCTTCTCTCCGTGCACCATCCTTCTCCCTTGTGGCATCCTCATCCTTCGCATCCCCCTCTCCCCTCACAGCACCCTCTCCCCTTCACAGCACCTTTTTCCCTTGCAGCACCTTCACCCCTTGCAGCATCATCACCTCTTGCAGCACCCTTGGTTCTTGCAGCATCTTCACCCCTTGCAGCCCCTTCTCTCCGTGCACCATCCTTCTCCCTTGTGGCATCCTCATCCTTTGCATCCCCCTCTCCCCTCACAGCACCCTCTTCCCTTGCAGCACCCTCATCCTTTGC
>VUYV01000008.1:2098607-2121683 GCA_008711295.1 Anarhynchus alexandrinus | reverse complement strand
GCTAATTAAATCAAAGGGGAAGCAAATTGCTGAATCCTTAATCTCCTCGGGAAGTAAGACGGGTGTAAATATCATCTGGGGTCACTTCAGCTGATTTATGGGCCTCTTTTATTAATTGGCTTAATGGGGTGTGCTGGGGACACCCACCCTCACCCACCCAGCCTGTGGGTGCTCTGGGCACCCGTGGGTGTCCAGCTCACCAGCAAACCTACCCGAGCCTCACGGGGGGACCAGGGCAGAGCGGAGCATCCTCATCCCACCCTTGACACCGCTCCTGCCTCCATCCCTGCCTCTCCCGGCCCTGGGAAGAGGAGCAGCCGCCCCGGGTACCAAACCGGAGCCCGCCGTGGGATTTTTGGCTGGAAGCTTAAAGCCACCTCTGCGGGAAGTGGGAATTCCGCCGGGTGTTTTGAAGAGCCATGCGGAGCTCCTTCTCCGGGGAGCCTCAGCCCCGGCAAGGCGGTGGGGCTGACGCTAGATGGGGCTGCAGCCCCACACGGGGCCGGCGGGGAGAGAGGCTGCAGCCTCCTCGGCCCCTGCAGCATCTTCATCCCGTGCAGCATCCTCATCCTCCTGCAGCACCTTCCCCCCGCAGCACCCTTTCCCCTTGCAGCATCCTTTTCCCCTACGGCATCCTCAACCTTCCCCTCTCCCTCTCCCTTCGCATCCCCCTCTCCCCTCGCAGCATCCTCATCCTTCGCATCCCCCTTGATCCTAGCAGCACCCTGTCCCCTTGCAGCACCCTTGTCCCTTGCAGCATCTTCACCCCTTGCAGCCCCTTCTCTCCGTGCACCATCCTTCTCCCTTGTGGCATCCTCATCCTTCGCATCCCCCTCTCCCCTCACAGCACCCTCTCCCCTTCACAGCACCTTTTTCCCTTGCAGCACCTTCACCCCTTGCAGCATCATCACCTCTTGCAGCACCCTTGGTCCTTGCAGCATCTTCACCCCTTGCAGTACCTTCTCCCTGTGCACCATCCTTTTCCCTTGTGGCATCCTCATCCTTCGCATCCCCCTCTCCCCTCACAGCACCCTCTTCCCTTGCAGCACCCTCATCCTTTGCATCCCCCTCTCCCCTTGCCAGTGGGCCACCTTTGCAGGCACCAGTGCCAAGGATCTGCTGGGCTCAGTGGTCCCATACCGTGCTGGGGGTCCCGTCCCATCTCACCGATGCAGAAAGCCCCACTCAGCAGGTGCAGAAGCCCCCGTCTTCCTCAGAGGTCACCCAACAGCTGGAAACTGGTCCAGAAAAGGGGTCCCAATGCTGCTGGCAAGCAAGAAATCCCGCCCCCGCCGCTGCTCTACCACCCCACGGTGTGTTTTTTAGGGGACAATCTGCACATCTGGGCTCTCATCTGATGTGATGGAGCTGATGGCACACGTGCGATGCTGGGAACAAAATGCCAGCAAGGAAAAAAAATTTAAAAAAATGACATTTGCATCTCCCAGCCCCACAAGAGGCCCTTTGGCTTGTAAAACCCCCGGTGTCCACAGGTCAGGGAAATAGGGGCAATGGGAGCTGGGAAAGAAGAGGCTTGAAGAAGAAGCAAATGTTTGAAGAGGTTGGAGACCCCCCCCCCCCCCCCCCCCCCCAATAATCGTTAAGTGCTGCTTGTAAATTATTCATCAACCCATAAGAGAGGCGCAAATCTATTCAGCGAGAGGGCAGAAGGGGAGGAAAACACGGCAGAAACCTCAGCCTAAGGGCGGAACGGCAGTCCGGCAAAAGCCAACCCCAAACCTTGGTAAGCCCAAAGGGGGAGACTTATGTCCCGCCACGAACCCGCACGGAGGCTTCTCTGCCTCCATGGGACCGGGGTAGAGAAGAATTACCCCCATCACCAATAATATTCCTTGTTGCTTTGTTTGCCTCATGACCCCCACCCCATTTTTTTTAATGAAGTTGTTAACGAGCAGATCCGGAGGGGGCACCTCAAAAGCCGCAGGGTAGGGATGGGGATGCGGGTTTGATCAGCCGGAGCGGAGCGGGAAGAAGTGACAGGGCTGTGATCAACCAAGTGCTCCCCCCCCCGCAAAAACCCCCTCCCCAGACCCCACTGCCGGGGGACTGTCATGTCCCCGCTCCCTCCCGCACACACGCTCCATTAGTAGGGTGTCAGCCCTGATTCCGGGGGCTGGCAGGAGATGGGTTTTCCAAGCCAATTCCACACCCCCCCCGCCGCGTTGCGATGCAAGCGGAGTGAAAATAATTTGCGCTTTGGGGGGGGGGGGGAGCAAAAAAAAAAAAATGCCTGCAGAGGGTTGGGGAGAAAAAAAAAATAAAATAATCCTACCAGCAACATTTTCTAGCATTTTTAGGCAGAAAAAGAGAAAGCTGCCTGGGCAGGGATGCCCAGGGCTTGCGTAAACCCTTTTTGGGCTCTCATCGCCCCACTCAGGCTTTAAAATAGGATGCTGGAAGCATCCTCAGGACCACTTCCTACTCTCCCTCACTTTATCGACACAGGGATGCTCTTGTGAGGATGCGGCGAGCTGGATTTGAGGCTGCTCAGGGCATCGGCGCGACCGAACGGCAAAGCCCAAGGGGTGAAAAATGCATTGTGTGGACCACAGAGCGACGCCGGGGCCCGATCCTGTGCGGGTCTGAAGGGTGTCGGGGGCTTCTGTGGAGCCCCGGGGTAATTCGCTCCATCAATTTTGGAGCTTGCATCCCCCTTGCATTTAAGCTGCGCCGCGGTACCCGCCTCCGCACGCCCCATTACGGGTTTCTATTAGGATGGGTAGAAAGCAGCCACCGCCGCCGCCGCGGAAAAGGAAGCAATAAAGCTCAGTGGATTGGGGGAATTAAAACAGCTGGAGGAAAAAAAAAATAGCTCTTCTGTATTTTTATGGTTGTTTGCTTTTTTTTTTATTATTATTATTTTATTGCTAATTTTCTTCTTCCCTGCTTTGCAGCTTGAATGGCAGGGAGAGAGAGGGATTGGGATGAAGGTGGGGAAAGCATTGGGCACTCGGGCAGCACAGGGCCCCTCCACCTCCTCCTTCCCGGCTATTTAATAGGCAGAATCGAGGTTTAACGACCTGTTATTTTTAAAGCCAGATGGCTTAAAGTACAGGAAGATATTAGGACCGTGAGGGCTGGGTTTGAATTCATCCAAGGGCTCCATTTATAAATACAAAGGGCTGGAGGAGGAGAGCAGCTGCCTTTTTTTTTGTGTGTGTGTGTTTTTTTTTTTCCTGGAGCTGAAAGGTATGAGCTGGAGGTGCCCGGGGTCTTCAACATAATGCAGCGGTAATAGGAGAGAATTTGCTAAATGGATTTGGGATTGAGCAATCAGATGGAAGCTGGTGCATCCAGGCTGCTCCCAGCAAGGTGATGGGGATGCTCTCCCCTTTCCAACCCGAAACATTTGGGAAGTGGGGGGGAGCAGGGATGCGGCCACCCATGGAAAGTCACCTCCGTACACGCAACACAAGGAATTATCGGTACAACCAGGCTCTGGGTAAAACCCACCGCCCCCAGCAATGCATATATCAGAAGGGAGGTTACAATTTGGGATTTATGCCATTTTTTTTTTCCCCGTTACGAGGCAGGGTGCACACCTCCGTGGCAGCTGGCGGGGCCATGCCGCGGGCAGGGTGTTGGTGTGGTGTCACCGGCTGCTCTCGCGGGTTCTTACCTGGCCATAAAATGGGCGCAGTTCTTCCCCCGTCTCGAGCATGGCGGTGGTGGCGGGGGCCAGGCTGGGGAGGACATCGCTGCCCCACGGGGTCAGGAACGCCGCCGGTCTCTGGGAAGAGAGAGGCAACGGTGGGATGGATGGATGCGGTGACGGGGGCAAGAAGAGGGCACCCGGTCTATGCTGCACCCGCTGCACGTCCCCTCTCCCACCATCTGCATCCCCAGTACACCACCAGGACCGGCGTGATGGAGGAGAGCTGTGGGTTGGCCACACATCTCATTTTTAGAAGGTGGAAGAGGAGCTTTGGGCTGAGAGGGGATCCTGGGGGAACCAGCGCCAGACCGACAAGGCGAGAAGGAAGAGGAGGAGGAGACGGTCCTTTGCACTGAAGCCTGTGCTGGTGGAAATAGGGGGTCTGTGCCCACCTCAGCCCATCTCTGCCCTTCCCCAGGCGGGCAAGAGGTGGCTACCCAGGTACTTCGGGTGCACAGGGATGCTAAAAGCCACTTGGCCACCTGGCGCTTGCCCCCGGCTTTGGTGCCTGCCGGATAAGACACCTCCAGCACACCGGCCGCCCCCCGCCAGACCCCCTGCCAGACGCTGCCGGCAGCGGGGTAATGTGATTTCCCTGCCCCTCATTTCCCGCGCCCGGCTCTCGCGCTGCCCGCTCTCCTCCCGCCGGCCTGCCTTTTATAGACTCCCCCTAATCCGGTTAGAGGGGGAAGTGGGACCTAATGGAATAAACGATGGAGTGCGCGCGCTCCTCGCTGCCGCCTGCGATGGCGAGGTCACCGACGGGGACCCTCGCTCCGGCCTGGCCATCCTGGCTCCCAGCTTGGGGGGATGGGGGACCTGCCTTGCCACTGGGAGCCTGGCATCGAGGCACGGCACCCCAGTACCCACCTATTTCCCCATCCCAAAGCCTGCAACGGTGAGCGGGCGAATCCTCGCCTCCCCGCCGTGCGGATGCTCTCGTGGCTTTGCCATCTGAGCAATCAGTCCGGCTGCCTTCTCCAAATTGGCTACAGGCACGGGCAGCGGCCAAGTGGCCCTCGCTGGATATTACTCCGTGCCTGCGCCCGGCCTCGCCTCGTTAGTGCGGCTAACGAGGGCGGTGAGCATCCCTCCCCCCAAATCCAGAGCAGGGAGGATGAGGAGTCATCCCCGTGCCCTTCCCCATCGCTGCCTCATTAACACCATCAGCATCATCGTCCCCCTGTGCCGCCGCCGCCTTTCATTACGCCGCCGGCCCCGACCTCGACCGAGCTCCTCCAGCATCAAAGCCGGGGTGACGATGCCCTCCCCCCCCCGCCCCGCCACTCTCCCCCTTTCCCCCCGGGGACCGGAATCATGCAAAATGCAACAGTTTAGGCTCAGCTTGCAATTACCAGGGCCGGCGTACAGCTGCTGCCCGCCGCTCCGCAGCGATGGCCAGCCCGGCCCCGCCACCATCGCCCACCGGAGAGCTGCTCGCCGGAGCGCACGTGCTTTTAATTCAATTAGCGCTGCCCTGAACGATCCCCTGGGACTGGCGGGTGGAAACCAACAAATTCTCCTTAACAAAGACATTCCTGGCTTTTTTTTTTTTTTTTTATCTTTTAGTTCCTCGCTGGCTTGGCTCTGCCCGGCCAACGATGCTCCCGGCCGGCGGCGATGCCATAACGCCGTTTGTAATCTTGCCATGCAATGAGAGGAATGGGTGATGTGTTTGTTTGACAGGTGTCAATCAAGAGGTGGGAAGAGGGAGTTGGGCTACCAGCAGTTCGGCCGTGCCGAAAGTCCTCGGAGGGTTCACCGGCTCACCAGGAGAAGATGCTCAGTGGGGAAGAGCGACGCTTCCCCAAAAGAAGCCTTTCACCCCCTGCAATATGGTTTGGGGATAAACCCCCACATTTTGGTGCTCGCGGAGGACAAAACTGGCCCAGCCAGGCTGAAATAATGGGAAAAGCACAGTGACTGCCCCCTTCCCAACCAATTGTAAATCCTTTTTTTTTATTATTATTTTTTTTGCCAGCCCAAAAGGGGTTTGATCGCCAGGCTGGCACGGTGACAATTTACACCCCAGCACGGTGACAATTTATGCCAGGCGCCGATCTGCTTCTGGTTTTAAATGGCAGCAATTACATAAATTAAGGTTGTTTAAGCAACATTATAGCCAGCCTGTTGATTTTTTAATTTTTTCCCCTTGCCTGGAAAAAAACAGCACTAGCTTTTCCCTTTTTTTTTTTTCAGAGGCTGTCACCACGTTCCAGTGCGTCCACAGACCCCACCTCGGGTGTCATGACCAAGGGTGCTCCGCAAAGCGGGTGGCGGAGGCTTGAGGTGACTCCGAAGGTCCCGAGTGCTGAGTTTTATCGGATAAGCCGAGGTGGGGTCGTGCCAAAACCAGGTCTGGTTAATAAACAGGGCTGATGAATAGATCCCTTAGGAATAAAGATGCCTCTGGCGTGTATTTTCCAGCCCTCGGATGGGGCTCAGCATCCCCCTGGGGGGACATTGGGGACCGCATCCTGCTTGACCCTACTCATGGATTTGGCCCCTGCATGGTCAAACTCAGCGTTCCTGGGCAAGACAGCAAATTTAGGCTGGAAAAAGAAGAGGAAAGGGAAACCGGGAGCCCTGCCTTGAGCCACAAGCCAGTTGGGAGGCGGATGAAGTCGGCTGCAGGTTCCCCCCCTCCCCGCAACAGTTTCCCAGCGACAGCCGTTAATTTGCTAAAAACGCCAACGTTTTGCTGAAGTCTTTGATTTCTTTGTCTCCCTGAGATTGATCAAAGTCTTTTGTTCTCGTTTGGGCTCCAAAGAGGGAGCGAAGGGGGATGAAGGCAGAGGGAGGGGGGGAAAGGGGTTGGGTGGGGGCAAAGCCGGGGGGGTCTCGGTGCCTTTACTGGGAGGAGGCTGGGGGGGCTGCAACCCAGCGGTGCCCTTTCAGACCTTTCCCTGGGCTAACACGGCTCCTCTTCGCTCATCCCTGCTGTCGGAGCTCTTGGCTTTTAATAAAGCAGCTGCTCCATCCCCTTTCCCCGTGGCTATTCCGATCGTGGCAGGGTTTTGAGACCCCGCAGAAACACTGGGGGATGAATCCTATTTACGGGCAGCCCCTTATCCCGAGAAAACCCTCCTGCTGAGGACATTTTCCCAGCGCAGAGGGTCGACGTGAGCACCCAGACCCATGGTAGGCATCGGTGAAATCCCAACAGAGGCCACGGAGCAACTGGGATTTACACCCAGCTCCGAGTGTGCCGGGGAGTACAGATGGCCCAGGGTTTATTTAGCTGTTGTTTGTTATAAAAAGCCCAGCTGATCTAGGTTATGCATTTTCAGCTTTCTACATTAAGATAAAATTTAAAAAAAAGAAATAAGGAAAGAAAGGAGACAAGCTCGGTGAGCCTGTTCTCCTTTGCCATCTGGCTGGGGAGAGCGGTGGGGTGAGGGAGCACAGGGCGGGACGGGCAGGGATACTGCGGGCCCTTTCACCCTGGGGATGAGCAGGGATGCTGGGGCTCCTCGCATCCCAGGGACAAGCAGGGATGCTGGGGCTCCTCGCATCCCAGGGACAAGCAGGGATGCTGTGGGTCCTCGCATCCCAGGGACAAGCAGGGATGCTGGGGGTCCTCGCACCCTGGGGATGAGCAGGGATGCTGGGGCTCCTCGCATCCCAGGGACAAGCAGGGATGCTGGGGGTCCTCGCACCCTGGGGATGAGCAGGGATGCTGGGGCTCCTCGCACCCCAGGGGCGGGCAGGGATGCTGGGGGTCCTCACACCCTGGGGATGAGCAGGGATGCTGGGGGTCCTCGCATCCCAGGGACAAGCAGGGATGGTGGGGGTCCTCGCACCCTGGGGATGAGCAGGGATGCTGTGGGTCCTCGCATCCCAGGGATAAGCAGGGATGCTGGGGCTCCTCACACCCTGAGGATGAGCAGGGATGCTGGGGCTCCTCGCACCCCAGGGGCGGGCAGGGATGCTGGGGGTCCTCGCACCCCGGGGATGGGAAGGGATGCTGGGGGTCCTCGCACCCCAAGAACAACCCTGGTACAAAGGCTGCCCCGATGCCTCACTGGGTCTGTTCAGGTCCTGTATTGACTGCCTTTGCCTCTTGGCCCCCATTTGGCCACTTCTTGCTGTCCCAAAGCTGAGCTCAGCACTAATCATTGAGCTGAGGACTTGGATATCCAACCGTCAAGCATCCCTTGAAGCCTGGGGCTGCCCGAAGAGGGAGAGGAGGGGCACGGCAGCATCTCCCTGCCTGCCAGGCTGTGGTTTCGGGGTGCCGGGGGTCACAGCCAGGCGGCTGGAGCATCTTCCTCAGAAAATCCTGACCTCCGGGCAAAAAACACGGGCCTCAGCAACGCCGGGAAGAGCCAAACCTGCCCTCGCTCTGCTCAGTAGTGGCTTGCTCATTGATTTGCATCGCTCCGGGTCCGTCTGCCCGGGCTGCCGCCGGATGAATTAACCAGACGCCGAGCCCAAGGCCAGCTCTGGCTCTTCTGGGTTTTTTTTTTGTTTCCACTCCCAGCTCTTACATATATTAAGGAAGGCAGGGCTGGAGAAGGCGGGGGGGAAAGGGAGAGGCTGGGGAAGAGGAGGAAAAAAAAATATTACAGCTCCCAGATCAAAACAATAATCAGCTAAATGAATTCCGCAGCATTTTCCCGCATGACTGCGAGTGATAATTTAGTGCAGCAGCCAGCTGGAAGCAAAAGGATTAATTCTGCACTTAGTGACACCCATGTGAATAATTCATCACACACAGACCCCTTTGCGCTGACCCCCCTGGGCAATTGCTCCAAAGACCCCCACCAGCCGGCCCCCGGCCCACCGCGGCTCCTCGGGGATGGATGGAAGGTGGGGGGGGATGCAGTTGCCAGCGCAGCATCCAAACCTGTCCCAAATTCACTTTATGGATAGCGGGTTTTTTTCCAGATGGGAGCGGAGACCGGTGGCTGCGGTAATTAGATGGATCAGGCTCGCGGCCGCATCCTGACCTGCCCAAGGGCCGGTCCCAGAGCCAAGGGCAAGCGGGGTTCCCACCTCCCTGGGATGAAAAGCAACCAAATTCCCTCCCTGCTGGGATGTCCCTGGGGACCGCAAGCGCTGAAGGATGAAGACAGCTGGGCATTTGTCACCGTGGTTAACCAGCCTGGCCCTTCTCTGCATGGAGATGCTGAACAGCCTCTCTTAAATACCTTGCCCACACCCTGCCTCCAGTCAGGATTTCCCGGGAACACGAGCACATGCCAAAAGCCCTGGGAAAACTGGATGTGCGAGGGCAGGAACACCACTGCTTTTTTCCAGCTGCCCGGCAGAGTGATCCGGAGCGCTGAGACAACAGCCACAAGGGATAAAACCTGGATCCTCCCCGCCTGAGAGGTTTGGCGAGAGCTCCAAAGAGCCATCTCCATCCCCGTCCCCATCCCTCCTTGCCTCAGGGTCCGCCATCCCCGGCGTCTCACCTCCGATTGAAGGAGCTGCAGGCAGAGCCCCACGGTCGGGATGGTCCCAGATGTGGTTTTGAGGTCCGTGCCCTGGGGAGGCAGAGGAAGGCTCACAGCCCGCGCTGGCCTTTGGCTTTCTACCAGGGCTCCGGTGGCTTTGGCATCACCCTACCCAGGGCCGCCGTTTGGAGCGGGGACCCTGGCTTCCCACGGGATGCTCAGGAGCCCACCCGGACACGGAGATCCCTCCCACAGTGCCAGCAGCTATAGGTACCATCACATATAGGTGCCATCATCATGCCACCCTGCCTGGCATCACCCCGCAGCCCGCTGGCTCACCTGCACGGTGAGGCCATCCACACGCATCCCGCTGCTCCGTGCCACCAGCTCCCGGAAAACGCTGCCGGTGAGGGGCAGCACCGAGTATCCCACGGGAACAAGGGTGGCTGGAGCATCCCACACTGGGGAAAGGGGCAAGAAGTCGGGGATATGGCAGCCCAGGACCTGCCCCCGGCCAAACTCGGGGGGGAGGATGAGCATCCTCAATGGGGTCCTCAGACTCACCAGTTTTGTGCGGATAATATTCGATCAGCAGCGCAGTGTCTTCGGAGAAGATGGTGGCCATGTCTCGGCCTTGGAAGAGGAAGGAGGTGTCCCAGGTCGGCTGCTCCGGTGGCCCAGCTGGTCGGGACATCTTAGGAGACAAGAGGAAAATTATCATTCAGATAACTTCTCTCTCTAGAGATAAAGAAGCAGACGGAGAGGAGGGAGAGGAGAGTAAAGAGAACCACAACCTGTGCAGCTGTATGGCATCCCCGGCTCGAAAGCAACCCCCAATCCCAGTTGCTTGAACTGGTTTACACTGAGCTTGGCTGCTTCTCTCCACCTAATCCCTGCTGGCACCTTCCCCCTTGGCAGAGCCGGAGGAGGAAAACAGCACATGGACCAACCACTTTGTGCTTAAAAACGGGACGAGAAGAGCTTGGAGGATGAGCTGTGCTTGACTCCAGGGTGAACCTTTTGATATCTGTTGGGCAACGCAACACTCACGCTTGGGAAAGGGTTTTGTCACGATATATGGACCCCGAAAGCCTGCTTTAGCATATATCGTGACAAAACCCTTTCCCAAGCGTGTGGTCCAGGTTGCCGGACGGATATCGAACAGCGGGCAACATGTTTGTCCCCGGAGCCGCGAGCTGTCGTTGGAAATGGCATCAGTCCATCCCCGCCGGCACCTGCTCCCCTTTTTGCCTTCGGAGAACTCCCCCCTCCAGCTCTCCAAAGGTCAGCCTTCCCCCCGCCAAGGAATTATTGACAGCGGCTCCTCTATTTTATTTTTTTTAAAACCGCTGTTACTCCGTCCCCTCGGCCAGCATCCCCCAGCGGGGACCAGAGATGCCGAGCGGTTTTTCTGCATCAGCACATTTCTGCTTCGCCGGGGAAGAGGAGGGGGAGAAGGAATATGTGTGTGTGTGTGTGTGTCTCTCCCTGTGCTTCACGTTTGGGGACGCTAATGGGCATTACGCACCTCGGAGACCCGCAGAGGTGCATTACCCGGTCTTGGGGGCTCTTAGTGAGGGGAGAGCAGGGCCGGGATGCTTCAAAACCCCAAAACGCCTCCAGGATCGGGCAATGCTGTTAGTGCTGGCTCAGCACCGGGCTGGTTCTCTCAGCTGGGAATTTGTCGGGGTCTCCCCAGCATCAGCTGGGATTTTTAGCTGGGATGCAGCTTGGAGGGAGCCTGCAAATCCTTCATGAAAACCTGCATGGACTGGGGCAGCCAGATTCGTCTTGGCATCCTCCTTTCCCAGCCCACGGGGTTGTTTCATCAGCCTCAGAAAGCCCAATTTGGCGGGGGGGGGGGGACCTAAAAACCACCAAGTGCCGCCTCCGGTTCCTTTTCCTGGCATCCACCTGGACAAGGCGCTGCGAGATGGTGCCGGTTTTGACTCAGCGGGGAAGGGAAAAGTCAACCGCAGGAGCAGATTGTTAATTTGACCCCAATTGTCGGAGATCCCGAGCCCACATGGCGCCTCTCACCGGGACGGGGATGGGAGATGATGCTCCTGAATTCCCCCCCCCGGCTTTGATTTTGGGGGTTGGGGGAAAGGGGGGGGAGGGGAGGAGCACTCGCCAGTGCCGGGCTGTCTCCCACCGGCTCGGCGGGACAGATGGATGCTCTGCGCCGGAGCGTCAGAGCTGATGCACTGATTTGGGCAGACGGCTTGGCACAACAACCGCCTCTGCCGAGGGCCACCTGGAGCAACACAACAAAGGCGATGGGGAGGAGGAGGAGGAGGAGAAAGGAGACGCCTTCGTCCTCCTTGGCTACCCCAGCTCGTCTCCCAGAGGCTGGTTCAAAGGCAACGTCATTGGCATGAGCAGAGTTAGAGGTGGCCAAGCCCACAATGGCTCTCCTGCCTTCCCAAGGGATGGGGCCTCCCCCTGGTCCTCACGGCTGCTTGTCTGGAGGGTGCAGACCCCCAAAAGGATGAGAAACTCCAGATAAGTGGGTTAAACCGGAGGGTCCCCAAGGGAAAGAGCTCAAAAGGACATTTATCTTAGAGGGGACCAACATCACGAACGCTTGGAGGGCAGACACAGTGTGGCACAGCCCAGTGACCATCCACCCCACGGGTTTGCCATTGCCACCAGCGTGTCCAAAGCCATCCCTTTTGGTGAGAAAGGGGGTGCTGGCCCAACAGGAGCACCCAAGGAGAGCACCCAACGGTCTTGCAAGGTGGCTCTGTGCAGGTCTCACCTATGTCCTGGCCAGAAAGAGCAGGTCTCCGGGAGCCCTGGCCGCGCAGGGAAGGGTTAACCACCCGGGAACCCAAAAAAACCCCCGAAGTAAGAGGGGTGCCCTGCTGAAGGTGAACCCGAGCGCCGTTGTCTGCAGACGCTGATGGGAACTGACAGGCGAGAGGACACGCTGGGCTGGCAGAATTATCGAATCCGATTAGCCCTGCCCAGGAGTTCGCTCGGGGAAAGCCATTAACCTCTGGAACCGGAGCAGCAACGCTCCCTCCTCCTCCTCCTCCCAGCCTTCCCCTCACCTTTCCTCCCAGCCGTTAGGAGTTCATCCTCCTGGGGAAAAGTGCATCCTACAGGTGGGGAAACTGAGGCAGGAGATGGGGAGAGAGAGCGGATGGGGGGTCTGCATCCCATGGGAAAACATCCTCGGTGATGTGCAAAGACAGGCAGAGCCATGTGGGCACGGAGAGGAGGAGGAGGAGGAGGAAGCAGCAGCGTGAGCCAGATGGCCGGGTTTAATCACTCGTCCTCTGGCGTTGGGGCTCCCACGGCTCCGCGCTGGCACTGCCGCCCATACCGGGGCTGTGAGCTCACCCAGCGCCCGGGTCCCCTGAGTTCACGGGGGTTTGCATGTGCGTTTATCCATATAAGTCCCAAAGAAATGGATTTTTGACTGCTTTCAGAGGAGAGGAATATCCCTGCTCTGGTTGGGAAACCGCAGCCTCGGGGTGCTGCGTCCTGCAGCAAAGAGATGGAGGGGGGGGAAAGATGCCATGGGGGTAATCGCACGGGGTTTTCTTTCCTAATGTCTGCTCTGGAGCCGGAGTGGGAAGCCCATACCCCCAAACCCCTTGCTAGGGGGCTGGGCGTGCTGGTCCCAGAGAGTCCCAAAGCAGGCACAAACCCAAAGCAGAGGGTCCCCAGCGCTCCCCCCCGGCACCTCACCTGCAAAGAACAACCCAGGGAGGCGGAGGGGGTGGGCAATAAAACAACAATTGTTGTAATGAATGAAACGCACTAGCGATTTTAATGATAATTCACTGCCTGGTAGGCGACTTGGCATTTGGCTGCCCTCCTCTAAGTAATATTTTATTTATGGGCTCCCCGAACGTGTTGATACAGGGTGTTTTGCTCCAAGACGATCAAGATTCAACTCACGGGGAGGTGGGAGAAGAGTGGGGAAGGACCGAGACGGAGAAACGTGTGCTCCGCTGGCCTTGGGGACCAGCTGGATCCCTTTTCGTGTGGCTGGACATCTGCCCTCACCACGTTTTCGGCTGGCACTTTTCAGAGGCAAAGGGAGGGTGCAGCTCTGGTTTTGGGCAGCTTCACGCTGGCTTCTGGCTTGGCTGCCCCATCACACCTCCTCCCTTACCCCAGCAGCCCTCCAGTCCCCTGCTTCTCCCTCCCTGCCAATTTTTGGCAGGGCTCGGGAACAAAAGCGGGACCCTCCTCCTGCTCGCCGCTATGATGCCGCGTGCTGAAAGCATCCGTTTCCCTGGCAACAGCTATTTTGAAGATGTGCGTAGCTCTCCCCGCGGTACTTGAGGCTCAGGGAGGAGAAGGTCTCTGCCTTCGAGAGGCGGCACTCGAGCCGGAGGCGTGAGCAGAGCAGGGGGGGAAAACGAAGGACAAAAGCACAAACGAGGAGCTGCCTGTGGTTTTTCCGCAGGCAGGGTGAGGCGGATGTGGGGTGACAGTGTCTTTGATGCTCAAAGCATTGCTTTGCCCGTAAAGCTTCTCCCTGCATGGGGCGCTCAGCGCCCCTGCCAAAGGAGGGATGCTCCTTGGTACCCAAGTGGGATGGATGCCGCTAGACCAGTGTATCCCCGCGGATGCGCTCGGTGTCCTACCTGCGGGCAGCCGTGGTTGGCAACTGGGGCGATGCTGAAGGCTGCTGCCGGAGGGTCTGGGAATGTGATGGTGGTGGGGTTGACGCCGGGACAGGAGATGGGCTGCTTCTCCATGCGGTGCCTGAGAAGTGATGGAAAAGGGGGAGAGTCAGCACGTGTGGGGTCACATCCTCCTCTGGCCACCCAAGCACTGTGGGAGGGGGCGATAGCACCAGGGATGTTTAGGTTGTCCCCAAGCCCAACATGTCCCCCTGTCCCCGCCCCATCACCAGCAGTCCCCCGCGGCCGTCACTCACTCGTACTCCTGAACATTGGTCACAACTCTGGCCACGGCGACGAGGGGCCCGGGGGGGTTGGCCAGGGGGGCCGACAACCCCTGCAGTAGCACCTGGGAGGTGGGGAGCCCATGGGAAGGGGGTCAGCAAACGGCGAGGGGGGAGAAACAGCATCGACAGCCGCCGGAGCAGGAGGCAATGTGCAGCAGCATCCTCCCCAGGTCGAGATGCTCTGGTCCATCCAGCACCCTGCAATCCCCACCTCCTGTCCCCAGGGCCACCTCTTACCTCCAAGGCCACGTAGCTCAATCCATCACAGCGAGGGATGAAGCTCCCTTTGCGGATGACGGTGACACGCAGGACCGTCCCTGCGGGGTCCCGCGTCCTCGGCTGTTTGCGGAGGAGAGAGAACCGTGGGAGGAGGAGGAGGAGGAAGGGTCAAGGCCACCAAACACAGGCGCTGGGGACGCAGACAACCCATGGCTGACAGTAAACGCGCCTACTGACAATTAAAGCTCACTGGCCCCCGGAGCCTTCCCGGAAAAGATCAATATAATAAATCCTTCTGCATTTAAATATTTAATCACTCCCAATCTCTGAGCAGGGAAGAGGAAACTCGTTTCTGCCAGCCAGACCATAAGGGAGGCTGTTTTCGGGGGGAGTACTGAGTGAGTTTGCCAGGTCTCAGCTGTACAGGGAGCTGTCAGCCCAGTCCCCGGGACTGTTAACGTGTTGGGATGGAGAAATCCCCACCGAAGGGCTTAGGAAGCGGCTTCTCTCTGGGGCTGGGTACATGCCGGCGTTAATTAATGCACAGAGGCCCCTGTTTAACGAACACTCTGATGTATGGCCCGGCCCCAGGATGCTGAGGGCAAAAGCATTTCCCGGCTTGCGATCCCATCTCTATTCCTCCGTGTTTTCCCACCAGAGAGAGGTGAAAAAAAGCCCAGCACAACGCCTGCCTTGTTCCCACCTCACGGGAAGCTCACAAGCCTCTTTGAGCACCTTCCCCAACTTGCCAAATTCAGGTTTCCCACCGGGATTACACCGTTACACAAGGCTCCCTTCGCCCACAACCCCCGGCTACCCTTGGGGTGAAAATCAGAGTTGTAAGTAGGAATAAGCAGCGGAGTGGAGGGGCAGGAGCCGTACCTACCAGCACCAGTCTCCAGTGGTGGGGCTGGAAGGGCTGGAGGTGCCGCACCGGCAACTGGAAGGTCCCCAGTGCCTCCTTGGTGGCTTTGTCTGCCACGGTGAGAGTCAGGGCTGGAAGGGAGAGGGTCAGACATCAGGATAAGCGGGGCTGGCCGCAGGGTTTGGGGAAAGGGAGAGTAGGCGAAGTGATGGGGAGAGGTTTGGGGAAGAGAAGAGCAGGTGAAGCGATGGGGAGAGGTTTGGGGAAGAGAAGAGCAGGTGAAGCGATGGGGAGAGGTTTGGGGAAGAGAAGAGCAGGTGAAGCGATGGGGAGAGGTTTGGGGAAGAGAAGAGCAGGTGAAGCGATGGGGAGAGGTTTGGGGAAGAGAAGAGCAGGTGAAGCGATGGGGAGAGGTTTGGGGAAGAGAAGAGCAGGTGAAGCGATGGGGAGAGGTTTGGGGAAGAGAAGAGCAGGTGAAGCGATGGGGAGAGGTTTGGGGAAGAGAAGAGTAGGAAAAGCGATGGGGAGAGGTTTGGGGACAAGAAGAGCAGGTGAAGCGATGGGGAGAGGTTTGGGGAAGGCCTGGGTGAAGAAGGGACAGAGGCTATGGGGTGATCGATCCATTTTCAGCAGCCCCTTCCCCTCACAGGCCGTGGTGGGGTGGGCAGGGGCAGGATTTAACCAGTCCTGGGATTATATGCGCGCACACACACACACGCATCCCGAGGAGCCATGGAGAGCATGTCCCAGGTGTCCCCAGGAAAGCGAAACCCGTGAGCAACCGGCACCAGCGCAGCTCAGATTCCCATTTAAGAAGCCGGGATTTCCTGCTGATCCATCTAATCCGCCTCCCTGGCTCCAGCCCACCCCACTCAGCTGCCAGGGGGGGTTCAATCCTGCCCTGAGCCCTCCCGGGGTCAGCCTGTAGCCCACCGGTGGGTTTTGCAGACACTTGCCACCATGGCATCTACCCTCTCCCGGTCCCCATCTGTCCCCCATCAGGGCAGCATCACCCCCGTGGGTGCTGGCACCCCCGGCTCTTCCCTTAATTTCGAGCAAAGCTGCAATTTAGTTGACAAGCACGAGCAGGAGCCTTTTATCAAAAAAAAAAAAGAAAAAAAAAGGAGCTGATGGAAGGGAAAACCGCCCTCTCTTTATGCTGCCATCAAGACTTGGGCTTCCCTTCCCCCAGCTTAATGACAGCGCCGAGGCACCCGCCTTAACTCCTGCTTGGCCAACCTGGCGATGCCACAGGTTCTGCGTGTCCCCAAAAGGAAGACGATGGACCAGGCAAGTGCGTGGACCACCCTTTCCTGAGCTGGTGCTTTTCAGCATGCGCTTAATTTATATCGAGGTTCTCTTTTTCTCCCAGCCCCTTGTGGAAAGAGCACCAGGGAAAGTGTTCTGGGGTTGAGAGACAAGTAGCTTTGCTGCTGGTCGTCACCGATGATCGACCACATTTGGCAGCCCCGCCGATGGAAACCATCTTTCTGGACAAGAAAAAGTGCGGGCTGTGCCTGGAAATGACAGCTCCAGTCTGAACATCTCAGGGGCTGAACATCTCCAAACATCAGGGGGATGAACATCTCTGAACATCTTGGGGGATGAACATCTCCAAACATCTCAGGGGGATGCTGGGAGGCAGATGAATGGGACCGGAGGTCCCATCAGGTCTCCCCGTGTCTCTCCTGGTGCTGCAGTGGGGCAGGTTCAAAGTACATCAAAAGCTCCTCGATTTCATTTAGGTCAGGGCCTAATGGGATTAGGTGCGATGGGAAGATTGGCTCCCACAGTTTGTTTTGCAAGGGTGTGATTAGAATCAAATCCCAACCCTTAATGCCAGGAGTTTTATTACAATTACAGCCTCACCAGCCCTGCACGGGGAGTAACAGCATCGGCATGTGGGTCCAACCCATACGAGGTGTCGGGGTCAGGATGGCAGCCGGGGAAAGATTTGGGGTGCTCCCCTCTGATGTTGATTCCTGTGGGATGCTTTGGAGACCACTCAGAGCTCGGCACCATCACTTGCCCCATCCTGCAGCACTGTATCTGGGGGGCATGTCCCTCCTGGTCCTACCCTGAAGCCACCACAGCCACGCAGGGCTCAGGGCACAGCTCGTCCCCATCGTGGCCACCCTCTGCCTGGGCGCTGGTTGGGTCCTTCGGAGCACGGGCTCCCTAATATCCCAAAATTGACCCTTTTAGGAAATGAGACCCACGTCCTAGTCCCTGTGGTCCTCTGATGCTCTCACCTGCCCAGCCTGCATCTTCAGCATCCATTTCCACCGTCACCTCCTCCTCCCAGGTGGGTGTGTGGGTGGGCACCGAGGATGCATGGGTGGCCTGCGCCTCTGGCTGCTCCTCATCCCCTCTGCTGGTCTCACTGGGAGGAAAAGAGAGGCAAGACAGGCTGGTTACTGGGGGAGGAAAGGGAATGTGCCAGCAGAGAGCTACTCCTGGGAGAGGGATGAGCACCGGCCCCACTCGGTGCATCTAACAGCGGCCATCCCACCCTCCTGGTTGCCGGATCCTGCTGAGTGGCCCCCCTCCAAGTGATGGGGTTTGCATCCCCTTTTATCCAAAAAAGGCTATTTCAGACCCCGGAGGCTCATTATCTGTCTGTATCGATGAAGGGACAGGGAGGAGGCTGCTGGGAAAGGAGAGAGAAGATTGAATGTTAACGACCACCGTCATTAAGCTCAGCACATAACAAGGCTGAGCAATAATTACAGTGGCGTTTGTGGCGTTTGTGGCTATGGGCCCTCCTTCATCCACGCTGGTGCAGGACCATCACCATCAGGGCTGTTTTGGGGTTGTTCCTCCCATTTTTATCAATTGATCATCAATTACTCATGAGCTTGGCTAACGATAATAGTGCCCCCCCAATTAGGGGGGGTGGCAGATCTTTTAGGGGGTCTCCGCTGCCCAGCAAGACGCTTGCTGCTCTCCTAGGAGTCCCAAGACCGTGGCAGAGTCACACCATGTGGTGACATGGGGACCTCAAATCCTGTCCACCCCCAAGCATGGGGTGAAGGTGGGACAGCGACGTGGCATCAGGCCAACACCACACATGCCCCAGCCCTGATGATGGGTTGCTCTGGATATCAAGATGATAAAGTGTCCGGTGCGGTCTCCTCCAGGAAGGCTTTTGATGGAGCAGAGCCAACACAGCTCTTAGGAAGGGGTTACCAGGGCCCTGCGGTGACTGAGAGCAGATGGTGGCGCTTTGCCACCTCCTGGGAACTAGAGATCCCATCTCTAAGGGAAAGGAGAGAATAAAGGTCCTTCCAGCTGTGGGGTGAGCTCCAGGTGGTGGTGGGACCCAGAAGGTTCATCCCAGACGGATGGGAGGATGCTCTACACTTGCGAGACCTCTGTCCCCTCTCCTTGCTGAAGAGACCGGTCTGACGGCCCCTCAACCACGTTGCATCCATGTCCCATGTTCCTCTCCCATCTCCCACGTGTCCCCTTCCCCACCGGAGAAGCCCACCTGCATCCCACGGGGATGGAGCCGAGCTGGCCAGTTCTGGCAAGTGGGAATTAGCATTGGGCTGGCACTGTTGTGGAAGGGCTGGAAGAAAATCGGCTCTCCAGTAATGAGCTCTGTGGGGGATTGCTCTCCCAGCAACGTGCTCGGAGTCCGAATGAAGCCAGACCTGGGCTGGGGGGGTGGTGAGAGGAGGAGGAGGAGGAGGGTGAGAACCGCCTGCTCTGGGCCCCCTTCATTATAGACTTGCCTAAGGACCAGAGCGCATTCAAAAAGAGCTGTGAAGTGGGGAGGGGAGGAGGGGGGGAAACAACTCACAACAGCACAACACATGGGGATGTGCTTCAAAATCAAACGAAGAGGCCGGGGGCAGCAGGAACAGCGGAGAGCGGAGGTGGTTTGATGTCTCCTTCTCATCCCAGCCAGCTCCAGCCCTGCTGGTGGGGCAGGAGATGGGGTGTCCAGCGAGCAGGCGCTGCGGGCAGCCACCTGTGGGATCGCATGCTTTGGGGCGGGACATGGCTGGGATGGACCAAGAGATGCTCCTCTGATGCTCCGCATCCCTCTCTGCCCGCGGCGGGGCAGGCACTTGGCTCTGCCGTGTGGGGGATGCACCAGCCACCCACCGCTGCGAGAAAAGCTAAAGATAAAAGATAAAGACGGCCGCCCCCGGGGGGAGTTATTATACATCAACGTCTCCGTTAGAGTGCTCAGGGACAGCATCACGCGGCCACCCCGCTGCGCGTGACACCCGGGTGCCCACCTAAAGGGCTGTGCCCAACCCTTGGAAATATTTATTTATCCGGCGTTATAAGTTATTATCTCTCCGTGGTGAGTTCTTTCTCGGGGCCGACATCCCCGCAGAGGCAAGGCAGCGGTGCAGGCGCATCGTTCTTGGGGAAGAAAAAAATAACTCCCGTGCAGCATGGGCACGGTTTGCAGGACCGAAAGCCGGGGGCTGATTTGTGGGGCGGTTGTGGGATCCGGCCCTGGGAAAGGCAATGCTGCCCCACCACCACCACCACGCAGCCCCATGGTGCTCGGCGCTGAGTTTGAGGGGGCTCAGGTGCAGTTTGGGTGAATAAATGGGGATAAATCAATCACAGCGATGTAAGAGCAATTTTTGAAAAGATTCAGAAGGAGAAAGGAAGAATTATAATCTACTCTCTTGTTTGAGAAAGCAAATTTTTACATCGCTCCTGCCCATCTAACACTGAGATGGGCCATCTTCATCCCACCATGACCTAAGCTGGGTGCTGGGGCAAGGAGGGGGACCCCCAAAAAACCCCTTCTTGGTCCTGCTTCCCACCTTCCCTTGCGCTGGGGTTATCAGCTGAGCCCCTGGGTTATTTCTGGGGCACATCGCAGAGCCAAAAGCAGGAAGACCCTAACCCCTTCCCAGGTGGAGCATCCCATCCATCCCACGACAGGGACCGCTGCCTGCACAGGCAAGCCAGCAGGCGGGGGGACATGGAAGCCCCCCATCCCCCCAGGCTGGGAGCAGGCGGCGCATTCAGCAGCGACCTTGAGTTTCTTCTCTCGGCGCTGAAGAGCGGAAAGGAAGAAGCGAGGAGGTATTTTCGCCCGCCTGCGGTACTCAATGGAGAGGAGACGCCGGCCGGAGCCAGGCGCTTTGTGCCGTTAATTGCAAACACACCTGGGCTGCGGCACGCCAAGGTCATCCCCGCATCGCACCCGTCCGGGAGCAATTTATCTGCGTGCACGAAGGGAGTGAAAGGGAGATGCAGAGCAAACCCACGGGTGCCCCTAAAACCAGGGAGTGGGGGGATTTGCTCAGCATTCGGAGGATGAGGAGCAGAGCCGAGCCGCTGCCTGGTCCCCGCAGCATCCCCCGAGGAGGAGCCCTATCCTCTCCCAGGGCAGGGATGAGCCCAAGCCCATCGGGATGCCTGCGCGGGCTCTCCTGCTGCTTGAGGTCTTTTAGATTCACTCTGCCAAGCCTTTCCCTCCCTGATCCTCCGCACCGAGAGCTGGAAGCGACGCACACGGCTATGGAGCGCTGTGGGATGCTGAGTCCGGGCGCAAGCGACTGGGCAGAGCCAAAAAAGGACCGGTGCGAGTGGTATCACTCCCTTCCTCCCGTCCCACTCCTGATTTTGAGGGGGGGTGATGCTCTGGGTGCTGGCAGTTTGAGCTCAGGCTGGCTCCGCTGGTGGTACCCAGCCGCTTCAGGGGAATGGGCGGCCACCAGGTCCCTCACCGGCACCATCCACCCACCGCTTCTCCTTCCCGTCCGTAAAAACCCACCTTTTAACTGCAACATGCTACTCTCCTTCAATAGCAAGTGCCCTGAAAAACAATAACTGATTCCCTTCTGCCTTGGCTCCCTCACTATGGTTACTAAAAGGCCCCTCATGTGTCCTGCATCCCTAATACCACCCTCCCCTCCCCTCCATCACTCCCCCGTTACCATGGCAATGCGGTGATGGAGCAGCACCAGAATGTAAAGAGAGACGCAACAATCACACGCCACCCTCGTGCTATCATTTAGGATATTGATGTTTAAATCTCCCGAGATTATCTGGGTATAATTGGTTTATGGAAATAGAGACAACTCCTGCGGTGGAGTTACTCAGGCTGCCGGGGCGGGGAGCGGGAAAGAGGAGAAGGGGTGATGGAGGGGCGGTGGTGGGGGCTGCCAGCCCACGTACCAACCATCTCCCACTGAGCTGCAGGTGCCAGCCAGCCCCGAAAACCTGACAGGCACTGCCCCTGCGATGGAGAGTCACATCCCTCCTGCCTCCGGGCTGTCTGCCGGGCACCACGGACGCTGACAGACCTTGGGACCCTCTTCACGACAGAGCTCGGGGTTTCTACACTGGAAAATGCCCGGCGAGCAACAGTTTGCTCCACGTGCTTGCAGAGAAGATGTTTCCAGGCTTTCACAGCCCCAGCTGCTGATTGTACCCCATCCTGTCCCCCAGCATCGATGGTACCCACTTGGGTACCCGCCTGCCTGGCACTGCCCTGGGGAAATGCCCTGGAGGAAAAGAACTCTGCAGCCAAGCGATGTTCCGAAGCCACCGCCAGCCGCTTTCTCCCCCTTTTCCCAGCGAAGCAGTGCCGAAACCTCTCTGCCTGCTGGAAGGGTTCTTTGGGATCGCAGGCTCACCCCGCAGCCACGCCGAGTGGGGCGGCCTCCCTCTTAACACAGACCAAAGCCTGACCGGCTAATTGAGTCCCCTGGCACATGCATAATGCATGAGGAGCCAAGTTCTCCTTACCCAAGCATCCTGTTTTATTTATTAAAACGCTCTTTTATTTATTGTGATATCATCTGGAAAGCCAGGCAGCGTTACCCTGTGGATTCTTTGACATCGTTTTATACTTTCAATATTAGGAATGCTTTATTCTCGATGTCCCAGCCCCTGTCCCCCATCTCAGCGAGGAGTCCCAGCTCCTCTCCCCACACCGAGCATCCCATGGAGGTGATGCTCCTGTATGTTGTCGCTAAAGAGGTTTTCCCCCTTCTTGAGGCTTGCAAAGAGTTAATAACAGGGTGACAACTGCTAAATCCTTTCACTGTGTCCCCACGATCTCCGGTGTCCCCCTTCACGGATGCTGGGTACTCACACAATGACGTACGGCCACGGCACCCGGCCCTCCCGTGTGGCTGGCAGGTTGCTGGCGCTGTGGATGGTGACGGTGATGGTTTCCTTCCCCATAGGGGCCACGTGTCCTCCCCACGCCACCGGTTCATGCCTGGGCTCCTCTGTCCCGGCGGGGGACTTGGATACCTGCTGGGAGCAAGCAGGAGACACATCAAGGTGGGGAGCGACTGGCTGCTCCTACAAAGCTGAGGCATGTCCCTGTCACCCAACCTCACCCCCATGGCCCCAGCTCAATCCTGAGAACCCAGATGAGGGACATGATGTCCCCAGCACACCCCCATGACCCAAACCTGTCCCCACAACCCCTGTTTAGTGCTGAAAGCCTGGATGGAGGAGAACAAGCTGAGGAGATGGTGTCCCCAGCACATCCCCGGGACCCAGTCCAGCCCCCAAGACCTTTGCTCCATGCTGAGAGCCCAGATGAGGGAGAACAAGCGGGGGACATGGTGTCCCCAGCACATCTCCATCGCCCAAGCCGGTCCCCAAGACCTTTAGCTCGATGCTGAGAGCCTGGATGGGGGAAAACAAGCTGGGGAGATGATGTCCTTGGCACATCCCCATCACAGTTGCCTCTTCCCTGTCCCTGGTATCACCATGGATGTCACCATGCCACGGCAGGGCCACAACGGGTGCCAGGATCTCTGGGAGGACATCCAGCAGCATGAGAGCATCCTGCATGGGGGGAAACCAGCCCAGCATCCCTGCTCAGTGAGGTCCCATGGGGGCCAGCTACACCAAAGACCCCAAGCCCAGTCACCAAAACAGGGATTAACCATCTAAAGCCCCTCCATTTCCCCCGTAGCCCTCTGACCTGCCAACAACCCCCCCCCCCCCCCCCCCCCCCCCCCCCCCCCCCCCCCCC